>CAJRST010001113.1:5191520-5254434 GCA_907169785.1 Menidia menidia | reverse complement strand
TGTGTGTGTGTGTGTGTGTGTGTGTGTGTGTGTGTGTGTGTGTGTGTGTAATAGAACAAAAAGGCTCACTGCAGAAGAGATTCATTTGGGTTTGTTCTGTTACAAGCATGTCCAAGGGTGCATGAGGATTTATTGGTGTGTGTCGTCCTTGTTTTCCTCAGGAAAACATTATATGATAGAAAATTTAATTGGATCTTCATTATCTGCAGTTCAGGAGCCTGTTCATGTAAACACAACGTGGGTGTCTCAGTAACAGCAAGTGAAGCGATGTTCAATAGAAACGCAGTCATCCTAAGAACTACGGTTTACCAGACAGACTGTGTGTACCTTTCAATTTAGAAAATCCCTAATTACGCATAAAGTAATCAACTGTTTTCTATGTCAAACAGAAAAGTCGCTGCCTCGAGCACTTGGTTTTCTTTAAATTAAGCGTGAAGTTTGACTCCAGTTTGACTCAAAAACATGGAAAAAGAGCGAAGCAATTAGCATGCAAACTCAGCCTTGATGCCTTTCCATTAACCACTTTTAAAGATAAATGGTGAAAATCTAATAAGCCAAATAACAAAACAAAAACAAGATAAACAAAAACATTTCATACAAAACTCACAAGAAGTGGAATGTCAGCGTTCAAGCTAGAATTGAACAAAACGAGAAAAATAAATTGGAATTAAACAAGATATTTATTTGGTAGCCACATCTCCAGTTTCCAAATGTGAACTTTGTTGTGTGCACATTTCCACAGAATAACACAATAGGCTCTTGTGAAAAGATTTTTCTGAGTCTGTGAGCATGGTTTAAAAAACCTTGAACATTCAACTTTGAAGCCTGGTGAGTGACTTCCAGACGAGTCAGTGGGGTTAGAAAAGGGGGAATTCATGGAATTCTAATTCTAACAAAGGTCTATCTAGGCCAACAAATAAAAGAAAGTGACAGCAAATACTTTCTTAGTTTTTACTTGAGAAAGAGTCTACTAGTTGAGCGTGGGTGTACATTTTCTTTTAATAAATAATGGTGAACTTTGTTGACTGATCCTGAAACCCGTTCTTCAAGCAGCTGTCAGCATCTGCGTTGTTTCTTCAAAGAATCATAAAGATGTACCTTATATTTTTCCAACATTTTTGTGAATTTATCCAAACAAAAGTGTGCAGATGAAATTGAGCTGCCTTGTGTGTGTGTGTGTGTTTTTTGGTTGTTTTTTTTTTGCATCCACGCATTATGCAGAGGGGAACACAGAGTGAAGTTTGCTGGGTGGCAGAGGTCAGCTCTCCTGATGAATATCAAGCGAGCCTTCTGTGCTCCTCGGACCACCATCTGCTCAGAGCCGTGCCTGACTCAGAAAACCTGGGTACAAACACCACCCAAACGCAACCGAGGGGCTAATTTCATCAGCATATTCAACAAACCCCATTCGATCGGCAAAGGTTAATCATGCATTGAAGGAAACAAGAGCGGGTTCTGGATCTGCTCTCCTCATCTCACAGATTACTATCTCTCTTCATTAAGTAAATGTCAGCTTCAACTATTTGCTTGATAAATGACAGTATGCCAACCTCTATTTGCAGATTCTTATTAAGCATCAAAGGACTGCTATACTTTTGCTGTCAAGAGTTCTCTGTAATCTTCCGGAAGCCTTTCCGTGTAAATCATATATATTTTTCCACCTCCAATACTTTGTTGACTTGTAATCCAAACATTTTAAGACTAAGGCAACTGATAGCAGTCGCATAGAAAAGCATTCAATTGGAGCAATTTAATTCTGTTCTCTCTGAAACTACCAGGTAAAACAAAGTTGAATTTAGCCTTTAAACAGCACACACCTTAAATTGGCCAACTAACCTTTAAATCATATGAAGAGCACAGAGCATCATCTAACACATAAAAACATAGAAATATGTTTTGCAAAGCAGCTGAATGCAGCAATTCTCTGCATGTAATCCTAATCAACTCCATGTATCAACTCAGTGAGTGATGACAGAAATCTTTCAAAAGAGAGAAAAAGGAGGGAAAACAGATATAAATGAAACCTACTGTGAATATCCAGCGCAGTGCTCAACTTCTTTCATTTATCCTTTTTTACTTGAAGCCCACAGTCCCATTTTGTCTACTGAGTCTCTGGCGTGTGCACATAAGGTTTTCCCTCCTCAAAACAAGCTAACATTCGTGATCTTGCTTAATGTATTTATTGCACAGAGTGCTGAATGTTTAAAAGGACTTTTATTTCACAATCCCTTTTCCAGTTTCCATAGTCAACACTGCGGCTGCAGCACGCTGCTCTTAGTGATTTTGTTGTTTTTTTTACAAAGCCTCCGGTTTCTTTGGCGCTTGCAGTTTGACAAACAAGATGAATAACAAAATATTGCAAATAAATACAAACATTCCAGAGTTGGCATTTAGAGCCATAAAGAAAGCTCAGAGACATTTAGCTGAATCAGACGGTGGAATAACAAAGTTTAGAAAAAAAAGTGTGAGAACATGACAATGACGAGATTTTTTGTTTTGTTTTGCCACTTTCCCCAAAGGTTCATGATTTACTTGATAAGAAAAATAACAAACAAACCAAAACAGACTTAACAAGTGGCTCATTGGAAAGTTGTGAGTGCGGTGAGTGAAACTCATGCATTGAAAGGGAGTGAGAGCGGGGAGGATCTGAGGAACCTAATGATGCATAAAGATGAACATGCATCACACGGACACTTGCATGTATTCATTGTTGTCATGTTTCTACACTCTGAAATAGCCTAAAAGTCATACAAAATAAATAGGCAGTAGCTAGGCAACAGGCTCCAGCCCACAGTTTACTCGTGCGCATTCAAAGTCTTGGAGCTTCATGAATTTCCATGTATTCCATCGTTTGCTTAAAAAAGGGCTGTGCCATGCAGAAGTGCACTGATGATCGCTACAGAGAAAGGAACTTTAGCATTCCCATCTCATGCTCTGTCATTATCTATCTATCCATCCATTTTCTATACCAACTATTTCCAACGGGGTCGCGAGGGCTCTTTCACTAAAAAGGGGATACAAAATCTTAAGTATCTATAACCTAAAACAAAACAAGTGAGAGAGTGTGGCACTGTCCTCCCAAGTAAAAAAACCACCAAGTATAGAATATGCAACCTCTGCTGGTCATGGGAGCATCTGCATGTGTGAAAATTGTGCACATAAAAGCGACTGTTATTTTGTACAATGACTTTATTTTAGCTAGGATTTTCTCAGAGGAGTTATTTACAAACTCAACCAGGAACAATCTGTTAAATGATCATCATGTTTCTGACTGCGCTGCCCTCTCTGCTCATTTTGTGGCATGTTAAAGGTTTTCTTTGATGTATAAAGATTAATGTGAGTCATAGTCCCCCATGCTGTTTGTAGGGGTCGCAGTTTGCTAAATGTCTTTATGAGTTTTATGAAATAAACATACCGATACCAAACATTTACATTAGCCTTGCTGATATGAACAAAAATCAAGAAGGCTCACCCTGTATTCTAGATACACTGTAAACTCAACTCAGCGTGTGATTTCTGCTGCACTCTCTGGATCCATCCCTGCCTGTATCACACGCGGTGAGATAAGGGCCGGCTCCTGCTGTGGAGCATATGTTTGAACATCAGCTGCAGAAAAACATCCCAAACTGAATCATCAGCATACCCTCCACTTTCATGGGGAAAATGGCTCACCATGAAAGGTTTTCTTAATAGACCACAATGTGCGAAACGGCTTCAGTTATGCATTGATGCTTCCCTGAGACTCCGAAGAGCCCAAAGACACATCGTTTTGATAATGTGGCACAGTTAATGTTAACACAAAATCCTGTTGTGACGGCTCTGGAGGCCACGTCGTACAATCATGAAATGATTGTCGTGACCACAAAACCTTATTTGATCCCTCAAATGAATTGTAGACAATATGGTAATATCTATGCATGTCAGCAAAATTACCCAAAAAGAAGAAAAAAGGCAGAGCCCACATTCAATTCAATCGAGGGGTCAGTTGCCCAGGATTTCATGCATTTGTCAGCTGTTTGATGATTTTGACTATATATAGTATTACTATAGAATAAAAAGAATTCTGAACCTTTGTACCAATAGGCTGTAATAACGAATAATAGAAGCCTTTTTCTCTTCTGCTCCAGAGCACCTTTTCACCAGTTCCCTTCTAAAGCTGTTGCCCTACCTTAACGCCAGGAGGCTACAACAAGCGCAGAGAAAAAATCAAAGCTTTGTTCAATTTTTAGTGGCCGCAGCTGCACATTCAGCGGAGCCACCCCTCCGCAGCAGTGCACAGGCTCATATGCATGCAACTTAGCTTAGTGTGAAATTAGAGCTGGTGCTGGAAGGAAATCCTCATATTTGATCGTTAAATTGGATTGCCGGCTGTTGGCAAGCTCAAACAGATGTATTTCAGATGAAGAGGGGCTCCTGACACTCTGAAGGATGAGCTGGTTAATGTCGTATCGGGTTATTTAGCTGTCTGGACCTATTCAAGCTTACCAGAAGATGTTCGCATGCAGTTGAAGACAACATGATGTGTACAAGTACAAACATATAAGCTTTAATATTAAGTATTACGTATTAATTATGGTCAGAAATCTCCCAAGGTTGCTTATCCCTCCCTGACAGACAACAAATAATAGAACAGGGTCTATGAAAACAGAACATCACAAGGTCAGACTGATGAAGAAGAAATTCTGAGACTTGCAGCTATAAAAAAAATAGTAGTTTTTCTGTAACTAATCAGAAAAACTCAAAGGGCTGTAGATTAAGTAATCATTTGAGAAAGGACTTAGTTAAAAAAAAAAAAAAAAAGGGCAACTTGTTTTAGGCAAAACTTGAAATTGTAGTTTTTAAATGGTCGTTTTTGAAGCCCTGAGAGAAATATGAGCGTTATGAATTGTAAAGATGGTTTTCTGTTTGCTTAAGATCACTGTTTTTCACCCCCACGTAGCTCACTGCCAGATAAAAGTGCATAATGGTTTAAAGTACTTTTCTTTTCTCCTGTGTAGCTCTGCTTTTGTATTTTCAATTTGATCTCTTCATGCGGAGATTTGTCATCCTGAAGTGTTTCTTTGCTGGAAATAGAAGTAAAATATGATGAACGTATGATGTTGTTTGATGAAAAACAAATCTAGGTCCTTGTGTTGTGCATGTCTGCTTTCTTTGCTCACTGAGTAGAAAAGCTCTTTTGATTGTTGACAAATCAATTCAATGTTTGCTAACGGGAGGACTACTATGTGAGAGAATATAACCAAAAATTTAAATTTCATATGTAAATTTGACCAAAGAAAAAGGGGGAATGAAAAGGGATCAAATTTTGATTGCTATATTGCTAATTTCCCTTTGCTTTTCATTCGTGACATATTGTCATTACTTGTTTGTCTGTCGGTGTAATAACCATGAAATTATCAGACTGAATTTTTTGGAAACTTAGTGCAGGTGCAGAGCACGTCCAAAGAAGGAACCAATTAAAATGAGCTGTGGGTTGGAATTAGGTTCCTTTCAGATTTTAAGTAAAAGCATTGGTGGAAGGCGTACTCTAAATGCCATCATGCATTTTTTATGCCTGCTATGGATCGCTTGAGTATTAGCCACAGATATTGAGAGCTATAAAACATATGACAAATTGCAGGTTATAGGTTCCAACATTTAGCTGGATTTTTAGCATATATTTAAATAACTTTTCCGCACCTGCGGGAAGAATATATGAATAGATATAATGAAACTGTCCACATTTCACATGAAACTACAGTGTAAGTTAAAGTTTGGCCTTTTCCACAATCCCAGAAACCAGTAAATAAATAACTAAAATATCATTTCTGAAGATAATTTTCCATTTTTAAAAGATGCCTTATGGAGTTTTCAAGCATTGAAGAATAATAGAAAAAAGATATTTCTTGTGTTTTTCTCTATCATTGAATATGCCGGTGATGCTGAACCAATATGCGTGTAATCATGCAACTGCTGTATCTACACGATTGTCCACCATGACATGCAGCCTGCAACACATCCATCATCTTCCTCGCTGGGAGATTTGATTTTACAGTTGTAGCTACTCATCAGGCATAACTTCAGCCGCGCTGCATTCTTCACTGTTCAAGAAATGTGCGTATTTGTGCGTCTAACTCAGACAGAAGCTTTTCTGAGTCATATTGACAAATACAAAAATGTTAACTATAACACTTTCACATATACAATATGATTTCAAAGAACACTGATGGATGATCTGATGGGAAAGAAAACAGCGGGCAGTGCTGAACACTGTGACATCTGCAGTAGAAAACTTTAAGAACCAGACCTAAAATCAGCCAATTAAGGGCAAAGATGAAGGGATAAAAGAGATGAAGAGAAGAGATGTGTCTTCAAGAATAAAGAAATATGCTAAATACCTGATTTGTTTTAGAGATAACCTCCCAAAACATCTATTTTTGGTAAAGGTATTAAAGAAAACATATCGTTATGTTGTTAGATTTACTGTGAGCAGCGTGTGATTTACAGTGGACAGATTTGTTTACTGTTTGCTGATAATCTATAGTGACAAGCTTTTGGGAAAATAGAGACAAATCTATTCCTTTCTATCAGATTCCTGATGTCCAGAGTATTTAGCTGTTGCTGATTCTTCACCTGTTTCCGAAATGACTGATTGATGGTTTGATGTTAATTCAGAGACTGAGCCAGATTTAATTTGGCCACTGCAGTCAAATATGATCTAATGTGTAAGTGGAATGTTGAGTGACAGTTGGAATAACAAAAGGCAAGCAAATTCGAAGGCTGAACAGTGAGATTAGTTTTTATCATTGTCCCAGACAGGGCCAGCTTTCCCTATTCTATACTGGGACCCAGTGCTGATCCGAATTTCATTAACTGTCATATTAATAGAATACATTCAAGCTGCGAAAGTTTCTATGAATAAAAAAAAAATCCTAATTTCTACATTCATTCTGTCAGTTTATGTGGCTAAAATATGTTCTGACTCTATGCTCAGGAAACAACATTTGTGTGGTTTCAGTTCGGAAAACATCATGACTTAGTCATCTCTCACTACTACTTCATGTTACAACATTTTTTCTGCCTGAAAGTGATCAAATGTGGCACAGAGAGGTGAGGAATCATCTCCTCAAAGACATCATTTCAAAAGGTATCTCAGGGGAATACAATTTCGTCGTGAATCAAATTATGTTGTTTTGTGTCTAATTCATGTTCAAATTCAATTCAATTTACTAGAAATCTTATAAGTCCTTCAAAACCCTCAGTGAAACCTCCAACATCCAAAAGTCAGATATTATCAAATTAAAACAACCAAAGCTGTTAAAAAATAATCAAATTCATTTCCACAATTAACATATTTAACTGATACCATAAACAAAATGTATTCTTTGGGTTTCAACTATAATTGCCAGAGGACAGTAGATTTATGTCTCAGCTGTCTTTGACGGCACCAGTGGGGTGGATTTAATATGAAAGGAGGACTCTGACAGGCACGAGGTCTGCAACTGGTACGCTGATAAGCACCAGGCAGCCCTGGGTTTTGATTAGCAGGCCAGGTCTCATCTGGAGTGACGGGAAGACAGGAAGAATGAGACAGCATTACATTTCTGTGCGTCGTAACTTTTTTCTCCCCTGAATTCAGAGGCTCAATATCACAAGAGCGGCAAAGCTGTTGAAGCAAATGGGCCGGTAATTACCCCCCATGATAACACAATGTAATTAATCTGTTTGTGACACAAATAACGGTGAAAAAATGGGAAGTGCCCCCAAAAAAAATTGAGACGGTGAGTCAGGCGTCTCTTTCACCATCTCTTTCTGTGTGGCGTGGAGCAGAGCTCAGAGGCTCAGATCAAACGGTCGTGGTGATGAAAAGAACAGGTCTCTTAGGGCAGATAGAGAGAGGAGGGGATGAAATGGGGAGATCAGAGAGAAAGAACAAATGAAGTCTAATTTGCCTGATGATCCAGAGAATAATACACAAGCTTCAAAGAGTGGCAGGATGAACTTAAGATCATTGGTCATATTGTATGATTGTACACAGATCATCATATTGCACCTCCGAGGGCCTGTACAGTGAAATCAATCTTAGTCCTTGTTGGGGTTTTTTTCTTTGAAGATAATTCTATATTAAACACACTGGAAACACAGTCCTCTTGGGACATGTTCTTTTGCAGATGGTCCCCTTTAAGGCTTCCTGGAGTGATAAGCTTCAACAGTACATATTTAAACTATGGACAGTTTTCTAAGAGGTGTTTAAATCTTGACATAATGTACATAAGTGGTTGTGTCTGGAATAAGGAAACAGTAAAATAGATCATTCTTTTTTTCCTCTCCTACATGCTCATAGTTTTGTTAATCATCAAAGCAGCATTGTTAACATATTTAGATGGAAGAAAACAAATGAAAATATGATCTTTGACACATGCTTATCGGATATATATTGATTTTAAGCTGAAAGGTAACCAAAAGCAAAATGTTATGCAAAACAATGAATATGAAGGCCCAGAGTTTTCAGTTCAATGCAGCACATACATGGAATCTAAGGAACTTTGGACCTTTTATTTAATATAATTTAGGCCTGACCATGATGTTTTTTTTGTTTGACTCCAATAAAAGTAATATAGATGCCTAAAATAAACTAGGAGCTGCAAAAAGTGTTTTAATAAAGTGTTGTGAGGTTGACTGAGCCTTACCCAGAAGTTAGATGAAAAAAAATAAAAAAGCCAGATCCGGGTGTCAAGCTCACATTCCATGATTGATGGATTTGAGAGTCGAGAGGTTTGCTCATAATCATACTGTCCAACCCTCCTTCCTTTTGAGGAGGATTTTGTGGGTTTCCAAAGGAAACACTTGAAATGACAGCTGCTGATGTGGACATGCTCATTTGAGTCCGGTTTCCTTCCCGTTGTCCGCGGAGACTGTCATTTAGAGGATGCCAAATGAACCCTTTCATGCCCTCATTGAGAAAAAGGCGAAGTAAAACAGGTTAATTATGGTATCAGCATCTAATGGGTAAGAACATCTCTCCTCCTATGCATATTTCTGCCCTTTATGTATCTGTGGGAATATATCTGAGGAAACTGAATCTTCCTAACAACATGTACACAGTTTAAAGCTGTATAGAAATTCAGTGTCAGTGGGCCTCCTGAACACCTCCTGAACACATGTTTATGTGGATTATATGAATGACATGAAGGAAATTAAGGTTTGAAAGATTAGAATACATTTTTATATATGTTGAAGCATGTCAAAATCTTTGTTGTGTCGCTGTGGCAACAACAGATAGCGAACTGATGTTTACATGAGAATCTGATCTATTTGATAGTTGAAAGTGGATCCAAGAAGCAAAAAAGTAAAAAAACAAAAAACGACAGTTTTTGAGGTATGTTGAGTACTTAGTTTCTACATCCTTGAGGGCATAACAAACCAGGACCTGTAGACCTATTCATTTTAGTCCTGTTGTCTTTTCCAAAGAATTACATTATCCACAGTGGTCTGGGTCTCAGGAAGAAAAAGCAAAGCTGTTCTAAAGAATTCCATAAAACAGCTTTATTCCTATTACATTGTCCTACAGAGACTTGAAAATGTCTCCCACAACAGATGAACCTTCACAAATAAACGATTGGTCAGGAGGTCACTGTATTTGTGTAACGACCTGTTTCCACCTAATATTTTGTCTATGCTCACTTATGATTATAGTTTTTTTAAAGTTTTTTTTTGTACTGCTTATGTTTAATTTTAACAAACTAAATCGAGAAGCTGTCCTGCTCGCTAGTGGCCAGTGAAAATCAATGCTTACCATGTACACCATTCTATACACACCTTTCCATTACTGCATTATAAAGCAACAGAAACAGCTGGAGAAGTTTCCTCTTGAACATGTTCAAAACTTAGTGATCCATACAGCAAGTAGTCTTTTATCTTAATTAATGTTTTGTTGATCAAACGTCCTGCTCAGCGTGTCTCTGCACGTCGCTACACAATGTAGAATATTTAGACATGCTTTAGAGAAAGAAAATCTGTAAAGAAAAAGTAAAAAATGTTTGTGAATCCCCACTGTGATACAAGTACTTTAATTTGATCTGCAGTTGAAAACCCATTTATGGTGACATTAAAATGTGTTACACTGTATGTAGTAAGTGACTATGTCCATATCTTGTCAATAATGTAACTTTCTCATTTTAATTCTAATTTTTTCACCATTCAGCACAGAAATGTACCAGTCCTGTAAATTGTTCTTTCATTGCAGCGCCTAGTAACAAAGCCTTCTTGATTCCAATACACTTGTCTAATAAAAGGGTGAGGCAACAATGTTGAGTAGAACTGAGTTATTACTTACTTTGCAAATGGAAATCTGGATGGGAAAAGAGAGCGGAGATGTTTGTGCCGGACATTTTGCTTCCAGTTGAGACTAATCCCTGAATTATATGCTAATGCATGCTAAGTGGATGCAGATGTGTGGGGCATGAGTTGCACGCAGGAGGTGCCTAGAACAGAAATAAGTGGAGAGGCACTTATTTAGTGCCACAGAGCACTCTTCTAGGGTGGATGACTTTTATCCCACAGAGTCCCCTTATATAAACAATGATGTGGCCAAGGACCCTGCTGACCTGATGTTGGATCAGTTCATTATAGGTTTCAGCCCCAGCCTTTTCTGGAGTAGCTACGGAAGTGCAAAAAGGGATGGAGCCATCTCTTTAGTACCAATATACAAATGTATCTTACCTGAAGCAGAGATCATCTATATAAGGAAGTTTAATATTTAAGATATTAGTTACATCAGAATCATAAGATATATATATCCATCCATCCATTATCGTTAACGCTTCCCTAATGGGGTCGCGGGTAGACTGGAGCCTAACCCAGTAATATATACTGTATATATATACATAAATGTAAAAAAAATGTGTATATCGAATTATATATTCATCATGAGGAAAATTCCATTAAAATATTTTCTGAAGTAGAAAACCCTTGAGGAGCAGAGTATACCACAATTTATTCATTTAGATTCATCCCGTTAACCTAACATGCATGTTTTTGGATTGTGTGAGGAATTCAGATTATCCTGTAGGGTCAGAACAACAGAGATTAAAAAAAATCACATACACACGCAATCACTGCCACAGGCAACTTAGAGTCACTACTAAACCTAAGATGTATGTGATTGGACTCTCGGAGGAAGTCGGAGTACCCGGAGGGGAGCCACACACACACACAGGGAGAACGTGCAAAAATGATCAAGCTCATCATTTACATCAGCAGGATGGACCTTATATATATGACTATAATCATATTAATGTTTTTCCTTTAATCACTGTGATATATGATCAAAAGCAACATGTGCAGGTTTTAGGGATAACCTAACCAAAAGACAGGGCTTTCTCTTTTAAAGCAATTTAAAGCTGTCATCTTTTGAGAATGCTCTCTGAAGAAAGAAAATCTGAGGTAGATCCACTCATCAATACAAAACAGAATCTTTCAATCTCACAAAATTTGAATCTGCCTCTGCTCCTTTCACACAGAGAAAGGCCTCTCCAAGGTTATCGCTGACGCAGCGACTTGTAGTCCACACTGCCCCCTCGTCCTTTTAAAATCTCATTTCCTCACCTAAGCTTTTGAAAAACATATGCTTTTATCTTAATGGCCCATCTTAAGAAAAACTAGTAACAGTAATGTGGCTCAGGGTTAGCTCACCTGCAATTTGTTAAACATGTCAGTCTGTAAAACTTTCTTCCTCCTCCTATGCGCCAAGCTTCCGTTTTGGACCTCTGGGGTTTATCTTTGGATCGCTCAAATTTTTGGACTGCACACCGCCCCTTGCACAGCGTAACATATCCAATTAGAAGTCCTGTTGAAGTTTTGCTCCACGGGGTATTTCTCGCTGCCTCACTGCAATAAAAAACTAGACATATGAAAATGTCCAGCAGCTGATTGACTTTAGCTCACATCAAATTATAGTTACCCTCTGTGGAGTCTTCAAGGCACTGACAGCTTTAACATATTTCCTACAGTCTACATGCTGATCAAATAACAGAAAAGAGCTTTATGAGGTAGGTTCTGTCTTTGATGATCTGATTTTAACGATTGGAAACCGATGTCAGGTCAATATTTGTTTGATAATAAAACCAGCAAAGCATTTATTCTTTTCAGATGCAATAACACTGAACCTGGTGCAAAAAAAGCAGGTTAACTTTGTAGGATTTCTTCTTATAATAGAAAACTAATAATTAACTGTTGGTGTACAGGAGAGCAGAAGACTCCAGATGTCAATTTCTGCTTTCTTATGACTTTAAATAGAGATTAAAGTAAGAAAATACAAATGTGTCCAACTTGGAGCTGTTTAGAATAAAGCTTACACAGTTAAACTGGCTCCCCTGTTCTCACATATCAGTCCTGCATTTCCCTTAGTGTCAAAGCTTAACAATGCTTCATTATCAAGTTCAGTGAAAAATAAGTTCAGTGGAAATAAGTGTTCTGTTTATCAGTACGGAACACCAGCTGCATGCTTTTGATAACATAATTCACGTTCCAGTTTTGGGTGCTCTACTTAATTGTGAATTTGTGTTCACAGTTTGTATTCATGGTTCATTTGTGTTTGACATGAAAATTGTTGCCACAAAAAATGATCCCAGGGCTCAGTTCAAAATCCAAATAAGAAAAACATTCAAAAGGGGTCTACTTGATTAGCTTTTGCATTTAAGTATCCGTCATAGTGGCAAAATTGTTCCTCTGCAGAGAGAGCAGTAAAACTGATCCATAAAATGAGAAAAGCTTGTTAGGTGTTCATAACACTTTGAAGTCTAAAACCGGGACAAAAGAAGAAGATTAGATTTTTTTTTTAAATTGGACAAAATAAAAGGAAGCAGACAATGATGTAATGCTAAGAAACCGGTACATGGACTGAGAAACAGATAATGAAACCAATGAGTGAAGGAGACGGGATTTCACAGGGTGACAGGGTAATGAATTATTTTTTAAATGAAAAAAAGGTCCTACAAAGTTTTTTATTCCTATTTGGTTTTAAATATCTGTTTTTGAATAAACATAGGTATAACTGAAAATGCATACTATCTGTCGTACTTTGTAAGGCAACTCAGTGCATGTCATAAAAATAGAGGTAAGTCAGAGTTTACGTCTACCTTTTATCAGGAGAGCTTTATTATCCAGAGGCAAGGGACATAAACCAGCACATCTGCTCTGTGAACTGTAGACATCTCAAGCAATATTTTAGAGCCTTTCATGACGTTCCCTAGCAACAGCAAAAACTTCGACTGTGCCTTGACCCAAACACACAGAACAAGAGGAAAACCAAAAATGACTTCACACATATGACTAAAACACTTAATGAATCATACATTTAAGAGTTTTCTGATTTCTTTTAGCTCTGATTTAATCCTCCACAGACCTTAAACGCAAGACAACCCCATGTTCATATTCAGTGAAGCAGCCTTTTCACAAATGATGAACAACCTTCCATGTCTTTCAGATTAAGAAGTATTATTCAATTGGAAAGGTTTCAAGTTTTCAACATTGTACCGTACCGTTTAATTAAGAGACCATTGTAGCTGTATAAAGATATACTTCCATTCACATTAATCACGTTTACAATCAGTTGCATTCATGTGTAATGATTCTGGCAGAACCAGAAACAAGACAGAGGTAGCATATAATTAAAGTAGAATTTTTACAGTAGATGCCTCATTAAAACAAAAATTTTTATTTCATGATGACAAATCAGAGAGGAAATGCTCCAAAGCAAACCAGATACTTAAAATTTAACTTGCTTCTAAAAACTGGCACCTCTTGTCCTTCAACATTTGGTTCCCAATCCTGTGCTGCAGCCAATTTCAAGATGTGATTTAGGCAAATGTGAGGAGGCCTGGATGACATTCAATAAACACCACACTTCCTCAAAGAGGTAGTTTTGTTGAAATCATGCACAAAACTTGACAAAAAACTCACGGCCTGGGTTTGACCTCGTCGCTCCCCACATCCAGTCACAGTCAACCAGAAATCTAAGCTTAAGAAAAAATAAAAATCTGTGTGCATGTTCAACGCAGTTTGATGATTCCTCAATACAGTCTGTGTCAAAGTCTTCTGAAACTTTCCATGACTAAAATCAAGGTTTAATTTATTCTTCTTTTCTCATCAATGCTGTTTCATATTCACGAGTTTTGATCAAACCAAATTGACATCCGAAACAAAAAGATCAAATGAATCGTATGCCACATGAAACATCTGCTGAGTTGTTTTTGATTGCTCATTTGCAACCTGGTTTCCTTCTTCCTGCTTTTCGCCTTTGTTTCTGATGCTGTTTGTCACATCAACCTCCAGCTGTCAGTCAGCAGGGTCAAGAATCTACATATCCCCACTACGCAGTTAGAATGCGCTTGCATATTGTTCCTTAATGAGTGGTAAAAATAACTAAATAAAGTAAATACATTTTAAAAAGTCTTTCTTTCAAAGAATGTACCGCATTGTTAGAAACATAGTCGAACTTTAAGTAGAAAAGTACAACTTTCCTGTAATTCCTTGTCAAACTTGACTACAAAAACAAATTCACTTTTGTGGCGTTGCTTTGATGGTAACATGGCATAAAGATATGGAGGAGAAACCCATCACCAAGTCTATAGTCTCCCCCCCCCGCCTGGATGACACATTTTAAATGCATCAGTGTCTCCTCCTTGTGGGATATCTTCTGTCATTATACCACATGACTGAAAACTATACCATCTGCTCTGGGCCATCTGTGAAAGAACCCACAGCCATGTTTGGGGTGAGAATCCACATTCTGAAGAAATAACCCCTTCCAAACACAAACATTTGCCACTCGGGATCTACAAGCATTGAGGAGAAAAAAAATAGTCATGCTGTAAATGGTCTTCTGTTTTTTATGTTTCCAGTAAAATTAATGTCTTAAGAAGTGATCCTCACCATATTGTCTGGGTTAAGAAGTATTCATTTCAAACTTCAACAGGTGCTTTTGTCCATAAGTAAGATATATGTGTAGATTTACCATAGATTTAGTATAAAGTTGGTAATTATCTGTGGCATTATTGGGTTCTTTTTTGTAAGTCTTATGTCTGGTTGCCACTGGTCTTATGTCTATTTGAGTGTTTTCTTGGTTAATTTTTGGGAATATTTTTAATTCACATGGCAGCTCTCAGACTCTTAGTGTGCAAGGGCAATGACGATTTGGGGACAAAATTTAGGTCATGAGCCAGGAAAGGTAGCCTCCATGAAAAGTTCTGTGCCAGTGATGTTGAACACCCCCTAGTGCGAAACCTAATTGAAAAGCACAGTCATCCAACACACCTAACACATATCTAATCGGGATATAGTGCGCAGGTTAGATCCTCTCTTTGTTTCATAATGGATGACTTCAATACTTTGCAAGATGCAATCTTCAAGTGTTCTAAGAACAGCTAAACTGTTTGATTGAATAAAATCTGCAGTACATCAAAAGGCCACCGGGGGCTTGATCCAACTGTGAGTGAGACTGGTGACATCTAATGTGAATCATAAAGCAGAAATAAGAAGGAAACAGGTCACTGCAAAATCTCTCTAAAAGTCTAAAACAAATTTCCAGGAGAACTATGTGGCGGTAGCACACAGTTAATCATTATAGATGCTTAAGACGTACCTCATTTCTCTGAACTCCCTTCTTAAACTAGTGGTATATTTAGGATACAAGTCCCAGGCAACAGACTTCACAAGGTCTACAGAAGCTACATCGATCAGAATCTTTATTCTTAATTCCTAAATGGGCAAAACAACATCATTAATACCGAAGTTAAGCATTTTCACCAATAGTATTGAAGAATAATCTGACCCTAAAGTTGCACGAAGAGTGCAGTCAGATTGTTTCCTCTGCTGTAGTAGCTTTCCATGTCTGTGCTCCACCTCATGCAAGTGTATGCAAATCATTTTTGCTCTGAAATTTGTTTGATTCAGGGCTTTAGATAATGCTATCATTTACAGTTCTTTGGTAAACAAAACACGATCTTGATGCACGTTGTGGGAAAATACATGTGGTGGCTTTTATTTCAACATCAAAGAAAAATCCCAGAAACCAACAAAGAACTGTATTCCTTCAAGTGAAAAAAATAAAAAAATAAGTCAAGGAAGTCTGTTTTGTAACTGGAGTATTGCTAAAGAAGCATGTTTGGTTGGGAGAAACAAGCTCAAGATGATTGACTCTGACACTTTATCAGCTGTAAGGCAACTGTTGAAATACTGTTTAGTCTGCCTGGAATATTCTGCCATTTTGCTTCCTAATGAGCACAGCACAGTATTTCGGCTAATAACCAGTCGTCCTACAGCTCATGATTGATGCTGCTACACACAGCATGTGTGGCCAATTAGTGTTTTTTCCACGTAGAGATGGAATCCTCAGATTTGTTGGACTCCTCTCCCCTTGCTGAGAAAGAAAAATCTCAAATATGAAAGCATTGGCTGAAATGTATCTGGTCTATGACACAACTCTGAAGATGTTTTAAATGTGCATTACTGTAAACGGGCTATACCAGACAGCCTTCTGGATTTGTCCGGCACTAGAAATGAATATTTGATTCTTCACAGCATCCTCCATACATCACAACAAAATGCCAGCCCGTGCGCCTCTGGCTTGACATTTAGACCACCTGAAGATGGGGAAGCTTGTGAATCTTCCTTTGTTATTGAAGGCCTGATAAGATCAAATAAGAACACAAAAAAAAGCTTTACTTCAACTTTCCACTTGCGGGTTTGCACACATGAAGATACAAACCCGCAGACACAAACACGTCTCGTCTGGATCCTTCGAAGAGTGCACAAAGCTTCCAGCTTTTTTCTGAGAAATACTGTCAATCTCCTAACAACCACTGTTATGCAACCGGCTGTACTGGCACAGCTACAGGCAACATTTGGGGGATGGAGCTGCTGTTGAAACTGAGATAGCCTCGCAGCTTCCGTGGTTGTTTCAGGTTTGCCCATTGATAGCACTTGTTTCTCTGCCCAGTTGAAGGAACAAAGGCTGTCATTTGCTACACAGATTATGAGTACCACTGAGGCACATTTTGAAAAGGTGCTCAGGGATCAGTTTAAAAGGTTCTTCTTGTGCCATGGGTGTGCAAACTTACCAAGAAAGAAAAAGCATAACAAAAATTGTGCTCTCTTTATTAGATCATGTGTTTGCCAGAAGAGTTTGTATTAAAAAAAAAGCAGGATTGTAGCTTTGATGGAAAACAATGCATCAAACATGGATGTTTCTAGATTTTTGAAGATGCACACATTCTCAATCCAGTACCAGAGATGATTTACATGTCTTTTTGGCCAGACCAGAGTCAACAATTCAGCATTTGACTGAATCAACTCCCTTTGAGGAGTCAGCCTTTACTTTAGCACACTATTTTCTTGGGTGTTAGAAGTTTTTTGCGTGTGGTGTTTTATATCTAAATACCATTTCCTCAAATTCAATCACAAACCTTGACCACACCCTTTTGTTCAGAACTTCTTTTCATTCTGTATTTTGTATTTTAAGGAACATTGCTTTAACAGTTTACACTATAGAATGAAACATACATCATGTTTTATTAACCGAAAGTTTTACTGGTGTCTTACTGAACTGGTTTTATTATATTGAACACAGACTTGCATGGTTAGATTTTGTTCATTTTATAAATGTTTCTTAAAGCGATTACATTATGTTTTTCTAATGAAGAGGACATGACAGAGAGAACACACTGCTACCCTATTCTTGCCTCAAGGTATTCCAAAGATATTTGGTCTTTAAAAAAACAGGATGAACCAACAGATGGTTATTCTGTGGACTGACAGACAGGCAGATGGAAAACTCAATACAGCGTGTCACACTCCTGCCCCACTTGTCACATAAGCATATAAATAAGTTAATCTTCACACAGAGTTTGTCCTCTGGGCTTTGAAGCTTTTTCCTATAGATGCTGGGTTTTTCTCATTCACTTTCATAAGTAATAGAAGCTGTGAAATGCATTCAGGTGCTTTTGGAGTCAGGAGACTACAGAAAGAAGTCATTCAGGTAGATATAATACTACACTTGTGAGAATAAACGCATATACAGGCACAGGTATTTCATCAGGTTTTAGTATATCCCCAGACATCTTACAGAAGAAAGACCATAATTTCAACACCTAAACCCCCCGTCTCCCCCACCAATAAAAAGGACTGTTGGCAATATTGTCACTGACAGTTGTAACTAATAAGCCAGTTTTATTTGTGTGTTTTCTACCCTTACACTTATCTGCTGTTCAATAAAGAGGTTGTCTTTCCCGAATCTTTTGATGATGGTAATATATCAGTGTGGCTTCAGCTTCCAGTCACAGTTCGTCTGAGGACGCACAGGCACCGTCCAGAAAGGCCATAAATTATGACAAATCCAAACACACCTGCAAACATTAACATTGTCAGCAGTGATTTAAACCGTGGCAGGGAAAAGAAAAAGATGCTGAAACAAAAGCCGAAGCTGTGTGATGAACAAAGCTGGTGACTACAAGTGCTGAAGCAGTGTGAGCTGCCAAATTATGGCAATTTTCTGAGCTGCATTTACGTTGTAATTAAACAGAAGAAGAAGCTCTGCTACCTACTCAGTAGTCGCACAAAGCACTGCTCATCCTTTTAACTATAACATTCAGAACCTTGGTGTCACCGGCACTAAAGTAGAGCCACAATCTTCACAAATAATAAATGGAGGTTGGTGTGAATACAGGGGATCCACAATCACCAGGGAACAAACCAATAAAGCTGCTTTTGTCTGAATGTGGGGTGGTATCATTTTCCTCCCTTTGGATGGGTTTAGGTTAGGACAGGATCTGATCCATCTCTGTTGCTAAGTAACATCATGAGAATGTACTGGTTTATCATCTCTGCCCTCACAACACAAACATGCCAATGGATGAATGAACAGATTGACATGTTAAACAGTTCAACAAATACAGACATGCTATGTTCATCGTGCAGTGGAGTGAAACTGAAACATTTGACTTTTGCTTTTAAAATGGTACGTAAAAAGACATAGCTCTTTGATAAGCGCTCGATAAATGTGGACAGTGTCCTTGGGTTTTCAATCAAACACATCCGCTGCAAAACAAGTCTACTGTAGCTCAAACCAAGATGTGGCAGTGATCGAATAACAGACTCGAGGCTTTCGTCTGCTTATTTGCAAATTAACCGATTGCTGTCATCCTTACGAAACAGACTATGACACGTAAAGTCTCTAAAATAGAAAAGAATGTATAAAACCTTGAACATCATTAGAGCTTCATGTAATTTATGTAACTAACATTTCTGGTTGAATAAAATCCATAAGCAGTTGTTTACTAAGGGAATCTACAATAATTAAGCCTGTTATTTTCCTCCTCAGCTTAAGGAGGTATGGTTTTTTTTTAAAGCGATACATTTACAAACCAAGCAACAATCCCTCTATAAGAATACTGGTAGACGGAAATGCAGCTACTCCTGATTCGTCTGTACAAAAGGGAAGAAACAACTGATATTGAGCAAATATCAAATAAATCACAAAATAATGAGATGTGGTGTCCTCCAGAGTTTGGATAAGACACGAGCAAAAGTCCTGTTTATGGTCAGTTGTAAAAAAGCATCATGCATACTTTATGGTACCATAATGGTTTCTGCATGAACTGAAAAGGCTTATATATCATGCGTGAGGCAAAACAAAGGCAGCCTCCACTGAACAAAACAAACAGATTATCCGCTCACCATATTATCTGAGCCTCCATTATTTGATGGTATATCATCAAAATGAAAGTGGACAGAAAAATGATTTGGTGCAAGGTGTCCATGAAACAGCCACTGTTTGCAGGTCAGTGCAGGCCAAAAAGAAAAAGATACAAGACAAGCAGAACGTTTTCAGAAAATCAAAGCCCAGCAGGGATGACACCATCAGATCCCATCTGTAAACCAAAGGATATTATCTGTGAAATACAGATGTGAAATTTAGGAGGTGTAAACTTAATTAGTTCTTTCTTGAGTTGCTCCTTTGTTTTGTCACAGCTATACCTGTAAAACGCTATTAGAACAATGGTTTTGATTCCTTCTGTAAAGGGGGAAATCATTCTTTCTGTTTATTTCAATGCCTTAAGAAAGCATTTTTTCTAAATTCTGACTTTATCTTTATCATAAAAGACTGTTGCCTGGTTTGAACTCCTTGAAGCTTAGCAGGTTTGTGAAAGTATAGAATTAATTTTTTTTGTTAGCTAAAACAAAACTCTTGTCAGTTTTCGTTATAGTCTTGCACTCCAAAGGGCAATTGGTGAATAAAGTTCATTTTAAAGTGCTACAGAGGATTTAGCAAGTCCAATTCAGAATAGTGTCTGATGTGGGACTGTGATGGTCTGCCGAGTGGGGTAAAGAAGGATAAGCAAACTTACTGACAGAGACTCCTTGGTTTATCTAAGAGATGCAGCTTGCGTTAATTAATTTTTTCTGAGTGAGAGAGCATATTCTCTTGAAATAATGAATGCTTTCCATCAGTGTTGCCTCTCGTTAGAATATGCACAGCTGAATCCATTCTTCGGCCTAAAAATGCAAATTACAGCATGTCTTTTAATTGCAAAATGTCCTCCATGATATCAAGTAGCTCTTGCTTGAGAGAGCAGGACAAAGTTTGAACGACAACTACATTACACAAATTGGACTATTGCTGAATACACAGAAACGTATCAAGTTTGCCTCTGGATTCTGAGTAAAATGCATTTCTGGAGCACAAAATTCAAAACAATTTGATGTTTTTGCTTTTGGAGTGTTCCAAAAGCAAAACTATAAAGGAGGTGCTGTGGTAGGATAGAGGGTTGATGTGAACCTGTCGCTGGTTTTGACATAGACTTATACAACTTTTGTTTTCTTTTTGTTTTCTTTTTTTTGCTGGGGAAAGATGGGGAGAAACTAATCAATGTACTTCAGATACTATCACCTTAAATCAGCACTGAGTGTTCCTCTCACCATTATAAAATACCCTAATTTTTGCCATTCGGATATGTGGCCTCTGTGTGTGTGTTGGTAGTGTGTATTTCTGCTTATCTTCATCATATAAATGCGACATTATCTGTGTCTGTCTCTGTATTTGGCCCTGCATCAGGCGTTGCTGAGGTGCTAGACACCTATTTGTGGTTGTGGACAAGTGGACTGGTGCACATATGAGCATGAAGGTGTGTGGCCATTTCGGTGTGTGAAAGCGACCTTTATTATCCTATTTGCGCGGCCACTTTTTGGTGGCATTTTCCATTGGTTCCATTTTTTTTTCTTTTTGGTTCAGCAGAACCATACTGGGGATGCTGAGTGGAGGCCTAACCACCTGCAATCCGAGGTAATGGGTCAACTAGCATGGATCATTTTGGTGTCAGACTGATGAGTGCTTTTGTAGTTTTTTTTTTTCTTTTGGACACACAGCCAGGATTTTTTTGGGCTGGCTCAAAATATAAAAATGACATTGGCAAAGAGGAGAATGAGTTTATATCAAAGCTTTTGTATTGGTTCAAAGAACCGATGTACCAGGACAGATATTTCAAAATGTTCATCAAAGAACATATACAAAGATCAGGTTATTCATAAAAGAACGAGAATAGTAGGCCACAGTTACAATACAGTGCTGGTGGAGTTTATAGCAAAGCATTCAAATCTAACATTAAAGCAACTATCAAACTGATTAGAATTCAAATCAATACATTCGCCAAACAGTGAATTCTTGTACTGAAAGTCTTTACGGAACATGTTTAACAGCAAACCGGATACCCCTATCAATATTGTCCTTTAAAACAACTTTTCCAGTATATGCAAGCTATTGTCAGGAGTAGCATACAGAGAAAATCAAGTAAGACTGTTTTCCATCTGCCTTTAAATTTTTATGCAAATCTTCCTTTTAATTTGAGTTTGCTGACAAATAATGAAACCACATAAACTCCGTGGCAACGGTAACAGTAGCTTCCAAATAAATGTTTTTTTATGTTTATGTTTATGCATTTGGCAGACGCTTTTATCCAAAGCGACTTACAGAGTAGACACAATATTACATTTATCATGACATTTTTTCACTATGACAATAAGCTATATAGAAGAGAAACACTGATCAGAATCAGTGGTGACAGTAAGAGATAGAGGTAGATGGGGACCACAGAAGGAGTTGTGGGGGGATAGAGGTACGGGTTATTTTACAAATAATACAAATGCTGCCTCTTTCATTTAGGTGTTAATAAACCCAGCGTTGTGTCAAAATGTACTTGTACATGCCAATCTTTTTTTTGCCAATCTTTTTTTTTTGTTTGTTCATTTGTTTATCCCAAACCTCACCTTTGAGTAAATGTGCAACAGATTATGTAGAGCATATATTAGCCCACACACATAATAGAACCTGTATGAAAAGTAACAGTTTTGACTGTTTTTAACCACAATAAGGTTAAATAAGATGCATACATATTCAAGCTGTGTAGTATTCAGTAGTAAGTAGTACAGCAACAGTAAAGAATAACCAATCATTTTCTATGTAACATAATGATAATCAAAAGTAAACATGTTATCCTCTCTCCCTTGCTTTTGCTTTCTTTGCTTCCTTTTCTGAAAGACAAAGATGCATGGGAAAACTGTCCTGCTTTCAGACCATCAAAGGACTAAAATGGAAGTGAAAGACAGACTAATGAGGGCAGACGCTTACTGGAGTTTTGCAGCTCCAAAAGGCAGAGAGACACAGGTTTTGATAAACCCTTCACATGGCCAGTATATCTTAGATGAAAATGGGAGCTATTATTTAGAAGACATGTGTATGAATGAATAAGCTGTTTAAATCGGCATCCTCCTTGCAAGGACTGTTAAGGTTGTAATATGCAGGATGGTGGTTGCTATCATGTGCCAAGATCAGAACAGTCTACTGCCAGTAAGATGTTGGCTTGCAGAATTCTCACTATTTATAGCCACAGTATTCATTTAAAGTAAAACAAAGTGACAATAGCTCTTTTTTATTATGGTCATGTTGGGTTTGTCTTTTAAAGTCTGAATATTTGTTTGTATTGCAGACTCTTTAACTGGTTGGCTTTAGGACATGTTTGATCACGTAAGCCTTATGTGAATAAGCTACTATGCCATCAATAAATTGTTTGAAACAATTTAAACCGTTCATTTTTTCCCATGGACAGCCCAACTCGCCTCACCTCCAAAGCATTTCATTGGGACTTTCACATATTCCTCATTCAGTTTTGCAACTGTTTGAAGCCGATAATGACTTATTAATTGTTAGCTATCACCTCAAGCACTGAATAGCGGAAATATCCTGGTGTCTGCTTTTTAATTATCCACCCCTTCAGCCAGATAACTAAGCCACTCCCGTATCCTGCACACAATGATTGTGCATCACAAGTCTGACACATAAGGTCCCACTGCTCATTAAAAAATGCATTGTAGCTTGTTCTTCTTCTGTAACTCATTTATGAGCTGGAACAAAGCACTGCATATTCCGGTACTCATTGCTATCTTGCTATGATACCAAATATCTACATCTCGACATGTGTAGGTGTTCATGTGTGTCACCTAATGTTATACCATAATCATAATAATGACAAATCTCAAAGGTAAGCATGAAGTATATACTTTAGCTGGATGTTAATTATTTGAACGTGTGTTCTTTTTTCACATTATTTATTGGTCACTATACATTTTTATCAGACAGTTTTAATAGAAATAATATTCATGGAATTTTTCTTCACTTTAATTATGGCTTGTTACTCATTTAATTTGATAATTAGTCTCACAAAAGATTTTGATTATCAGCTCTTCTGTTAAGTAAAAACTAATTATCTTAATGGATTTCAATTTGATCCATTAAGTGGGATTTTTTTCTCTTTTTTTGCACTCATTACACTTTGTAGATATACCCAAATTATGCACGCAGCCCACAAATTAGGCCAAAATGCAAGGATGAAATACAATATGTAAACATTCAACTGTACATGGGCTTAAATAGTTTGAGTTCATTTGAATGGTGTTTCCAATGCTTTTTCTCCGACCAAATCATGCAACATTTGGTCCAAATCAAATGAATTTGGTAACAATAGTCGTAATTTTATTATGGAGTTCTCACATCTCTTTCTGCTTGTTAATGCAATTTTGGAGACTAATGCAAGGCACTCAGTCAAAACACATTTTCCTTGAAACCTTTATTGTGGTTTTTCTTTCAAAAGCGTAGGAAAACAGGACATTTTGCAAATAGATTTTTTGTACTTTCCCTCTGTCTTTGATTCACGTTTGCTTACACATCTCAATTAAGAGTTTGTTTCATTTAATTGAAGATGTAAGTTGTGAGATCAATACTCCAGGCTTCTGGCTCCCACTACACAAACATACCAGGCTGATTAAGTAGTAGTACTTTCCATTTCCTTACTGAGACCAATTAGTCTTTCTGTTAGTGCTCTTTTTTCCCCCTCTCTGTTTTGTAATCACAGAAAAGCAATTATCTTGTTGTACACACCCTGTTTTGGCTTTTCAGTGTTTCAAACAATCTTTGCAACCGCACTTTAAAAAAAAAGCAAAATCGCTAAAGCAAACTGAGATGCAGAAATTCCTGGTGCATACAATCCTTGACCTTCCCAAAATGTTATTTTATATCATCATAGGACAGACATTTTTGCACTGATTATTGCACTTTCTCCTTTCTCTTGTCTTTCCATCAAATTTTGATTCCAGCATTTCCCAGACTGATGAACCCAATACCAGCGATAAAGAAACGTTACTACTGACACATCTATGTGACTCTTTGTTATTTGTAAAGCATAAAAAACTGGACAGTCTCACTCTGTATTTTAACATTACATCAGTAAACAATATGTTATCACTGGTGTGAAATACATTAAAATATCTTCATTTGATTATAACAATATAATTATCTCAAACCTGCCTAAATAATGGGCACATTTCTCACTCTTCCTACTGTGGGTTTTGACCAAGAAATTAAAGAAAAGGTTATCAGAACGTAATATTTATAAGGAAAAATGTGTACTTTGTTAAAAAGAAATAAGTAAGAACTGAATATGAAAACAACAAAACTGAAAAGATGTTTATCTGTCTGAAACACCTGGTGCTATTTGTCTGCCAGCTAAAATGTTTGTCATTAGCTTTGGGTCATATGCCCAAAGGTCAACCAGAAAAGGCCCAGAACTGCTGAAATGGGGAAAATGGGACATATACAATATATGAGACAGACAAATTCTAAGCCGAGTGTTACTCAGACATCGACTTCTACAGATGATCAGTGCACGCCACTGTTTGTTAATCTGTCAGTTAATTACCTGACTCCGCCACTCCGTTTTAGTCCTCCACACAGCTGCTAGGGCCCGTTTTCTGTAAACAGGGCAGAGGGAAATCATTAGGTAATGATTATGTCGTGATGATATTAAAGAAACCTTTCTATCCATCTGTCTCCCCTTTAATGACTAATACCTGACTGTATAGAATACAGTACTCGAATGTTATACAAGTGTGACCGCAGGTTGTTTCACTCCATCTACCTTCACTACAGTCCCCACACAGTGGACAGAACATTTGGTTCAGTTTATTTGTGTTGCTCTTGATATGCAATTGTGTAGGTGTTGAAATGGCTGATTTGTTTGGGAAATAATGGGCTGCAGTTCAGGAAAACATAAAAATGATATTTAAATGCTCTTTTCCAAAGCCCTCCTCCACCTTAAAACCTTTAATGCATCATTATTAAGGAGGAATAGCAGTGGAAGTCATCCAGTGCAGACTAGAAGTGTGAAAGATATTCTGAACGTTCAAAAACGCTTTTTTCACACACTTGTTTTAATTAGCTAGGGTTGAAAATGGCAGTGGTTTCACACAAACACACACAGATGGACACAAAACGGTCATTAAAATGAGCGCAAATTACCAGCAGAGCTGTGTTGTGGCACATGAGAGACTGGCATCACAGCAGGGGTGTCAACACAACTTATGCCTCTTTCCCTGAACTGGTACCACGCAGCCAGTCTCCAGCTTTAACAAAACCCAATAAAATACCTACAAAACATCCCCGTCACTTTTCTCTGCTTTTCTGACAGACTTCAAACTGACATCGATCAGAAGGATGTTGTGATGACTTAGTGGTTTGCTAAAATTGACAATTTCACCATTTAAAATTTCACTGCACATATACTTTCGTTTCCTTTTATTTAATTCAGACAGACAAATCGGCGCAGTCAGCATAGATTAAAGACACGTACACAAGCTGAGCCTATTCAGTTTTTCTCCAGAGGAACAAGAACACATCCTTTGCTTCAGCATTTGAGGCTATGCCTGTCCTGTTCAATTGGTGGTTTTCTCATCTCGGCATTTAAAAGGAAAAGAAAAAAATATTCCTAGATTTTTTTTGTCCACACTGGGCAGAACATTTATTCATTTTTAAATAAGGGAAGATTTCCTGACTCTGCATCTGCAGTTTAAAATAGCTTAAAAAGCTTTTCTTATTTTGTTTATCCATGTATTTTGCTTGTGCACATCTTGTTTCATCTGTCTGCATTTATATATATATATATATATATATATATATATATATGTATATCTGAAATATACTTACTGTGTGGCCAACATCATCTCACTGATATAACCCATCCTCATTTGAATCTATCCAGACAGGCCATTTGGCAAATTTCCCAACCATACTATGCAACGTGCGAAACTACATGAAAGAGTGTAACATGGAAAGCAGTTATAGGAGTGGAGAAGCAATGCTGTATTTTTTTCATTTTCATTCTACGTTGGAAGTCTTGGTTCTTTAAACCCGATCCACTCTGTTTTATGCCAAAAACAGGCTTCAATATTAAATTGAACAATAATAAACATATTTCATGATTGCATGATAGCATTCAGTTTAATCTTCAACACTCCTAAAGATTAGAATATAATGTATGTAGCCCGAAATGTTGAATAACTTGTTCAGGGGTTCGAAATTGTCTAATAATTGTTGTTTTCTAAAAGAAAAACCTACGTGTCGACACATCGAAAAAGAAGGCCTTCAGCATGTAGAGCAGATAAAACAGAAGCTGTTGCAGAGCAGCAGTGAGGCTTCAACGACTCTTACACAGAGGAAAAACTCAGTTTGCACTGTTAACATGCACTTATGCAGATTAACTGCCATCCAGAAACATTTAACATTTCTGCTGCAACCACTTTACATCTGAATAATGTCTGTCTCAGCCTGTGCTCCTCATATGATACAGGGGGGAGACAGCTTTGATAAAAACCTAGCAAAGACACTAAACTGGAGCAGAGAATGACAAATTTCCGTTGTTCTTTTCTGTGTCTGTGTGCATCGCTATTTTCTATGATCAGATCAGTTGGTAAGTAAGGCCCGAGGGTGGATGATAACAACCGACTTGAGACATTGATTCAGAAGGCCAGCTCAGTCATGAGGGGTAATGGGAGCTGAAACGTATGCATCCACGAAGAGTAGGATGTTGTCAAAACATCTCTCCACCACAGAAGACGTCTCCCACTTTACAGAGCTCTGAGTGCCAGAAAGTGAGTAACAAAGACTAAACGCTCCAGGCTACTAAAACTGGCTATGTTGACCACATGCTCAAAATCCTGCTTTTCACTTCGTGAAAGCAGAAAACACTTTTTTCCACTGCTTCTCTGCACAATCCGCCCGAAAAAATGTTTTAATATTATACGTTACTCTTATATCTTATGAAATAAAAACATATTTTACTACTTGTTCCCTTCAAATGAAGCTTCATTTTACAGTGTTACAGCTTTAACCTGCAGTCAGATTGCAACTGACAGCCTGGTAATGAGATTCCAGCTCCCAAAATACAAGACTGAATCCTCACATTAAATCCAACACATTTAGTGAATTTGAGGTTTTAAAAAGTTACTGTATCATGAAAACCAACTGCATTTTGGTTAGTGATTCATCTGTTTTAGTTGATCTTATTGGCTTTACTCTTTGTCAATAGTAGACTTCAGTTATTTTAACTGCAATGATATTACCCTTTAAATTGTAAATCCCTTAAGGGAATGAATTAATTTTACATATAGTTTACATATAGTTGAAGATTGGAAGAATGAATTAAGAGAAAACACACATAGGGGGTTAAAGACAAAAGACAAAAAGACAAAAGCTATGACAAATCTAATAAATGGATATCTCTTTTTATGGATGATTTTTCTTTTTCTTTCAAGTTTAACACTATAATAAAATCTTCTTCTCATGAATACATCGTAAAAACATGACAGCGATCCCTTGGAGTCAATTTATGTAGTGCTTTGAAAAAATTGATTAACTTTTTCCCACATGGGGCAGTGTCAATACTTCTAAGTGTTACTCATGAATAAGTGTACTCTTCCCTGCCTACATAGACATAGATTCCGACAGCCGATGAAAATACAAACCTCAGAGCGACTGCAGGTAAATAATCGTCTCTGATGCTGGGGGTGAAATGTCAGCATTTCATAAGAGATAAAAGGTATTTTGAGTGTACACTCTCAACTTCAGGACTATTTTCATGGAACATAACTTTGTTTGGAATGTTGTACAGCAAAACACCAAGACTTATCTCTCCAAAAAACTGTTCAACAGTCCGGCGTCCAGTCCGTGAAATTAAAGAAAGAAAAATCTTGTGTCTTCAATCCACAGCAGTCATAACAGTCTATGATTTGTCTCCGAAGCATGATCTACAACCAATTCAAATCTAGCAGTCAATCTTGAGAATTTTTACATCAATCAGTGACTTGATGTAGGAAACATAATCACTCCACATTTACATAACGCCCTGTTACATTAACAGCAGACAGCTGCGGTTCCCAGAGGGAGGTGAGTTGAGAAAAAAATGTCACAGAAAATGTCAACCCCTTCAATTCACAAGTTATCACATGTTCAAACAGTGTTTTCTTGATGCCTAATAGTGATCGTCATCCATGTTACTAATGAGACCAACACTACATAAACTGGCTCTTTACTTCTGGTCGCCCAGCACCGGGCTTTTTTCATCATGAGAAAAAACATGGCTCTACATGGCTCATACTCTAA
This sequence comes from Menidia menidia, assembly GCA_907169785.1. Lineage (NCBI taxonomy): Eukaryota > Metazoa > Chordata > Actinopteri > Atheriniformes > Atherinopsidae > Menidia > Menidia menidia. The sequence goes on along the minus strand of CAJRST010001113.1, from coordinate 5,225,414 downwards.
CTCGCGTGAAAGAAGGGTTATCCATACGTGTATTTGGCATCCAGTACTTCCAGGGAAGTCTTGATATAGTCCACTCAGCAGTCATATTCACCTTAATCTCTAAACTGTGAGATGCAAAAGATGGTGATGCAAATGATAAAATAACATTAATCCCCATTCCCACTTAGACTCATTTGTGATGTGGGGCTTCTGGAAATAAGAAGTCACCAGAATTCTGCTGAAACAGTTGAGTTTTGTTTACTCTATGAGCCTCTGAGCCAGAAAGCAAACATCCTCTGTAGAAATAAACCGTTGTGTCACTCAGTTCAGAAGCCATCAGAATTGTACACCCATGAGTTCCTTTATCGATGGCAGGTTCAGCAACAATGTGCAGACAGATAGCAAATACATACAAAATGTGTCTGTATATTCTACAGATAAAGCAGAGCCATAGCAGGGACAAAGAAGAAGTATACAAAGTAAAAGCACTAATTGAATTGACTGCAAAGTGAAAACCTCACCTGTAGGACAACATGGCATCCACTCAGTGTACTCAGAGTTCTAAATGCCCTTATCTTCATGCAGCCTTTAAATGAAAGCAGTCTATTCTCTTCTATTTGGTTCTATCGAAGCAGGTTATACATAATCAGTTTGAAACATCCTGAGCTGTAATAACATCAGTACCATGCTCAGCACAATATTGCTGGCATGACTATCATTAGTCCTAAGGCTGCTGACAGCTGAGCTACTCCCCTTTACAGTTGCTGTAAGCAAAGTGAATGAGTGTCATTGTGCTGTCACAAAATGCTGTTGTGAGAGCCTTACCCCCTTTCTGAGCAGCAGAAGATTAACATTGTGATATCTATCATATATCATGTGATATCTAAAGAAACCAAATGTGATACATTAAATTATTAAGAATTTCCAAGGTATATCGTTTATATTTAGATCTAACCTGTTTATAATTTAATTCACATTATCTGTATGGAGTTAATAAAGACAGCAAAGCCAACATTTACCCTGCCAGATAGCCAAAATCTGTGTAATCCTCCCTAAAAGGATGAATTGAGTCAGAAGATAATAAAGAAATTGATCAATTGGAGAAACTGATGATGGCACTCGGTCTCAATAACAAGGATTTAGTGAAGGAAAAGAAGAAGAAAAAACAAGACTTAGCAAAAACCCTGACATTTGGAAATGCAGCTCAACATATACGATGTTTGGTTTCTTATGGATTCAGGGACTCATGAAGAAATGCCAGTGACACCTCCATCACATATGTTTGCTCTGTCCAAACAAAATAATGAAGAAGAAGAGGGATGTAACAAATGGCAGTGAATGGGGAATATGTGACAATTACAGTAGTTTGTTTTTCCTTAAAAAAATCTTAAAAAATACTAAGCTTTATAACGTTATTTATTTAGCAATTCAGACAATATGAGCTCTATCCATATTGAATGTCAAAGTCTATTTTTTTAAAGTAACTGACTTTATATGTATGACTTTAGTTTAAGTGCCTGACTTACCTCATATTTTTCCCTCAAGCTTTTAAAATTCCGCAGGACCTGTGGTCATCTACTGGCTCACCTGGGTTAACAATTTTATATTTTCTGCTTTGCTTCAATGAGCAGACAGCGTTTAGCAGGAACCTGAAAGCTTCTGCTTCATTTTGAGCACAGCCACATCCCCAGTTTTTATTAAACGATGTGAGTGATATGAACATACATCAATGCAAGAACATGTGGATTAAATTTTCCGCGTGCACCTGTTAGCCTAGTTGCACAAGACCCAAATTAGGCTTCATGAATAATGCATGGAGAGGGTTAAATAAGGTCATGAGATCGTTCAGTTCCATTTGGCAGAGTCCTACATAAAGTGTCCCCACAAAATGCAAAGGAAAAGGATCGTCTCCCCTCAGCCTTAGCTGCTATTACTTAACTTGTTTTCACGCCTCCTCCTACTGACGCACCTCTCCCTGCGCTGTGGCCAAAAGGCGCGCTCCCGCCGGCGCGCTCCCGCGGGCGCGCTCCTCTCCATCGCCACACTAAACGGGTGTCGGCGTGAGCGCCAGGGAGCTGTGAGGGAAACACGCTGGGACTGTAAAAACCCATCTCCTGCCGCCTCACTTCTACAGTCAATTAATCACTGCAGCGGAAGCCGGGTAAGTTTTTATCTTCCAGCAAGTTGTGGATTTATTGAGCGACAGGCAGGTTTGTGAGTCAATGGAGCGAATCTATTAAGGACTTTCGGGACAGACTCATTTATGTGAAGGATGTATGTTTGGTTCAATTGATATTATCTAAAATGCTGTTGTCACGTTGGTTGGTTTATAGAAGGTTTTTTTTCAAGCGAACTCTTTGCTCACTTTCCCTTTTTCCCAAGCTTAACTATTTATTTATTTTTTGCATGCAATTTTACAAAGTAGCGAGTAAATGATCACAGCGATAAATTTGAATCATACCCATGAGGCGTTTCACATGTGAGATATATACTTCAGTGCATTATGGTTATGGGGAGATTTTTTGTATGCAAAACAGAAAAGAAATTAATATACTGCTGTTACAGTGTGCCTTGAATGACAGTCCTCAACAGGGGGGGTTACAATAAAGGTATCTTTCAGTTTCTGAGAGGTCCATCGACCAAAATCTCAAGTTGCTGCATGTGTTTTGTTGTCCAGCTAAAGATTTTTTCAAATTTTATTGAACAACAGGCTCTCCAAATATCTGATGGAATTCACTGGACGCTATGTTTTGGTGCAATTTGGTCAAATGATTATTTGACTATGCAGGTTCACTTGTTTTCTTGAACAAACCCATGCAAGATCCAAACCCATAATGTCATATGAAGTGTGATAAGGAGAAGAATGTGTGTGGCTGAAAAGGACAAAGCTTTGCATGTGCAGGAAGTGAGTGCGTGGCAACGTTTGTGCAGGATTCGTTGGGTGGGAGAAAGACAGCCGGGGGAATGACAGGTCTCAGGGATTTGAAATCTTTTTCAAGTAATTGTGGAGGTCATGTGCACATCTGACAGTGTGAATGTGCTCTTTTAATAAAGATATAGAGATGGTTTTATTGAAATATCCTCTATCAGCAGTTAAAATGTGTGTTCACGTACTGTAACAGTGTGCGAATTGCCGCTGAAAATGGAAAAGTTTTAGCCATTGTATACCATGGTTATTGGTAGGGGGAAAAATGTGAGGGCAGAAAACCAGAATGAACGCATCCTGTTCTACTTATAAGCTGAACTTGCATATGACTGCCCTGTTTTCAACAGAAACTTCCAATACAGTGAGAATACATCTTTCTCCCCTTGAAACTGTCATTTCATCCAAGTGTTTATGTCCAAGGGTACTTGAGCCATGTCCTCATTCAGGATCTTGAGGACCTTCTCGTTCAGTTATTTAAACATGACGAATGCTCTCCTCCACCACGGAGATGCATTTACTCTCGATACTTAATTAGAATGGGGGAGTTATGATAGAAACAAAAATAATGGACGCCAATGATGAGAAGTAGTGTCAAGCCAAGGGCATGTCATGACTGCTGATGGTCTTGGGCTTGGCAGCAACAAAGCAATCAGTGCAGCGCGAAAACTGGTATTTCTCTCTTTTCCCCCATTAAATTTACAGACTACATTAAGTCTAAATAAAGCTTCATTTGTTTACGCTCAATGGGAAACTCCAGCCTTTTGGAGATAAGTCTAGACATAATTGCAAACATAATCTATAAGTTATAAACAAGGTTACATAAAGTTAATGAATGCTCAATTCTGTTGGCTGCACTGTTGTAAAATGATCCCATTTGCTTTGTCTTCATACGTATACAATTATGATAGAATTTAATTTAATCTTACTGGTGAATGTTCTTGCTACTGTACTTGCCTTGTTTTTAAAATCATAACTGCTTCATCTTTACCAGACGTCTCTGATGTTAGCAAGTTGCAAAAAAACAACCACATTTTTAGGGATTTGATGATGAATTGACTGTCACAGTTCTCAGATCTGCATTCCCTGTGTTTTTCACGGTATTCATAATAACTGCAGCTTATATATTCCTTAACAAGGTTAAGAGCCCCTTAGAGGAATGGAGTATTCAGAAAAATCAATATGGAATGACAGGAAAAAGAAAAGACGAGCATTTAAAACAAAGAACACAAAGTATGAGGAGCATAAAATATCCTTTAGTAACAGTAAATGGAAAGCATGACATAATTAGTGTGCAACAGTAACAGCAGAAATACATGGTAAGCATTCACAAAAGCTCTCCAGCCCACTAATTCACCCTGAGTGCATCATGTGAGAAAGCATAAAAGCATCTTTACTGATAAATCGGAATATGACAGTAAAATTTGTTCACTGACCCCAACAGGTTTGTGGAGAGTTTGAATATTTGACTGCTCACTAGACCATAATATATTTTCTTTTGATTATGTCAGTGAGGATTGAAGAGTGACCAGGCAGCTTAACAAGCCAGTTAATCTATTTTTGAGCATCTAAACCTCATAACATAACTTTGAACTCCTGACTCCTGATCAATAATCTGTGGAGATGATCTTCATAACTGCAAATCTGATGTTTCACTTGGAAATCTTTGAGCTTCATACTCACCCAGGCTGCTGTCCTCCTCCTGTTGAAGAGTCAACCAGTCAACAAGTTCTGTGGCTGCTGTGAAATGTCTTAGTCCTTTAGGAATCAGTCTTTAATTGATTGTTGAGTAGTTCTAATTAAGGGGCGCTGCCAAGAGGATCCACATTCGAGATGATTGTTTTCTTTTATCATGGATATTCAAAGACGTTTGAAGATCGCTGAGACCAAATATAATCTTCAAAGTGGCCCAAACACAGGCTTTGTGTTCTTTATTGTATGTATGTGTGTACTGATGAGACAAGTGCACACAGTTTCAGTGAAGGAGCAAGATGAAGGGAGCACCTAAGTTATTAGCTTGTATCAGGAGCAGAGATTAATACAGGGAAGTACACAATAAATGGATTTGGAATGGGGAAGTACTAACTTTAAATGACCCTTAGCCACTAAGGTGTCAATTTTTTTTAAAGGCCACATATCTTATTCCCATATCTGATACTGTGGAGGAGACCCTGTCTGGGACACTGAGAGATCATCCTGACCCCTCACATTTTTTATGAAACGGTCTCCTAATGGATCGAGTGAAAAAGCTCAAGTCTCTCTAGCAGCACATAGAGGCAATACAATCCATAACAATAAGTACACGGAGGAATATAAGACAAGAAGTACTTTTTTTCTTGTTGGTTCCAGCACTTTGTGTGTTGTTGACACTGCATTGGAAGATACCACTTGAAGCTCATCAAGAGAATGAGTGTGAGTGTGGGAAACAGTAATTAAAGCAAAAGGTGGCTACTTTGAAGAACCTAGACTGTAAGACATATTTTCAGTTTTTTCACACTTTTTTGTTAAGTACATGATTACACATGTGTTAATCCATAGTTTTGATGCCTTCAGTGTGAATCCTCAATTTTCATAGTAATAAAGATAAAGAAAACTCTCTAAATGAAAAGGTGTGTCCAAACTTTTGGTAAGGCAGAATGCTGGGGAGAGGTTGGAGAAAAATTTATTTCTGTAAGTAGTGAACTTTATGAGGGCAAGGCTCTTGTTTTGCCCTTGTTTGATAAAGTCAACCTGTAGCTGAAATACCTATATCTAAATTTTTTAAATGAATTTACGACTGTTATTCTTGATTCATAACACAATGGGGGAAACACTATCCCTAACAATAGGATTTTTTTGTTTGTCTCTGTCCTCTTACATTGTTAAAAAACAAAAAACAAACAGTGGATGTGCCTAAAGCCGTATATTGAGTGATCTATTTGGTCAGATGACTGTCTCTAAAATATGATGGGAACAGACAGAAGGGCAGAGGTACAGAGACATGGGCGGCAGTATTTGTGAGATGAGGATTAAAAAGGGACCATGTTTTGCGATGTGTTGATGCTTCAGTATAGTTTGTTTTTTTCACAAAGAGAAATTGGTTAGAATTAATGGCCTCAACAGGTGGTCCGGCTTATGAGGAACAGGGGGGGGTGTAGACACCTAGTTATGCAGTTATACTTTCAAGATGTAAAAGAAGAGTTTTTTGGCTGAAAAGACCACATGTGAGAGGTAAATGAGATTATCTATATATTTTGCAAATTATCACCTGTCAAGCACTGATGTATCTCTTGTAAATAGAGGGTTAGGGTTAGGGTTAATAAGCAAAGCCAAATAAGACATTGGCTTATGGATACTATGCAAAATGTAGAAGAATATCCATTAAAATAGGCCTCCCACAGTGGAAATGTTATTGCCACTTACATGTCATCTATGAAGGATAATGGTTTAGATAACAGCCATTCCCCTTTATTAGTAAACCCAAACGATCTAACCTCATTCTCCAGACTCACATAATAGGTTGTGTTTTAAAGATGGCTCAAAAAGAACATTCCCATTGTCTTTGTTGACCTTTAATTTGCTTTTGTGTAGATATTTGACTAGAATGCTTTTGTCTACAGGTACAAGACATCAATGCCAAGCCCCTAAAAATCAAAAGGTCAAATCTAATATAATTATTGCTTTTTAAAAGGAGTCTCAATAAAGGAGTTGGGCAAATTGTATTCCTGTCATAAATTGTATGTATCATAAGCAAAATGCTCGGAAAAGGTTTTCAGTGTTTTTCAATTGGGCTGATGACAACAGAATACAAATTTTTGATTGATTTTCTTCAGGGGACCTCCTCAATTTAGAAAGAAACAAGCTCTGGTAACAACATCAATTGATTACTTCTTCTAGTGGTTCTTATTTCAGTTAAGTTTTAATGAGAAACAGGAGTAGTTTGACAGTTTGAGGGATCTTTAGAGAATAACAACCAGAAAGCTATGAATGAATTCTGAATATTTGGTATATTCTGCCTCACAACTGATGTACCCTATTTTTTTTCTTCTTCTGACTCACGCGTGACATTATTTCAAAAAGTCTTGTTTTCTGTTATGGTGTGCTCTTTTTTTACATTTCCTCACTCACCCCATGAAAATCTACCCTGACCTCAATGACACTATTCCAGCTGCTCAGTAAGCCATCAACTTTCTGTGTGGGAGGGTTGCACATAGAGGCATGTTGATGCATTTTTGCACAAGAGGCATGCTTTAACTATGACTTTTACCTCTTTCAGCGGGCAAGACATTGTGTCTCTCTAATTCTGTTGGACACCCTTGGGATGTATATTAAAAAAGAAATAGACGTTTAAAAGTAATGGGGTTTTTTTACTGGATAGAAGTCCTAACAACATTACAAGCGAGTCATGAGACTTTGTTTTGAAATCTATTGATCAGTTGTTAATCCTCGGAATATTGTTTGTGTAAGGCCATGTTTCTGTGGATATTGTTGAAGTTCCATCATTATGAAAACAACTTAAATGTCAACAGAAAATCTGATGCTTGATATGGCAAGGGGCTTAGAAATATTAAAAGGTTATGATGGAGTTAATGGATAAAACACATTAGACATGAAATAGCATGAGTTTTGTGATCCAATGCGGAAAATTAAACATTTTGATAGTTTATTATCTTTTTTCTGGTTGTCTTTAATAACGGAATTTAGTGTTTAATCAAAAAGGGTTGTGTTTTTTCTAAGATTTTTACCTACAAAAGTACTACTACTACAAAAATTAACAATAACATGTAAAACCTGTTGAATATACACCATCGGAATCACTGTTACTGTTTATAACACAATATTTGAAATTTGTAATGTATGACTTCTAAATTCAGCTTGGGTGAGACAGCAAGAAAAATGAGGGGAGGGAGCAATAATCATCAAATCAAATCAGTCAAAAGGAGAAAGAAAACATTTGTTTCTAATCATTAGTCCTTAAACGTTTTTTGCTACTATATGCTACTTCTATTCTTAAGTGCTGATAAAGAGCCACACCTCAGTGAACACAGTCGAAGCACACTTCCTCTTCCCTGTGCTATGTTTGTTATGTAATCAATGCTGCAGCCTCAAAGTTGCTACAAGGACAGTCCTTTTTGAAGTGGGCTGCTTTTCCTAATCTTTGCAGCAATGCATCATTCAAAAACTCAAAATTTTTTTAAAAAGTACCTCAAAGTACCAGTTGTGTTTGGTCACCCTCACCAGATTTGAGGGTATTTCAATTACTTTCACATTAAGCTATTTCGGATTTTTGTTGATTTGAATGTTTTTGGATGGTGAGGCTGTTTATCCAAGGCTGAAGCTTCAAAATGGTTTTCATTTGCTCCCTTCTACCTTGATTGAGATCTGGTTGTGTATAATCCAACTACAGGCATTTCTGTGTTTGAATACTGCAGCATATAGCAATTACAAATCACATTTAGCATGTTACCCTTCTTACACACATGACACAGATTGCAAATTACTTTTACTGGTTATTGATGTGGCAGATTTCACACAGACAGTGCTAACGAAAGAAAAAAAAAGACAGAAATTCCAGCACTCCATTTCACAACCTCAGATAACACTACCGGTGCCACGTGCTGTTTCACACTGTCCCATTTGGTACTGTTAATGTTTTTCCCTTATATAATAGCCATTTAAAAATTACATTACCCTAAAATGTAGTTACCCTATTTGTGGTATTTAATCTTTGATTTTGTTTACAGCTGATATAAGAATAAATTACATTGAATGGATTTACCAAAAGGGTTAAATGCTACTTTTAATGGACCTTTCTCAGTCTGTAGAGTAACCAGTTAAGACTACACAACACTGTCATACAGATTGGCAGAAGACTTTTACTGTCATATTTTCCTGTCCTTGATAAGTTTATTTTGCGTTTGATAGCATAAAAACACACATTTACTGAGGACTATCATCACATTTGTTAAAAAAATTACATAAAACACTAAAAACCAAGTCTCCAGTTTTACATTAATTGCAGTAAAATAGGAAGTCTCCAGTCACAAAATGCCCTGCGGCTGCTCTGTATGAAGTTGAACCATTGCCATTGAAATCAGTCCACAGGGGGCATCTTGCCAGCTAATACTTCTATCTCCATGAACCAGGTAGAGGGAGCTGACAGTGACATGGTGCGCATCTGCATGTGCACAGATAATCCAGCTGTGGTTCACATGAAGTGCTACCGCCAAGCCAAAAGGACACAGGTTGATGAATATGAACAGGGACTTCAGCAACTGCCAATGACTCATCATGATGTATTCAAATGAGTTGCTACTTTGGGTCAATTAATCACACATTTGTTAAAATTATATTTCATGTAAATACTGTGGTATGCCGACAAACTTTGGCACACAAATTAGATTTTCTGTACTCATAAGTCATTTATCCGGCATTATTCTTGTGCTGTCACTCTCATAATCAGCGTTTTCACGGCTCCCCTCCACCACAACAACACTTGGCAATTTAACATCTTGCCAGGGCCAAACTCTGTTATACTTCAGGCAGATGAATCAGCTCAGTTCTTCTTAAAGGTAAAATGATAAGTGAAACAATGATAGAATGTAATAGGGAAGTTGTTTCTCTTTTTATCTCCCCAATAGAATTTGTATTAAAGTTAACTTTTTTGTGCATATAAATAACATTTCTCTATATCTATATTTGGGCATCTGCAGATGTGGTCAAGATGACTATGTCTGTCTGAAATATATACCGTCCATTTTTTAAAGTTGTGGGAGAAATTTGAGACATTTCTGCTTTGTCAGCCTTCTTATATTCACTGCATTCTAAATCTGTGCCTTAGACTGTAGAGCCACAAGTACTCAAAATTTGGATAAGATAGTAAGCATTAAGATTTCTTTTGTAGTGAAAGTGGCTTGCTTATCTTATCACATCCGACCCACAAAAAGCAGATAAAGTGCTGTAAAAAATAATGTAACAACACACACACACAAAATCAACTAGAAAATGACAGTCAAATCCTTAAACAATATGTCTATGTGTCAGTGAATGAAGCTGCCTTTACAGTTTAATGCATCTATGTAAAGCAGTAGGTTTCTTAAGGATAACTCTGATCAGAACAGACCGGATTCATGGTGCCTGAGTGGAGCTTATCTTCAGATGGCCTTGAGCAGAAAAGCTGTGCTTTAAAACATTTCAGGACGGAAGGAGATGAGTTCTTTGTTGAACAAAATGACAGCCTGACACTGTTGCATACGTAAATCTCTGCATATGCAAATTTGACCACGCAGAGACAAACTAAAGACGATTACCCATGTTGTTTGTCTGATATGCATTTGTGCAAAGACCAAAAAAAACACAGAGAAAATCAGACACAAACTGTTTTCAGATATACAGCTGAGAACACATCGGTGCCTCGGTAATTACCATTTATCTTTCCTCACAAAGTAATCTGCATACTGTTAGGTTTTCTTCCAAGCTCATTCAATGGTATGGAATGTAAATTGTTTTATAATGCTGAGGAAGGCTAGTTTATTTACTTTAAAATCCATCATTCTAGCTATGAGGAAACAACACAGTTCACTAGTTTACAATTTGTTCACAATTATATTCTGGGTTTCAGTCTATTTTCCTATTTTGCAGCATTATGTTTCGTTTTAGGGTTTTGCCAGCTGCACCTGATTTGTTGTTATTAGAAAAAGTTACGTTTCTGATGTAAGCGTGGCAGAACTGCTGTTTGCAACTTTCGTGAAAAGTTATATCCCCTTCGGTTTGTTTATGCAGAAAATAAAAAAAATGATTTTTGGTGTGCTTTTGCAGTGAGCTTTGGTGTGCTTGTTTAGAATTACTTATTTGTCAGTAAAAGTTGATTTCTCTCATACGGCAAAATGATTGCACTAAACACAAATTCAATTGAGTGACTCAGTGTGACTAAGGGATGGTCAGCGCCCACGGCGTGATTAAAGTAGTAAAACAAGGACCGTCATATGCCTCTGCACTTGCCTTTTAGATTCCCCCACATGTCATTCAACTGTGGTGATCTCACCAAAGTTTAACATCTCCTGATAGCAACTCCTCAATATCAGGCTCAGTATCACATTAGGACACAATCATAGTGGACAATTCTCTTAACTTATTCACTTATTATGAGGTCTTGCTATACCACTCACCCACTTACCTAAACCATAAGATGCCTCCCAGGAATCGAACATTCTCAGTAGGAAACTTTGCTTGCAGTTTGTATGCCTCTGACACATTAAAGAAAATTACTGCGTTTTCTGGTTTCTATAGCAACAGTTTCTTCTCATGTCTTCAGGATATTGAACAATAGTGAGGAAAGGAGAGCTACAGCGACAGTCGTATCTGGGTGATTTTATTAAAACACTGTCAGTGAACAACCATTTGCTACACTTGGAAGATTTTCACTTTAAATGGTGAATCGTTTTATTTAGTTTGCTCATATTAGATAAGATTAGAATTAATACATTTTTTAAATCTTCTTATGTCTGATTATAATCTGATAATATTATAATCCGATCATCTGAATATAATCTGATTATGTCATTTATCTAAATGTTGTATTGTTTGGGATAAATTCTGCACTTTCTTTTTTATCTGAAAGCGAAGCAGAAACAGATGAGAACTAAAGTGCAAAAAAGTATTTAAGATGGCCCCGAATAAGCAATGTATATCTGAATAGTAAAGCATCTATGCTTGAGCTTGTAAATTAATCAGCCGGAATAGGTAAGTAGGTATACTTTGCATCTTCTCTTGACTCCCTGTGTTTGTAACAGCTTCCCTCTCGCTGTACCTTTGTTCCAGATGCTGAGTAACAGATGTGACGCAATGGCAAGTCGGACTCGCAGTACAGATCTGAGCAGACAGTCTGCAGCACACTGAACCAACTGGGTGCATACGGGGTGTAGGCAGGTAGGACAAGATTACTTAAAAACCTAATAATTATAAGTACAATTTTTATGAAAGCCTGCTTTTTGTATATTTTGCTTTTTTTTTTTATTATCTTCAATTCAAATCATTTTCTAAGATAAAGGAGGGTAAAGAAGTTATTGTCAAGCAGTTTGATAACCTTCAATTAGATCAGAAAGTAAACTTGTCTAAGAGGAAAACAATCCCTTTTCTCAGACACTCTTTAGCTCTTTCAGTGAGATTTCTAAGACGTTCACAGAAAAAGGTTATCTATATTACCTGAGTTCAGATCTACCCCGGGGTCTTTTCCAAGTCGGATATTCCTTCTTAAAATTATTGCCTCGATACATTTATTTAGAAATGACCAGATAACATAACAAGGCATACACGCTCACCAATATTTTTGTTAAACTAAAAGGGATTTTTTTCCTTGTCTAACTTCATATCTGATTCTTTCCATGTTTGCAGAATGGATTTCCCCAATTGGACTGAAGGGGCATTTGTCACAAACCGAAGCAATTATGACTCATTTAACACAACTAAGCTCCCTCCCAGTAAAATCCTCCTTACCCTCACACTGTCGGTAGTAGCCATCCTAACTGCATTCTTCAACTGCCTGGTGATCACAGCTATTGCCGTTACCCGCAAGTTGCACCACCCAGCCAACTACCTAATTTGCTCACTGGCATCGACTGACCTGCTGGTAGCTGTCTTGGTTATGCCCTTCGGCATCATCTACATCCAGAAGGAGAAATGGGTGATGGGTGAGGTGGTCTGCACCATCTGGTTGAGTGTGGATATCACCTGTTGTACATGCTCCATCCTGCACCTCGCCGCCATTGCCGTGGACCGTTATAGGGCCATTACAGATGCCGTGGAGTACTCTCGCAAACGCACAGGGGCCAGGGCTGGTGCAATGGTGGCAGTAGTGTGGCTATTGTCCATTCTCATCTCACTTCCTCCTCTACTGTGGCGGCATTACAACAAAGATTCCGATCACGAAGAGCAATGCATCATCATCCACCACCATATGGCCTTCACGCTTTACTCAACTCTTGGCGCATTTTACATTCCCCTGCTGCTCATACTCATTCTCTACTATAAAATATATCTGGCCGCTCAGACCCTCTATATGCGCAGGGAGGCCAGCAGAGCCAGCCGTCACTCATGCATGACCAATGGAAGCATGATTCCTTCGTCCTACCCTGCTGGAGATAGCGAAGCCGATGGCGGGCCTCGAAGTCCAGAGCCTTTAAGTCCAGCGGACAAGTCTTTCTCTGAAGCCTCCACTGACGAAACTCCACGTGAACGCGTGCGTGTTGCTAGAACGGCTTTGCAGAACAAGTCGCGTAGACACGACTCACGCAGCGAGTCTCACCGAAGCCAGATTTACCAAGGACCTCGGATCTCAGGCTCGCGGGAGCGAAAGGCGGCGTCAACGTTGGGGTTGATAATCGGAGCCTTTGTCATCTGTTGGCTGCCGTTTTTTGTCAAGGAAGTGATTGTCAACACCTGTAGCTCCTGCAATACTTCAGTTGAGATGGCAGACTTTCTGACATGGTTGGGCTACCTTAACTCTCTGATTAATCCCCTCATCTACACAATCTTTAATGAAGACTTTAAAAAAGCTTTCCAAAGACTCATTCGGTGCAGTCATTACCTCTGATTGAAAGATGTACACGATCAAACTCTCTCACCATTTCACGTAAACACCTAACAAAGATGGGCAAAAGATAGGGGCTTAAGGTCAGGGAATACTGGCCCAGTGTGCCTGAAAAAGAGTATTCTCTAAGACAATTCTATCAGACATTTCAATGGCATACACTCAGCAATGAGCTTTGCACCAAAGTTCCTCATTAAAATCGAAGCTCAGCTTTTAATAGAAGAGCCTGCGATTTTTCTGGTGTTAATTGGTGTGTTTGAAGGTTGACTCACATGTTGGTTTGAAGTAAAATAGGCCAGAGCTGACCATTTTGTGCTGTGAGTTTTGAGCACAAGAGATCAACCCCATTTAAATGTCTGGAAATGGCTTATCAACAGCTGACCCTTTCATCAAATCACTGCCCTTCTGTCAGGTCAGCATGGCTGACTAAAATTAAGAGCATGTATAAAATACTATCCTCATTAGTTTACATTGCAAGGACATTATATAAGGTCACTGTCCTTTTACTGTCATACTAATCATTTAGACAAGCATTTCTTCAAAAACGGAAAAAAAATCTTTTCAAGATATTTGAACAAATTTGATAGAATATAAGCTTTTCTTCACATTTTAAACTCTTGAAATGCTGATGGTGTTGTTCTGGCTTGAAGTGCGTGTGATTATGATAGTATGGCTGTCATCTCAGAGTGCCTGAATCAGATCTGAATCGGTCTCACTGTGCTACTTCTACAGTGTTGCACAGCGCCACTACCAAAACAAACATCTGGCACAAAACCCAATAAACTGATACCAAATAATATTGAAATAAAAGTCACAATGTTAATCTTAAAGTGCTAGCAGGAAAATTTTGTGTTACTAAACTTAATTGCACATAGGATTTGTGTGTGGTAGGAAACCGATTGTGACAATACGCAGTGAGATGAGGAACGGTATTCAACCATAGGTATATGAGAGATGCTTCAACAGAACAAGCAAATGGAAAAGGATCATGGAGGTGAATTAAAATGAAAGATTAATTAAAGCTGTGGAGCTGCATCTATAGACACTAATAATTGAATAAAAAGGGGGAGAGAATGGACCCTAAGCGTCCTTGCAGAACAGCTTGTTTAAGCAGCATTGGTCAATAGGAGTCAGGATGTAAGTGGAATGCAGGTTGAGTAAGCTTCTTTCCTGGATTCCAAAAGAGACTAATGACAAACACACAACTATCACGTTTTTTTAGCTTCTTCTCCTTCAAATTATCTGTCTTCCTTCAGCTCCACAGCTTTAAATTGAGTCCGACAGTGGGAACATGGTGTAACAAAAAAACAATAGAGGCAGGCCTTAATTTATGCTAAAGGTACTCTGATGGTTGTCAGCTCCCTGTACATGGCCCTTGTAGGACCTGTCAGGGGCAATTCTTTGCATCCCTTTTGAAAACACATGAACAAGACCGGTGATTACAGGATCACTGAATCACCAGTCAGGTATGATTGTAAATGGTCATAGAGTTAATAATTTTTTCCTTTTATAGTAAAACACCACATTTACAAGTTTTCACAATATCATCTTAGGGTTCAGTTAAGATGGCCATGTTATTACATGTTAAATGGCATTTCTTGTTTGTATGTTTGTGTCTAAGAAATGTGGGAAATAAATTATATTGTTATAAATTAGTCATGTTATTTGACTGTAAGAAAATGGACTGTGGTTTGGACCACATAGGGTTGTCCACTCTCAATGTGGAAAAGAACTGATGACAACGAAATTTTGATTCAGTTATGTAAGTTTATTGTTGTATTTTAGACAGGTTTTATTTATTACTACATTATAAAACAAATACTAAGCACATATCATATGAAAAGATATCAATAAACTATTACTGATCTCTGCTGTACTTCTATTTGCTCCATCAGTCATGTTCAGACTACATCCACTCTCTTGTCAGTTAAATTAACATGACCTTGATTGTTGGCAAGCTCAGTATAATATAATTTGTAACAAACAGCTTATTAGAGCTTTAAATAAAATCTAAGATGTAATTTAAGTAGAATGAATAATAACAATTTGCATTAGTTTATCAAACAAAATTAGAACCTTGGCTCAAATTCTGTCCTATTACCTGCTGTGTGTTACAACAATTTTTGTTGGAATTTCATACTGTCTGACTGACAGATAAACAGGCTGATCTGCTATTTGGCATTTGAGAGAACTTTCTCATTGTCTCCTTAATGGTGCCAGTTGCTTCATTGTTTATGATATTTACAGTTGCAAAAAAGTGAGAGTTGTTCAAATTTAAAGGGGAAAAATATTGAATAACTAGAATATGCAATAGCTATTACAACACTGATGATGCAACAAGGGAAATATGGACTTTGGGCCTTGCTTAACTATATAAAGAATTGAAAGATTCCAAATGTTAAATTCCCTGAATTACTCCCCCAATGACTCCGCAAGCTAAATGTCTGGGCTGAACTTTACGCAGCCTCAGCAACCCCCGGGCTCATTGTATCACTGCGTCTTTGCCAAATGCTTATCATTCATGTTAATCCAATACATATAGGTGATATCTCCCTTGCATGCCTACTTGTCACAACTCCTACCCTGTCAGAATCAGTCCTGACCTTGGCCACTACACTGCTGACACTGCCATGAACTGTGAAATGTGTAAAACCATAATGACTGACGCATGTCCTAGTTTGGCGAGCGATGAACATTTCTGCAGTTTGGGATGTCACATTTAGCACGGTGTATTAGAATTTATCCACTAATTTCTTTACCAAATTTTGAAGTACAGTAATGGTTGTCTCCCGTAAAATGTTTCTAATGTGTGAATATAGAAAGTGATGATCTCTATGATCTGGGGTTATTGGTTAGATAAGATACAATCTTTTGAATCCTCTAGTCTTTGACACTAGAGGATAAAAGACAATCCTTTATTTTCTTTTGAGCTTTGTCTTTAGGATTATGCCTGTCTTTTTGTAACCATCAAGAACACCTTACTTCATCACTCTTGCCCCATAGATAGAATTAGGTTAATTGATTGTAAGAGTCATTGGTGGGGAAATCCTCATATTAGTCCCACTCAAATTATTTGCAATAGAACTCCTGCTCTTTTAATTTATTTAAGAGACACAGTATTTTGATTGAAATCTAAGGATGATTCAAATGTGAAGATTTATTGTTTATTTATGGATAATATAAAGACGTGGAATATACTTGCACACATGCTACGGTATGACAATGCGTCTACATTATGATGGGATGTTTTCTGAGTTATTTGTTCTGTTATTTATTTATTTTTTATTGGGTGGGGGATGATTTCCGTATATCTAAGGCATCTAAGGTCTGTTTATGTGACTTGAGATGGTATTTTGATGTGATGGTGCCCTCTCGTGGCAAAAAAGAAAAATGTCATACTTCACGTTGTGAAAACCTGTATCACTCTGTTTTGCAGCCATGGAAAAAAAAAAGAAAAAGAAAAAAAAGAAATCGTAAATCTGGATATATGATATTGTTCAAATAGCTTCATCAATCAAACAAATAAATATATTTCACAACGTGTATCCTCTCTGTATCCCTTTAAATTATTATTTTATGTTTGTCTTTTTTATTTTTTTTCTTCTCTTTTTTCAGAAATTGAACCTGCTCACCAGTTCATATAAGAATGGCCAAGAGTCCATGTTAGAATACTTTTGCCTCCTTTTTTTCAATCAGTTTAATTCACCCTATAATTAAAAAATAACACTAGTTTTCACCATATGAAATGCATCCATGATTTTCCATAGGCATGCAAAGAATAAATGTATAATCATCAGAAAAAGGCGGTCCACTCTCTCTCTTCAGCTCCCATTTTAGCTGTTGTAGATATGAAATTCAATTTTGTTTTCAACCCTACTTCCCGAAACCGATTTTTTCAATTATTAGTGCTGTATACCAAAATATGAACTGAGCATGGTCTATTATGCTCTGCTTGAAAGTTCATTTAAATATTTGTATTTTTCCATTAAAAATGGTTGCTATATTTAACTAACGACTAAGGATTCAGCTTATTCAGTGAAAAATAACTGGAGTACCTTTAAGTACCTTTCTGATGTGTATCACTAGTATGAATATGTGGCTCTGGGTTGGATCAGGTCTATTTTTTGTCCACCTGATTTATGCAAAGGTGGAAATGTCTTCTCCTCCTGTGTTTTTTTTCTATAAAAGCCACCTTAAACATCCAGCCAGAGTCTGCTTTCATTTATTGTCGTTTATTGTCGTTGTTACTTTTTGGGAACATTTTCAGTCATGACAATAATTGATATATGTATGTTGATAATAATCTATCCCCACTGTTCATAAAAATGGCTATCTGAACCCTTATGTTTTCAGAAGTGCTGTAATTAAATTTATCAACAGGCAAAATGTGAACAGCCTGGTGGAACAACTGCTGAAGGGATTAAGAGAGATAGTCACTAAGAGAGCAAAGTTTTTCTTTTTTTTTATCTAGGTATTTTAATTAATTTATAATCTCTTCTAGAATGGTGAGTTCAACATCATTATTCATTCTCTTCATTTAACAGAGCGTAATCGATCAAATAGTTCACTATTGTTGTTGAAATGCCTGCTGTACATTAAGGAAAGCAAGTATTTTACAGATAAAAAAGATAACTAGTTGCCAGGTTGATAATGTCTGTTCATGGCGGACAGGACTAAACTATGGAAAAAACCTGGCAACCGTGACTATGCGCTGGATACAGCAGACAGTATGGCGGACAACGAAAGTGATTTGGAAACAGACGGGCTTGAATTAGCTCTAGACACACTGTGTCTTAAACACTGCAGCGATGAGTCCTCCCTGAACAATAAAAACTATTGCACTGAGTTTTGTGAGGTAAGTTGGACTAATTTTTGGTGCCAATTAACCGAATAGTTGTCTGTTTATTGCTAAAGCTACTAGCTTCACTGGCTAACGCTAGCCTCCATACTAGCTCTGTTTATGCCCTTATGTCGGCACGACCTGTTCGAAAGTCTTCACGAATAGTCAAGCAGATTTCCAGAGTTTCAAACCAAGCTCCTGACTGGATAGCTTTATGTGACAACAACGTTTTTTCTCTCACATTTGTAAATGTCTAGCATGATGTCTGCACAGTTAAGCTAAGCTAATGAACCCGATGTAGTGAGGTTAAATAAGCTTTTAGGGATGTGGTACACATATTATGACTGGCTTTATGAAATTGAGACTTTTGATTGACTATCTAGTTTCGAAACAACACAAATATACTATAGAGTTTGTTTATGTTTTTTAGTAAAGGGTTTCCTTCCATTGTCATGTGGGTTTAAATAGGAAAAAAACACTAGGTCTCCCAAACAGTTATTTATCAGTGTTTATTGATATTTTGCTGGTTAATCAATAAACCTTTCCTCAACATTGCTTCAATCATAGCGTTCTTAGATATTATTGAACCTAAGTTGCATCTATAGGGATTCTCATTGTCATCTTTTAATCCATTCTCAGATCACTTACCTACTGGGTTATTGAACAGTTTCTTGCATTAATCATGTGGTTTACTTTTCCTGTATTTGAATAATACTTAGACATTGAGATGTCATTTGACTACATCTAATGTTCTCCCACAGCTGGTTGAGGAATACACAGGGCAGTGGCAAGTTCCTCTCCCTCAGCTCAAGGTGCTGAAAACTGCACTCGGCAGTTTTACCAAAGCCACTGCTGCCTTCCCAGATGGTTGTCAGCACATCCAGTACGTTCTCAGCAGTCTAGCCTTGTGAGTACTTTGGTCCATGGGATCTTCTCATTATTTTCTGATAAACGGGGATGCTACATTTTCCCCTCTTGTTACAGGGAGTAGCGATTGCATGAGAAATCCAGCAAAGGAGACTCTGCTACCATGTAGAGCAGCATTTCTATGTGTGGTATTATGTTGTTATACTAAGGTCATCATTGACTTTTTGCAAGTAGCACTTAAACATAGATAAAACAGTCACAGTTTAACTGATATGAGTCAGTGATTTTTTTCCTGACCTCAGAAATGGCTTTTCTTTAAATTAACCAGCAGCGTTAATAACATATCATTTAAGTAATTATGTTCTAAGAAAGCTTCTTGAAGACCATAAGTTGTTCTGTTTGACTTATGTCCCACTCATTCTCTTGCAGGAGTTTCTTCGAACTGATGCTGTTTTTCAGCAAAGAAGAATTTGTTGAAGAGCCTTTAAAAGACATCCTTGATTCTTTTCAGGTAAAAACAAATAAGCGGCCACACTTCACACTAAGAATACCCTGTTGTTGTTGAAGAATGCCATTTAGAAAGGGTCCTCAATTGTAAGCCAATTTAGTCAACAACTATCTTTAAACCAGTGTTAGAAAAACCTTCTTTGTTTTGTCACATTCATGTTCCATGATTTAAAATGCAGCATACCACTCTGTCTTGTGAAATATATTGCTGTTAAAAGGAATTCATACAGGAATTCAAATAGGCTTGTTCTTAAGGAAGGATTTGAATTCCCCTTTTTTGTTTACAGGGGTGCCACTCTCAACTCCTGAGACACAAAAATATCTACCTGCAGCATGTGAAGCAGGTTATCAAAGGGGGTGGTCCATGGGAAAATCCAGTCCTGCAAGGTATCCTAAAGGAGACAGATTTGCCTCCCAGTGAAGGTACACACCACGTGAGCTTTTTTTGTTTATGTGGACCTAGACTAGCAAAGCTATTCAGACCGCTACTCACAGGAGAGCGAGAGATGCCATCTTCCCCGAGTCTAACACATCCTCTTTTCTCTGTGACAGTTGACGATTACTTGAGTACAGAATTGCCAATATTCTTGGAGCTGCGAGTTCGATATCTTCAAGCCTGTGAACGGATGCAGGAAGCCATGGCCCTGGCTAAAAGCTGCATTGAAAATCACGAGGCTGGAAAGCATCTGTACTTTCACCAGGCCTACCTTACCTGCCTTTATAAGGCCTCACTATATGAAAACCTTCACAAAGAGGTAAGACTGGAAGAAGGTGGTGGTGGGGGGGAGGGGAGGTCTGTGGGAAGTTGTGTGATTGTGTTCAGCTGGGACCTAATGAAGAGGGGAAGTAATTATGTTTAAATAGGCCGTCATTCATTTTACTGGTATTGTATTTTTAATGATGTTTTGATTTTTTTCAGATGGCAGAAATTGATGGCCGTGATGCAGTGGAGATAATCTGCAACACAGAGAGTGTGGAGAAAGATGAACTTCTTTTGTCGCTGTGTAAAGCTTTCCTCACTCGGCAGCTGCAAAACGGAGACATGTATTATATTTGGTAAGGATGATACTTTCATGTGTGCAGGGCTTATTTATTTATTGATACGCACTTGTTACATGTAGTTGATTTTATTTCACAATACTAAAATTCTCATGAACATAGTAAATGTGGGTTTTCAGTAACATTTTAATCACTGTTAGTGAAGTGAAGGTTCGATGGTACTGGTGTGATAATAAGAGATCCCCTGATGGATGTTTGTCTGAGTTTTCTGTCTTTACCCTCTTGCAGGGACCTGGTTTTCATCTGGAGCAGGTTGTATCTTAGGGCTCATCCCTCCCGACAAGGCTTTCTGGCTGAGTGCTTGCAGCTGGCCTCCTCTGCTACTAATGTCAGAGCCATCTTCCCCTTCGTCAAACTGGTCACCACTGAGGTGAGACCCCCCGGCACAGCATCATCTGAAGCTCATTTGTTGGCAGCAGGGGACAAATGCACTGTAATACAGCAACACATTGACTTAAAAAAATTATGTTTAAAAAAACACTGATCACTCAACACTAATCATGTCTGGAGCAAAACCTTCAGTTTGGATTTGGAAATTTGTATATTCACACTTTAACTTTAGTATTCGCTGATTTCTCTGTGTCTTCCCCTTTGAATAGCTTGGTACTGAAGGGGTCCAGGTGTGCGTGGAGCTCTGTGCCAGGGCCCTGCATTTGTGTGACAGGCAGGCCGACACCGTCACACAGTCACTGGTCTGCAAGACCATCGCCTTCCTGCTGCCTCATGACCTGGAGATCTGTCGAGCGTGCGCACTGCTCGTCTTTTGCCAGGAACGGAGCCTGGAGGCGTACCGGACCGTGTGCCTGCTCTACATGCATCCCGATCAGGAGCCACACCCCCACAACAGCCCTGTCCGGACCAACGTGCGCTTCCATATTCTGCAGGTAGGAGGACACGCGTGTTAGCTCCATGTAAATGTATGCCATTTTATTACAAACGCATTATGAGTCCTAACAGTTGTGTTTAATGGGTTTGTTTTTTCCAGATGCTCAAGAATCGCCTTTGCTTTGACCCGGAATTTTGGAACTTTCTCACCCTCAGGGCACACTGTTTAGAGCTGATGAGCGACAATGTGATGAAGGATGCCGTACTTAGTGAAATGAAGGAGGAAGAGGAAAAGGAATCCAGTGCAGATCCTTTGGCAGCTACCTGTGTAAATGGTTCATGCATTCTGGGTATTAAGTCCTGTCACTGCACTCAAACGGCGACTGCGAAAGAAGACCTGCCAGAAAAGAAACCTGTTGTTGAAGCAGAAAGAAAGTTTCTCCAATCAAATAACGGACCTCTGAACAGAAGAAAATGGAGAAGAATCAGAAAAAGATCGCAGTCCGTGTCTGACGATGAATGCGATATCGCTGATGATCCGGAGATCAAATACAATTTCAAGTCTGCCATCTCGGGTAATAATAAGCCTGTGTATTCACTAAGGCACAATCACACTAACATGGAGAATTCTGCTCCTGTTAAGCTTCCTCTGAACCGCAAAAGAGAATACCTGTCCCGATGTGTGAAGAGCCAAATTTTGAAAAGGAAAGGCCGCAAGAAGAGGTGGTTGCAAGGTCTTCCAAGGCTGGAGCAGGTGCCAACGGCTAAAGAGAAAAAGGTCATCGTCAAAGTTAAAGGGAAAAAACGGGGAAGGAAGCCTTTATCCAAACTGGAGTTATCTTATCCGGACAATGAAATATACCTCACAGAGGAAGAGACTCTGATTAAAGAAACGGACACAGACAATAAGGAGCAGGACATGCTTTGCATGAAAAACAAGTGTCTAAAAGACAGCAAACTCGAGCATCTGAGTGAACCCGCAACAGAAAAAGGAAATATGAACTCAGTTAATGGTAGCAGGGAAAAAGACCCAGAAGAATCTCAGACACGGGTTGAGAGCCAGTCTTTTGAAAGCCCATGCTGTGAGCCCCGGGCAGATGTCCCCACCCCTGAAGCTGATTCTGAGCTTGATGGGCCATTGTTGGAGTTAATAGATTGTCCAGTAGAAATGTTACACAATTATTCCCTTAATTCCAAAAAGCTTGAAGCTGAGAAGCCTCAGTCTGCAGAATCTCAGCCGTCTGAGGAGGCCAATGGCATCACGGAGCAGGAGCCCCAGCCACAAGTGGAAGAAGACGGCCCCAAAGCACAGGTCAGAAATTGTTACTCGACTTTCTAGCTGGGTATCAAAATGCAAACATGCAATAAAAAGGAAGGTACAATTAGAGTTTTCAGCTTTGTTGAAAATGACCTGTAAGAAAGAAAGAATCTTCATAACCACTCAAAAACACTAACTCTGATAGGTGTACTGTATACAAGTTGTATTGTTTTACATACTAAAAGACAGAAAAACTGAATGATTTTTTTCTTCTCACTGAAAAGTAAGGAAAAGTAAAGAAAAATATTGACTTTTGGACTGTTGGAGCAACATCTGCAAAGGATGCAGAACCAAAATAAAAACCTATTACATTAAAGTGGAAGTTTTAAACCTATTAAAAATATATTGATGAATGAATTTGGTCTAGAATTCTTTAAAGAAAATGTCAGCTCCTGATTTTCAGATAGGTCCTGCATCCTGTTCAAATGCTGGAGAGAAATTCATCCATTTTGTTAGGTTTTTAAAATGTTAGTGTATGCTGTTAGTTACACTGTGGTTCAAATCTTTTTCTTTGTTTTTTATTCTTGATGTTTTCTGTGGATCTTTAAACATATATTTAAGATTGTTTCTTTTTTTATTTCAAGGTAAAAACCAAGAAAACTTGGAAGGACAGACTGCGCCGCAGTCAGCAATATGGCCATTTGACACTCCACTGCAACTTCTGCCACAAGAACTACAAGGGTCTAAATGTAATGAGGCATGCGCTCTCACACCTGAAGAGCAGAAAACTCCGATGCATCCTCTGTATGAAGCGCTTCAAACAGCTCCCCTTGGCAAAAAAGCATGTTTTGGAGCACATAGACGAAATGTGCAATCAGAAGCCCCCTGATCCGGAGCCATGCCCAGAAACAACTCCAGCCTCTAACGGAGTAACGGATGTGCTGGACATTCAGCACCGGCCACCGCCCGAAAATCAGGCCTCTGTTGCCGAAGAGGAAACTCCGGAGCAGAAGGCCAAAGGGAGAGCTAAAGTGTCAAGCCTCAAGAGGGAAGAGCGCATCATCAGGAACGTGCGCACGCTCCTGAAAAAGACCTCCACGCTTTACAAAAAATCCAAAAACCCCGACGCAAATGCGGCGAAGCCGCTCAACTTCAAGGACGAGCAGGTGGTGATCGCAGACGGCGTGGTGACCATAAAGGACTCCTCTGTGATGAACACGGAGGAAGAGGAGGAGGGGAAGGAGACGCTAGCAGGAGAAAACGGTTGCGGAGTGGACATCAGATACCACCTGTGCCCGTCCGACTCCTGTGACCGAGTTTTCCTGAGGATCAGCTCTACCCTGACAAAGCACGCCATCAAATGCCACAGCGATGAGGAGAAGGTGCTGGAGAAGACTTTTATTTGGACCAAACGCAAGTGCACCTTTTGCTTCAGGTAAGAACAAAATACATTTTTCCCATTTTCCCACTTTTCATTGAGTTTTTCTGTTTTTATTATCAATTGAAACTGTTTTCTCATTGTTCTTTGCTCTAACAGGCAGATCCAGTTTCTCCAGCATTACAAGGACCACATGAAGCTACACAACGACACACTACCGCACTTCTGCTTCCACCTGGAATGCACGCAGCGCTTCCTGACGCAGCAGGAGCTGAAGGACCACATCATATCCCACAAGCCTTTCAGACCTCAGTGTCCATTCCCGAACTGTGACAAGCTCTTCTCCAGCTTTCAAGGGCTCTACGACCACGAGTGGAGGCACTACATCCCGGCGCCGCAGAAGGACGAGCTGGAGATGGGCCCCACCAAGCAGGTGCAGCCCAGCGCCGAGGCGCCCTGGAAGCAGAGGGTGAAAGTGGAGGAAATATGGCTGCAGAGTAAAAAGGGGCAGAGAGAGAGTGAAAATGAACTCCTCGATCAGCCTTCAAACAATAGTCAACCCAAATTAGAAAGCGGTTCAGCAGAAACGGCCAGCGAAGAGCACAAAGCGGACAGCAACGGGTTGGAGGAGCCGGCGAGAGAGAGCGGCGAGCTGATGTCCGCCTCCTGCGCCGCCTCTGCAAGCAGTCCCGACAAGAAGGCCAAAAAACCGCCCAAAGACTGGGACGTCATCAATGTCCGAGACGTGGAAGACATGTCCACTCTGGCCGAGGGTTTCCAGAAGAATATGGCAGAGCCACACATCACCGAGCACAAAACCTTCAAGCCTGAAGATCCCTCCTACGCCCCCTTCGTCAAAGCGCCCTTCGTCCGGCCGCCGCCCTCCACTTATCTAGACGAGTCCCTGCTCTCGATGCGCAAAAGGAGGTCCACTGACCCCGCTGCACCTCCGCTTAAGAAATTTGCTTGCTACAACACTAAGAAAAAGAAGCCCCCCACCACGGAGAAGGAGAAGCAGGCAGCGGCACCCGAACTGAAGATCAGACACCGATGCGACAAATGCCTCTCGTCCTTCAGCAGCCCCGAGGAGCTGCAGAAACATCTGGCCCTGAACACCTGCTCCTCGCTCTTTGGCTTTGATTCAGAGGATGAAAGTTGATTGAAAAAGTCCCTAATGAACTTCTAGCCCTTTAAATGATTAACCACTGGTACCCTTCGTCTGCTTTAAGGAGACGGCGAGCTGCTACGACCATTACTCACTTCTACCACTATCTTTCTTCATGGATGTTTAGAATACTAATACCAACGGAATTGTGCCAAAAACTCTAATTAGTTATTAATCCACCTTTTCACAGCAATAATGTTGACTAATAATTACAGTATTTCTTGTCATTATTGTGGTGTCAAATGTTGTGGCATCAATCTGATTTTATTTATTTCAAAATTGGTGACATTTTCTAAACTATTTATTTAAGAAAATATATGAGAATGAATTAACTGGCATTAAGTCCATCTCAGTATTATTATTATTATTTTTATAAAGGTTTTACCGGCAGACACTCTTTCAGGTTTGGCCCACCTCCACCAAAATGGTGCCAGAAACACAGTGATGGATTTTATGCGCGTCGTTGGCAGTTTGCGGTGTATAATGTTGACACTTAGTCTTCCGAACGACCGATGCCTGGTTGTTGTGTTCTTAAATGTTTTTTGATGTTGAAATTGATCTGGATCAATCTTCCAAGGGTTAGTGTTCATTCATGGGGATTCTTAACCAAACTGCGTGAAGCGTGTATGTCATCTAATTATCTCTCTAGCACACAGATCGTTGTTTTTTTTTGTGCCAAAACTGAAACTTGATTCAGACAATTCTCCTAAAAGCTGGTTGTGTAGAATTTCTCTTGATGGTGTTTCTGTATATACTAAAACTTTTTATTGTGATTTTTTTATGAAACTGCACTCAAACCTGCTTATTTATATGTATAAATGTTGATAGACTGTTTTTGGTAAAGGTCAGGCTGCTGCCCATCTATTTTTCTTAAAGAAAAAGTCATTTAACTTGTTTGAATAAACAAATGTTAAAGAAACACCTCATTATTTTCAGATTTTCCTAATGTAAATATGTGAAGTGGAGTGGGCGTAAAGATTGAGATCACAAACTAAATGTCTCAAATAGTCTTCAGCTGGAGGAAATAATGCACCGATTAAATTACTCAACCAAACCTTAACTCAATTGTGCACCTGACACGGAGTTGGAAAAGGAAACAATCATAATTTGGAAATACTCTACAACTCGTCTATAAAAAGAGAGAGCAGACGTCCATTTAGTTCAGCATTGCATATTTACTGGTCAACATATTGCTTCACTGAGTAAAAGAGAGCCATAAAACTACTTATTAAATATAAATTGCATCACATTTTCCTGATACATGAGGTAATTATCTAAATAAGGACAAGGAATGTTGATGTATGCAGACATTTTCTGTTCACCTTACAAACAAAAATAACCATGTAATAAAAGGTGAGTGTAGAGAGAGTCAAAGTTGTGCTTTGTCACCTCATGGAGAAAATCCAGTGGATTGAAAAGACAATGATGTCCAACATTAACCAGCTGTTAGTTAAACTATGACTGCCCTTTCTAATAGGGCCCTGGTTTAACAGTAGATCTATATAACATTACATACAACTAGCTCCTACGGCTACAGGCTGACCACTAGCCCATGCTCCGACACATGCAACCGTTGCTTTGGTGCTGGCTTCTAGCCTCATGAAAGAAAACATATTCAAACTTATGATACAATTATGCTGTCTCACAAAGACCAACACACATTGGGAAAAATAAGCAGACATTTGTAAGACGGGAAAACATGCAGCATTAAATAACCTGGGTACACATATTCGTATTCACTGACCTGAGAATGTAAAATCACTCAGAATAACACAAAACCGCCTGGAAAACTTGTCACTGAAATTAAACATGGTATTAAGCTAAAGCTTTGAAGGTTTGGTAAAAATCCTATGACACAAAATCACATCCTTTCAATCATGTTCTGTGAATTTTGTTTGTGTGGAAACAAAACAGTCTGACAACGACATAAAAAAGAACAGCTGTATGATTAGTTGATATAGACTTTTTGGCAGAATTGCAGAATAATATTCCAATTTTACCCGACGTGCTGGAATAAATAGCATGTAACTAAATATTCACACACGGATCAAGAGTGAACATTTATCTCTGCAAACACAGGAAGAAGAATGTGCCTCAATGGTATTTAAAGATGGCATTAGCCATGCAAAGTGTCAGAGTGCATTCCAAATCTGTAAGGATTGTAAATGTCTGTGCCAAAAAACACAGCAGCGGCACTACTCCAATTCATAATGGAAGACCAGGATAAAAAATAAAGGAAGAAATTCGACGGGAAAGGCATGCAAGTTCAAAAAAGGGATCAACAGAATTACCTCAAAGGGCAGGAACATTAAAAAAAAAAAAAATAGTACCTCATCACAGGCCTTTCAGCTGTGAGGGTGAGACAAAATGAACTCAATTTCTAAGCCCAAAGAAAGAGAGCTTGCTAGTAGTTATCTGCACATATACCTGGATCAAAGATGCTCTGACAAAGAAGAGTTTAAAATATTTCTACAAAAGTGCTCTACAGCCACATGCTGAGTGGTTCATGTATATACAGACATACATATATGTGTATTCATATTTTATCTTGGACACAAAACCAATATTCAATGTTAAATTCAGGTGTCAAATACAAGAACGAGATCCCTTTCTTTTTCCTCAAAGGCATCATGAAGCCTAGGACTTCTTCAGGCTGTAAGTTCTGTTGAAATGATGGACAGTATTGGTGTAAAGTCTTTAGTCTGCTACACATAAAAGAGTTTTGTAAGTTTATTGATATGGCTTGTAAAGGCGGCATCTGCTTTAATTAACTGTGCCATAGGAAAAACCCAACCAGAGTGGATCTGGACTGGGAGCATAGTGGTAATCTATTACTCCTGAGCTGCACACACAGGGGAGCACAAAGCCCTCCTATGGACTCCTTTAAACGTATTGTATGCATGACATCCAAAAATGGGGTGCGGGAGCTTTCAATAAAACCTTAAGGGTTGACAGTGGACAGATGTTAGGAAACTGCAGAGAGCAGGCTCAGTGGGAGCTGTTGGAGCTCCAGTCATAAGGGAGGAAGCTGACTTTAGTCTTCCCAGCAGAAAGGATGCCCTGCAGGCTTGTCTTCTTTGGAGAGTCACTCATGTGGTCCAGCACCCATTTCAGCAGCTGGGGAAAAAAAAGACAGGAAAGAGGGGTTTTTTTTGTGCCCACTAGTTCAGAAAAATGGACCCAGGTAGATATTCATTCGATATGTTTCTGTAAATTCACAAGTACATTCTCATCGGTGCCTCCAAAGTCAGCCTTGTACCACTTGAATATCTGACTGAGTCGCACTTCTCCTTTCCCAGAATCTACCACACAGGCATCGTCGTTCTCCAGAAAGGCCTCAGCTGCTGTGCGGAGCTGGCTGTCAATATCCTGTGGGGTAGAAGGGCAGTAAATCACAAGCTATTTTACTTTACATGTTGTACAATGCATGCTAATCTAGATCCCCAACTGCTATTTCCCTTGTATTTATGATCAATTAGGCTTTAGAAATGAGGCAACACCGGGAATGTGATGCATTTACCTGCGGGGTGTATGTTTTGATAGGCGGGCAGCCCTTTGCACCACAGTTCAAGGCAAAGTGAATGAGGGGCTCAGCGTCAGGAAGCGCCACCTTGTGGAGAAAACAACAAAAAGTAAGGATGACATGTATTTACTCTACAGAACTCAGTCGCTCTGTGAGAGGCTGGGAAGCACGTCCGGACACCTGAAGCCGTGGGTCGGTTTTGGAGAAGGGCCTCAGCAGCTGTGCCACACCCTTCCTGTTCCCCCGGAGGACCCCGTTCTCAATGTCCTGCAGCGTGAAAACCTCTCCTCCAATCAGGTAGCTCACATAATTGAAGAACTGAAAAAAAAACAAAACACAAACAAGTCCTTTAAATCTTATTTTTCCAATGTTTTTATACTTGTAAATGCACTAATAAATATATCACAACTCCATTTAATCATCTTGTAATAACAGTGTTGTAAACAACAAGGAGCTATAATTAACACACACAAACCAAACATTTTGTGAATGCCCAGAAGCTACAGGCAGAATCCCTGGCTTCATTTTGCGAGTGTGTCTCTTTCTTACTCTGTATCTCTGCCACATGTTGGTGGGGGCCCCCAGGCGGAGGTACCCATGGATGACTAAGGCATTGTAGATGTTGATGAAGAAGGCCAGTTTCTCCTCCCGGCTCAGGGACAGCAGCTCCACCCTCTGCAGCTGAATGGCTAGCTCACAGTAACGCTCAAAAACAGGGTCTGCAGACATACCCTTGTAGTCCACAGACTGCAGGAGCAAGAACAGCACTCAGTTTATCTCCCATGCATTTTGAACAGAAGTGGTAAAAAGCTTTACGAATGAAAAAGACACCGGCCATTCACTTGGTTTACACAACTAATGCTACTTGTGAACACAAACAGCTCCGTGGAACTGAAAACACTGCATGGAGCAAGTTCTTTTACATGTATGTAGTTACAGAAGAGTCACAAACATTGGTGAAACCCACAGTGAACCAGTGAATCTCTGAGGACATTACCTTGCCGTCAGCAGACAGATGTTCTGAGAACAATTTCAGAATCATCTCTCGTAGAAGCAGAGAGAGCTCAGAGGCTGATGGAGAGACAGAGAACGACAGCATTAAAGTTACATGGGCCTTAACTTTTAGCTGAGACTTTCAGAGCTCAGAGATGAGTCACTGATTACTTTTAGCCTGAAAAACAAGTAAACTAAGGCATTGTAAAAGAGTCCTAAATGATCTATTTGTTAAACATCACATTCCATGTGGAAAAACAGCAGGTCATTCCCAAGTTGACCAGAGTTTTCACTAAACTGGGACAACATATGAAGATATTTACAGAGCTGTATAACAGAAAGGTTAAGTAGATCCTTAAAGTAGCTTCAGAAAATTAATCCCATTGAAATGACATCCATAAAGCTATCTGGACCAGGTTAACTTTGTTGGAGGAGAAATCAGCTCATAATTAGAAAAGAATAAGCAGAAAAGACCAACATTAACCCCGCGATTACAGTTTCTTCAGTGTTGTACAGCTGGAAATAGTGTGAGTTAGCTTAAAGTAGCACCCCAGCAGCAAACATGCATCACAAAGACAGATCTTATGGTCACCAAAAAAATTATAATAGAGAGGAAATTTAAAAAATACAAGTCACAATAGGTCAAAACACACCAAACCTGCAGCAAAGCTGAGCAAGGGTTTGAGGCATGGCTTTAAAGATGTAACCTTTTTTATTTAAACTCTGTAATTACTAATAGCTAATATGTTGAGCGTCTGACATTAAATGTACAAAAGCTAACTTCTTAAGTTCTAAGATCAGACTATGAGTTGTACTCTTGACCATGCTTCAGCCTGTAACATCCCAAATTTCTGTGACCCAATACACAAACCCAAATGAACCCAAAAGTAACATGAGCCAAGCAAGCAGCCGTGAGAGAACGGGGATTAGAATGCTGAAGGACACGGCTCAGCGTGAACCTGGAAGCTGATGAGTGTTTGCTCCACTCCTGACCTACCCCGTATGGGACTGCAGGCTGCAGTCTGTCCTGAGTTGAGGGCTGAATGAGGGTCGTCCTCCAGCAGCCTGAACAGTGAATCCATGGTGTCTTTTCCCTCGCCAAAACCGCCAACCTTCTGCCCACAGCCACGCACACTGACCATGTACTTCTTCTGCAACAATGCCTGACCTGTATTACAGGCCTCAGCCGTGGCTAGCACACACATGGCCACAGTCAACAGCGGACGCCACTGGATTCGACTATGTGTCACATGGACTGTCGTCAGCCCAGTAAGCTATCACGATTCACACACAGAGGTGCCATAGCCCTACTTACCCATGCCCTTCTCCTTTTGCAGCCAGTCAACCAGCTGAGCGCCTGAGAAGCTCTTTTTGTACAAAGTGAGCCCTCTCCTATGACTGCCAATCACACCGCCATGCTTGAGGTCCTCTACCAGGTCTGCCAACTCATCTCTCTCACATTTAAACTCTGCATGGGTAGGAGTCATTCCAAATCATGAATAAACACACAGAAATACAAATAAAAGAAAGAACCAGTAAATGATTCAATAAACCCAAAACAAGCTAACACCTGTCAACTCCAGCTAACAGCTGCCATATATATTCTGTCTGTGCTGAGATAAACATCGTAAGATGTTCTATTCATAAAAATATGGATGGATCATAAGATTTTTTGATTCTTGTGTTTTCTCCACTGAATTGAGAAAATGCATCATTACAGAATTTACAGCATACAGAAATGGTAAAAAAAAAAAACTCCACTGTAAAATTATCTGTGTATAGAAAAACAGCCTCAATTGAGCAAATAGCTCAAACTCTAAGATACATTACAACCCCGCGCACTGCTTTTATAACCATGTAATAATACCGGAGGAATTACATTGGGATAACACTAGATTCAAATAAAAAATGTTCCCACAAACATCTGTGCATGAGTCCTGGTGAAAAGACTGTTTGCACTGTAGAGTGCTTAATAATAACAGATAATGAGGTCCTGTGGGCTATCTGCTGGTGCTGGGCTCATCCAGAGTATCACGTTCCTGTATCAACTGTCTGTGTTAGCCTTCGCCACAGGAGATAAGCATAGACTCATAGGCACACACACACATTCACACATTTTGCTAAACATACCAGAAATGTCCACATCAGCCAGCACTATTTCATAACCACTCACTGTTATTGGCACCCCCTCAAACAAAGATGACTGTGCAAAACCAGCCCTGCTCAGATTTTTGTATTTTTCCGTCAGTGATCTTACCCAAAGAATGCTTCCCCTTTAGTGTGTCATTTCACCATTTCCAAACCTTTTTCAGAGGAAATTGAACAAGGCTGACACAGATCTCATTTCTAAACAATTTCTTCACCTTAAAAATGACAAAAGTGTTACATGATGATTTCAACCCTATGTGAGGTGTGGATCTAAGACAAGTTTAATTCCAAACGATATTTGTTCCAGTTGAACTGCTTCAGTTTAGTAGATGTTTGTGAACTTAAAAAAGTAAGGATTTAAAAAAAAATGTTTATTCTAAATAGCTGACCTTCATCGTTTTCCACTGGCTCATCCTGTGATGACTTCTCCGGTAACGGGGGAGCATCTGCTGGAAGAGGCTCCTCTTTGACCAAAGTCACAAGCCTCTGGAGTTCACTGGGAGCCTGAGATTGTAAAACCCATCAGCAAGCTGTGTAAAACATTTGCTCAGCTCTTTGACTAAAAGCATTTGCTATCAGTAGGAGTTTGTCCCCCCGTCCCTCTCACCAGTTTCTGCAGGTCATCGTTACCGCCAATATGAACGCCGTTGAAGAAGATCTGAGGTACGGTGCTGCGCCCGGTCAGCTCCTTCAGCTTCGCACGCAGCTCTGAATGAACGCCGATATCCACATCACAGAGTGGCACTCCCAGCTGCCTGAGGGTGGCCTTAGCCTGCACACAGTGCGGGCAGCCTTGGATGGAATACACCGTTACCCGCCCAAGAGGACTGCTCTCAAACTCTTCCATCTGCAACAGTAATGAGTAGACATGCAGTTTGAAAACAAGTCCACATTTAGAAAATGTGTCCAAATGACAAAACCTCATTACAATTATTAATTTTTACTGTTCTTTGCTATTGAGCTTGCAGCGATCATTGGAAGTGTTGCAGTAAGGCCCCTTTTGGAGCATTAATCATGGGAATATAGTTTGTGATCATGGAAATCTTAAAATGGTGCTTCTCTCTTATTTGAAATCTTATGTTCACGGCAGTTCACAACCTAATTCCTGGTTTGCACAATTTGAGTTACTGGCTCAATAATGGGCTCAAACTGTCAAACTCAGGTGAA
This sequence comes from Menidia menidia, assembly GCA_907169785.1. Taxonomy (NCBI): domain Eukaryota; kingdom Metazoa; phylum Chordata; class Actinopteri; order Atheriniformes; family Atherinopsidae; genus Menidia; species Menidia menidia. Next base: position 5,192,215 of record CAJRST010001113.1, on the reverse strand, counting down.
CTAGGGTCGAAGTCCTGGGTTTTGCCTTTAAGTACGACAAGTTAAACTGGATAATTATATACATTAAGCCTTTCAATGTAAATAACAACCCATGAAATAAACAACTTACATTAATTGCAATTATAAACATCACCTGGTCGTTTCCTTTATTTCTAAATAAACGCTCAGATTATGATGTCCCATTTGTCTGAATAGGGAATGGGGAAGTTAATAATTGACCGAAAAAGAAACAACGAAAAACAATCCATGGGAAGTTTTTCAATATATACCTTTATATTAAATAAGCATCCCTCTTCTAAAGTAAAAAGCGCATGGCAAATATTTTCAACAAAACTAACTAAAGTTATTAGACTGGACTGTCGCTCACATTTCAGTATCCATTCGAAGATGGTCATAGCGATAACCAGCTGAACTAGATTATGATGAACTGATATCAACAAACGACGACAATACATCACCTTTCGGTCTTCTGCTCTCCTCCTTGCCACGGGTATTCAATTAAAACAAATCAGGAGTGATTGTTTCAGACAGGTTATTCAAATCATGCTAATTGACAAGCCGCTGAAACGCGAGCAGCAGAGTTTTTACTGCAGGTAAATAAATCTGCTGACGGCGCATCGCTACTGCGCAAGCTAGCTCCCTTTAGCTGCCGGTGTTGTGCGAAAAAGTGAATGTTTGCGAGAATCTGATTAAGC
>CAJRST010001113.1:5066054-5181520 GCA_907169785.1 Menidia menidia | reverse complement strand
GCTTAATCAGATTCTCGCAAACATTCACTTTTTCGCACAACACCGGCTAGGCAGCGTCTGGTGATGCCTTCATTTGCGCTCTAGTAAATTTGAATATTCTAGTGCAATCCAACATTAATCAAAACACGAACTATTGACCACGTTGAATAGAAATGCCTGAGTTATTATTACGAGAGACTTATTTTTCCTCTCAAAACTTTGTCTTTATGTAGTCTAATTTTATCCTTAAAGACAAAACCCTTCTGTAAAACACCCTTCATCCCAATAATATATATTGTATAATATACAAGCAACTCTGCAATTCTGTTATTTCCAATTTAGAATAGTGTCTAAACTGATCTTAACCTTTAACTAACATTAGCCATTCAAATGCATAATGTCATACAATAACATGGATTTCTCCCTTCATAATGGTTGTTTTGCCTTTAAAAACGGAATGTCAGCTGTTTAGCACCAATAATGACCCTCCAAATACGGTGGACAAATGTACAATAATAATGGCGAGATATAAAAACAATTTCAATCATTGCTTTGAGTCGGCCGTAAAGCACTGAAACTTGTTTCAGTACGGACGGATTTATAGTCGGACACGTACGGAAGAAGTAGTTTTAATTATTTGCAAACATGTCAGGGCTATCAGAAACAGAGCGTGTTGGATTTAAAAAGATATTGAGCTCATTGACAACAGCCGACTTGTTATCGCTAAGTGACACAGTCACAAATAAGATGATAGTTGTGGAAAATGTCACAGGTAAGATTTAAATTTGTACCAGAAAGCAAGGGGCAAGTGAATGAGCTACCAACGTTATGTTGTTGTACTGAGAAGTGACTGACTGCCAGAGACTGCGTCCTCAAGTGCATGTTCTTTTAAATGGACTACACTTAATTTTGTATGACTTCCCCATAAAGTGAAATAATTGTCATTAGTTCGTAAACTATCAAAATAAAAATGTAAAACTCCTTTGGTCGATTGTAGTGTTTCTAAAATAAAGCATTCCTTTTTTTTCTTTCACTTACCAATCTCTCACTGTAGAGGCCGTGGAAACTATTCTTTCCTTCTCTAAAAATGCCGAGGAACTCCTAAAAAGAAAAAAGGTTAACCGTGAACTAATATTCAAGTATTTGGCCAAAGAAGGGGTGGCGATGCCCCCTAATAGTGAGAAACACCAGCTGGTGAGGAGGACGCTGGACCTCTGGTCGTCAGTGAAGGTGAGGGACTAGAAGTCAAATGGTCTTAACCAGATGCTGTAGCTCAGTGAGAACGAACAGGTAAATAACCAGCACAAACATGTCTCTCTCTCTGAGGTTGATGAGGAAAGGCTGCTGCCCACGGGATCCGATTTAAAAGATATAAAAACTGACGTAGGTTTTGATCCACTGATCATGGGCCAGCAGTTCTGCCAGTGGTTCTTCCAAATCCTGAACAGTCAGAACCCTTCACTGGGCCAGCAGCCTTTAGATTGGGGCCCACAACATTTCTGGCCAGATGTGCGACTGCGGCTCATATCGAGGTAAGATTACGTCCATAATGAGCAGAAAATATACTGCAGACCAACAGTGAAACAATGTGGAACTGATGCTGATGATGTAGTTTGTTAACCTGTCTGTGTACACAGGAGCTTTAGATTTTTTTATTAGAAATTATGCTCTGTGTACTTCATATTGATTTTATTGAAGACAAAATGAACTATAACATAATCTGCCTCTCATAGAGTTTCCTTGGAACAGATGGATGAGCTTCTGGGTGCTGAACTGGTCAGCCAGCGTCTCTTGGCCCTGACCAATGCAGAGCGCCTACTCCTTAGTCCCAACTTGCAGCCTCAGGGCCTCAAAGCCTTGGCCTCCCCCCACGGGTTGGTGCTGATAAGTGTGGCGGGGACTATCCACAGAGACACAGCCTGTCTTGGCATCTTCGAGAACATTTTTGGTCTTATCCGCTCACCACTGGACAACAGCTGGAAGATCAAGTTTGTCAACCTAAAGATCAGAGGACAAGAGGCTGTGGATGGGGGAGACGTGTCAGCACCTGCTCTGAGCTACACTTCAAGTGAACTTCTGCGTCTTTGCAACTGATGAAATAGACCCTTTTTAATTACAGTAATCCATTTACCCTGGGATGGTTTTAATTATTGAGCATGCTCACTTTTAGTTTTTCTCTTATTGAAATTGCCTAACTACATTACAGAGATCACTAAGGGTTGGTATTGTTTGCAGCAACCTTACAAGCACAAATCCATTTTCTACTTTCCTGTCTGTTACGTAGTCATGTAAAGGTTGACAGCTCAGAGAACACTGGCATTTTCAGTTTAGTTTTTCCTTGTTAAAATACAACTTCAATTCATGGATTTCAAAAAGGTTTCTTTTTTCAGTTTTTATCAGAGAATTAATTTTTCATTGCTTCTCACCCTGGAGACCTTTTAGTAATTACTTAAATATACTATGCAATGTAAGCTCTACATTTGGACATTGTGCCTTTTGTTGCATATAATAGAGATTTACTTTTAAATAGGAAATGTTATTTTGTAAATATGTAATATAGTTGTGTATATCTCTGGTGTAATTATAATTGTAAATTGTACGTCGGAAGAAGAAGAAATTGACAAAGTGACAATAAAAGGTCCAATAAAATAGGCATTATTGCAAACATTTGATATTTTACTGTCAGGTGAATATAAGTTTTCCATAATATTTACCAGTTTATTAATATTCTCACCCACCAAGCAAACAGAGAAAGTCCACCAGTGCAAACATCTTTGCTGTGTTTCGTGCACATATGAAGAAATTATGTTCTTTTTTAGTCTATATACATTAAGAATGGTTACCACAACTAATGCATCTCAAAGCATCAATTATGAATAAGCTTTCTTGATTAAATACTGTATAGGTAGAGTTGATTATAATTATAGTGATATAAATGCGTCTTCATCAACTGCAGTGCAGCTATTGACCGTAGTACTCCCACCATCTTTTTTCTTATTTCTCCATTATATTGCTAAAAATACATAAAAGGCTAATGAAATGTACATTAGATACTTGAAAAACTATTAAAAAAGAGTCCACCAGGTCTGTTACTTTAAATTCATGTTAAATTCATGACACTCAGTTAAATGTGAAAATTGGACTTTTTCGTTTTTTGTCCACCATCACTTTAAAGTACACTAAATTACATTAAATTCTCCTTACATACAGTACATGTGTGTGTGAAACTTTACATCAGTTTACACTATTTATTATTTTCCAGTCTTAACTTTGAGTGACCTGATGTATGGTTTGGAGGGCTTTGACCATTTGGGAATGTTAAAGTGATCTACTGTATACTTTTGCTGCCTTAGCAGAAGTTACACTGAGGAACTATGTTTGAAAGGAGAGGAGATGATGCTCCTCCATACTTGCATGGTTGTGATAGCAAGTTTCCAGCACAAGCTTTTTTTATATTGATATAATTATGCAGGGGTGGAGAAAATGGCCTGATCTTTTCTTTTCTTTTTCTAATGCTCTGTGTATTCTGTTTATTGTAATTTTGCATAACATTTGCATGGTGGAATATTTTGCCTAAACTGAACAATTGCAGAACAAACTGAATTTGCAATTCCTATTTCCTATTTCCTTTAATTTATTTGGTTTTTTTTTGTTAGCTCGTGTATGCGTGGATTGAAAAAACACATCAGCCCGTGGCCTCGCTTCTCTGTTCTTGCCTTTTAGGGTTCAAGACCAGAATGCATATAATTAGAATGAACATGCTTGAAAGATAATCTTTTTTCCCATATATTTATCATTGTCCGAGCCTTTTAGTTTTCACTCTAGATGGCGTAGACTGACAGTCTGTCACACCATGCTGGAATGACTTCACTCTTTGGTCAGACATCTATCTTAAAAATACACATTCACCAGCTGTGGTGGGACAGACTAGCTCTGATGTATCACACATGACTCCTTTATGGGTCGCAGTGCCATTTGATGTGAGTGTTTACGATGAACCCTGACTCCAGATAAGGAAAGATCTTGAAGAAGGAAATATCATGTCACTTCTCTTGAAATGTCTGAGAACTACACAGGGCATTTGTACTCATCTTCTCTATAGGACAGACATGTCAAATGGCAGGGTTAGGGCCTGGCCCGGAAAGTCCCTCTTTTCTCAGTAGGGTCTAAATGCATTTGGTGTGATCCAGATCCTACTCTGGGGCGAGTGTACAAAGTAGAATTAGAGCCGTGAAGGACTGATTGACTTGATTAGATTAGCAAATTGAGAATGTATCCCTGGTGCTGCTTTGTCTTTCACTCATTCATATTCTTTATCCATATTTCAGCTGCACAAAACATCACTGTGTATACTGATGCAGGGTTCCTAATCTTTTTTTGTTTCTACCGAGTCATCCCAGGAAAGGCATGCAGGGCCTGATGGGGCACACTGTGTCAATATGACTCTGTGGGATTGTGGGAAATGTTACATGTGGGAAATTATTCTTGGCAGGCCTTTTCAAAAGCCCCAGAAATAGTTAATATCTGTGACTATATGGGTCGGAGCCGCATGGCTGTATGTGCTTTACAGTACCATAGTTGTGGTGAAGAGGAAACCACTGCAGCCATTGATCTCAGCCTGTTCACCCCTAAGAAAGAATAACAAGCCTTTTGCCTTCTGTCTTTATGGCACTTGGCTTCTCAGCGTTTTAATAAGCGGTTTGGGCACGGGCGCAGCTCTGACGCACAGGTTCAAAAATACCGCTGCTGTGGCGTCTGGGGATGGTTTTCTCTGCAGAGGGATTTTCTTTCCTTTTTTTGTGTCCCCTTTCCCTTCCTCCAATAGAGGAGTGTGTTTCTCATAAAGAAATGTGCTAAAGATTTAGACCAAGACCTCTTTGAAACAGCTTGTGGGTGGTGAGCTCTTTAGAAAAGTGCTTTAATTTTAAATCCATTTTTTTCCACTTAGGTTTTGGCTGCTTGGTTGCTGATGGGTCCCCAAGAAAACCCCTCATTAATGATTAGTGATCACTTAATTGAACACTTTTAGCTGACTGTCTTAATGGTTGCATGGCTCTATAGATTCTGAAGAGGATTTTTTTTAAATGACAGGGGCAGTCATTTTAAAACACATTTTGAAGTTATTTTATTCAAATGAAAAATATTTTAAATATACAAATATATATTTAAGAATATTAATTATATTAATGATATATGAATTTATTCCACCATATAAGACTATACATTTTGTTATTAATGTATTAAATGAAATTGCATTTTGTTGTACTTAATAGACACAATTTCCTTTTTTCTTCCAAAATCAGATCTTGAATATCTTAAACAGACAATATTCATATTCCTTCTAATATCTCCTCTCTATATTGAGTCAATATGTCTTGACCCTTTTGCCAGCATGAGGCCAGAAGAGGGCAGACATGCTACACGGGAGAGAATAAAAGCATTGATCCCTGTATATGGAAAAAAAAAAGAAGAAACTCTTAACTCTATTAAGGAAACTCATCAGTTCATAAGAGCAAAGTGAGTGAGCTGATGTTATCAGGCCATTTCTATCCTGCTACATTCTTGAGCGAAACTGTAAATTTTTCTTGCATGAATTGTCCTCCATTAAAGTAATGGGCTTCTGAGAGAGAGAGAGACGTTAAACTGTTGGCTTTTGTTATCACAAGAGCATGTATTTCACAAGTTTCAGTGTTGGTAATTTATCTGTGCTGCTGAAGGAGTCAGAGGATTATCTATATTCTGTATTATATGGACAACAAAGCGCTGGATTTATGTGCAGAAAGCAAATCAATCAACCTATTATATTTCCCCTACCAATAAAACACGTTAGAAGAGAATTCAGTCAAAGTTCGACTGAGTTGTTTTTGTCATTTTGTCCAACTTGCCCTCCCACCCAGCAGTGTTTCATAAACCAGCGAGCGCTAAAACAAGGTCAACAGTCCATATTTCTCCAGCCTATCTGCATCTGCGGAGAAGTCTGGCTTTCTATTGTTTTTGGTTATGGAGCTGTCAGACTGCTGTGATCTGCTGCAAAGGTTTTATTTGAACTTTTTTAAGGTTGTATTTCTACACTATATATATTATCTTAAAAGACAGATTCGTCTTATTCAAGACTTCGAGACACAAGGCTAGCCTGAATATTCCATAAAATAAAATATCAATCAAAACTCAAGCTCTGCTAATATTTCCATGTTAGAGGATTGCTGGAGTTCAGAGACATGGTGAATGTAAATTATTTTTTTGTGAGTATGCATGAGTATCACATATTTAACTTCATAATCTGTTTTCATTATGTTCGCCAATGTTTAAGTTGAAACAATTTCTCCATTTTAGCACATATTGTGTCAGGCAAAGGAGTTCATATCAGGCCCTCTCTTGGCTTGCATCCCTCCATGCGCATCGTTGTTTCACATAAACATTGGAAATGCGAGACCATCTGGGGAGCAAACGCCACTCAACCCAGAGATGAGGGAAAGGATCCTGGGTGGTGACGCTGTCATTTAGTGTCATTTAAAGAAAACAGCCAGCATAGCTGTTTCTGAGACTATCTGGTTTTGATGTGTTTATTCGTAGTCAGGCAGATGTGTGCTTGAAGGAATGCACATACATACATGGATGTATTAATCAGTAAACCCTGAGGCAACAATGGGGGTTACATCGCTCACATTGAGATGTACTTTAGTTGTGCTTGCACACATTTCCCTCTGCACTTTCCTCCTTATCTCTTTATTTCCCTCTATCTCTCTTTTTCACACATAGTGGCTCCACTGTGAAGCTTTGCAATGAGTCCCCTTTCGTATGCAGCCCAAGGGCCCCTGTGAGTTCCGTCCCTTGGCTCTCAAACTAAACAGTGGAGATGGTGTTATCTGAATGCTGCCAGGAGGTTGTCAGCTTGCATTGGGCCGGGCTGACCAAGTGGCCGGTTGGCGGATGCACGTCCGTGCCAGGCTCCCATCGCCTTCCCTCCGCGGACATCTGCTGCGTGTGGAAAAGCTGTGGGGTTTGTCTGCAGTTGCATCTTAATCCTCCATCTCTTCAGCTCTGGCTATGCCTGGCCGACCAAACCAGTTTTGCTCACTTTGCTTGTATTAATTGCCCTTGCATGGCTCCCTTCTGATTGCGCTCATTAATTTCAATTCCCCTGGAAGCCGCCACCACTCTAGCTGCCTTTATGTGTACACATGTATAAATAGGTGCTCATTCCCATGTACATGTGTTTTTTGAAGGGTGGCAAATGGATGTTAACTCTGACCTGCAAATGAAGGAGGGGCAACAAAATTGGCAGGTTAAGCAGTATCCTTTAAAACTCGTTGACATAGAGGTTGTTGTCCCTTTTCTCTTGACCTGCAGCTTTGTGATGTATTGCTCAAAAGCAGCAATAGTGAAGGAAAAGAGACCTTTCAAAATGTTTCAGTTTTGTGGTTCTTTCCCCTTTAATCCCTTTATAATGGATCTGAAGGTAAACATAAGAATGAATCTTTAACTGATTATTCATATTGAGATTATTCATATTGAGAATTAATTTTGTAAAATGTAGCTATCAAACCATTTAACTCACAGCCAGCAAACTGTATTTTGTTTTGAATTATAATAGAATCAATTTGCATTGTATACCAGTCAGCCTTAATATCATGATGACCCACCTGATATTAAATAAGACATATTTTTAGTCACAAGATAGCCAGTATGCAGGATGCAAACATTTGTGATATATCTTTGTGGATTGGCCTTGTTTCCTAAACAACCTGTCAAATGCTGCTGGATTGGCACTTGGAATGTTTGGAGGCTGGGGACCTACAAAAGTGCAGCGTCAAGTTTGAAAACTGTGTGGATTAGCATTTTCTTTTTCCTTTTTTTTTTTTTTTTTTTTGCTATTTCATACTTTCATGGCAATCTGCAGACTTTTGGACTACCCATGATTTCAACTAAAAATAAATTGATGTTGATTAATGGTATAATAACATTCCAGAGCATTTTCCAGGATCTACTTCTATTTGACATGTTCAAAGTCTACCAGGTCATAAAAGGAGGGACAGCAGATACTGTCCTGTAATTTTGATATCAATTGTAAAAGTTTATATATTTATCTCCTGACACATCCTAACGCTGACAGAAAAGTTTAAATTATACAAAAACATAATGCTTATGGCAACAACAAAGTTATATAAACACATTAGTTTAAGAAAATTGGCAGGAAAAAAAGAAGATCAAGTGTTTTATTAGATAAAATGTGCTGTGAAATGTGAATATGAGCATGAAACAACATAGCACCGAGAGTCTCTTTTAAGCCTTACCTTGAAGCCACATCTTCTTAGCTGTAGGTTATGTAGGTAAATTAGACACTGAACCCCCCAAACACTCATTCTAGGATTTATGTTTTCTGCGCGCCAGAATGTGCAGAGCAGATTTAATCCCCAGTACTATTATTTGTGTTTTAAAACGAGAGTGATCTACTGAGTGTAGCTACCTCTCAGCAGCAACTAAGTGGATCTCTGGAGCAGTAAAACTTTCCCATAATTCCAAGTTGTGTGGCCTCTTGCTTTCTGTCACCTTTTCACCTCAGAACCTGAGGTTTTTCTGGGAAAGTGGGCCTTCTGGATTGACTCATCAGGCAGCTGTACCTTAAAGGGCCTCATGGGGGCATCACCATGAGGGTCACTGCTTTGGGCTGTGATTTGACAGCCAGGCACAAATAAAAGCCTCTGAAGCTTGACAACTTCCTTGCTGAGCCCACCTAACCCAATTAGTGAAGCAGTCTTCAGTTTGAGAAAATGAAAACATTCCGCACCCGATTTCCCAAGACAGTAGTATTGGTTTATTAAACCCATTTCTTGTTTCACCCCCTTCCTGAGATTTTCAGGGACTGATTTTTATGGTTCACCAAGGAGTGACTTAACAACTTAAAGTCATGCCAGTGGGCTGTGTATAGACTGTAGTCCTGGCTGTGCTGTATCCTGCAGACAAGCGAAAGTGCTTTACATCCCTACCTGCTGAGATCTTTCTAAAGGACGCCCAGATAATGAGCACAGATTGCATCAGCTCGGTGGGTGCTTAAAGTCATCATTACCCAGTGGGCTGTATAGGCCATGGGGCTGCAGACGCTAGAGGGTGAAGACAAAAGTGAAAAGAATGAGTGCTCTGGAAGGTCATATTGATTGATAAAGCACCCTGCGGATTGTGCTGTGGCTTGCTCAATCCCCAAAGCATGTTTGTTGTAGGATACTAGACAGCTGCCTGAAGGCCCTGAACAACGCAGACAGGCAGAGAAAGACAGTGAAATCAATGGCTGTCTCACAAAGGGCTCTTGTAAGTTCTTCCCAATCATCTAAAGTGGCTCTCTTGGCACATCTATTTGCACCTACCCTGGCTGGAAAAAGCTTGATTCATTACAGTCTCTTCAGCATCAGAGTGTTCTTTCATTTGCACGCCTACACTATAAGTAACAAACGAGAGCTGAAGAAAGATTAAGTTCTTACGGAGGTGCGAGCATTCTCGCATTAAAGGGAAACTTGCAGACGTCAGAAACAGCACTATTTCAGCCTCTGAAGATGAGGATGATGAGAAATGCATGAGAGGAAGGCTATATTTGCCTGTTGAGACCAGGGCCCTGGTGTTTTCTCATTCCCTAGTGGGCTTCTGACAAAGCCAGATAGGCCTCTTCAGTACTGACAGCCAAATGTCCCCATCCATCCTCATCCTAGAAGCCTGCAGGCATCATCAACCCCGTCTAAATTTCCCCCGATGAAACCCAAAAGCAGAAATCTCTTGCCCGAAGCTCCGCAAAGTGATAGAGCTGGGAGTATCCCCGTGGAGCCTCTGTCAATATGTCATCATCGTCATAGCTGCCACTTGGCGGCACAGTAACCCGCTACAGATGTGTCAGCAAAACACTATCCATTTTATAATCATTATTTCCTTCCACTGAATATCCCATGGCCAGATATTGTCTTTTCTGTATTCACAGCATTGGTCATAACTCAAGCAGCCCATGATCTTCCTCCTGTTCTTGTACTGGAGAGGCATTTGTAATGATGTGCAGACACATGAGGGAGTTTGTTCGATTTAAGAGGGGAGTTCTTAGGAATGTGCTCGTATAGAGCTATACGAGCAGATGCCTCTTAACCAACCTGGTTGTGCTGACAAAACAACTTTAGCATCATGGTAAGATGACCATTGTATGGGATTATGCATCTTCAGTACAAATGTTGCACATGAATCATTTATGTACATGTACACATGCATACATACATACAGACATACATTTGCTCCTTTAACGTCTCATAATGTCAGTTTAAAACTTTACAAGCTCCACACAGATTCACAGCACAGGGTTTGCGACTGCTTGTGAGGATGATGTGTGACCTCTGACTGCAGAATGTTTTTCAAAGCCAGCTCATCCATCTTCATTTACTCCTGGTGGTTATTGGGCTTTACAGAATTAATTCAAACAGCTCAAAGTGTTTGGATAGCTTGCTCCAGTCAAACTAAACACACTCAAGTTGTCTGGAATGACATGCATCACTCACATTTTGTTTCAGTAAGGGATCATGTTAACTTAGGTTATCACTCCCTCAGATTGGGCTTTCCAGATCAATATTTGGCCTAAAATGTGAAGAGACAGACTAGAGACAGATTTCTGAATAAACAAACACTGAAGCCATTCATATTTTTATTGTATAATTGGTAGCAAGCAATTACAATTCCACAAAACATCAGGGCGTAATCGCATTTCAGTTTTTCCGTCTCCATTCCTCTTAATCTATTTACACTCACTGGGTTTATTGTCTGTGTGTACCTTTACTAACACTGAGTTGTAGGTTCATTTTAATCAAAAGAGTTTAGATTACCAAGGGAAATAGAAAATAATATATTCTAATTTCAGTCTTCCCCTGGAATGTCTGCGAACAACAATGATCATCTATATAATTCTATTTGAGCAGCACTTAATAGTAAAAGACTCAAGGACACTGACTGACATTTCATACACTGCTCCTATTTTAATGGTTCAAATGGCACTCTATTTTATAGCATAGTCTTTCAATACGAATACTGGCTAATGCCTGGTGCTTTTAAAGTGCTCTCATGAAACACTGAAAGTTATACAGAAAGGCAGAAACACATAAGAAAGATGAGAATTTAGAGATGTTCCAAAATAATTGAAGATGGTGGGTTGTTAGTGTGGATTCTCGGTCATCCAGGTCCTAGTAAACATAACAGCTTGAGGAAAAACAAATGGTCTTTTCTCAGTAAAAACAGGGCTTGTTTTCACTGGGACATGATTTGGAGATTAACATATCAACATATTACTTTATAAATTGTTATTATGAACCAACATTTCATAGGCAGAAGTACTTTTATTTGAACCTCCTGAGCCAAATAATTAAAAATCTCAAAAGGCGACTTTGTCCTCCTCTGACTCTCCAATCAGGTCTAGGATGTGACATCTATTCTCTGCCATGTTTTATTAATCCATCTGCATCTCCCGGATCTAGGCCAGTCACAGAGTCCAGGCGCTCCTTCCTTTGTGCAGAAGGTATTAGAATTAGTTTGATTCTGTAAAATACATTCACAGAGTCTCGTGAAATGAACTGCCTGTCAGTGACAGGGGTCATCGTGGAAAAGGCTATGCAATATGTCATCGAGGCTCCCTTAGCATGAATCCCCATTATTATCACTAAAATGTTTTGGAAAGAGCAATGCCAAAATAAATTTGCAGCGAGTCAGAGCTCTTCTTGTGTCCAAATGTGCGAAAAAGCCGCTCTAATCCATAAGGCTCTTTGCTGTCTTCCCTCAAGCTTTCTCCTCTGTAAATGCCACTTACAGTAGTCTAGACGATTGACCACACAGGGCGACACTGTTTGCCTCCAGCCTCAGACACTGACATATGCATGTGTGTTTGCCGTTTAGTCTGTGTACGCAAGCTGCTCAACACAAAAAGAAAAAGGGATTCATGCGGCACAGATGTGCACCACGTGGCCCGGACAGAAAGAGAGTGAGTGTGAGACATCCCCCCACTCCTTACGGGTACCAGAAATCTGTGGCAGACGTGTCACCCGCCCTGGCTACTGCTTTAATTAAAGCCCTAATGATAGGCTTTCAACTGGGAAGCAACTTATCATCACGCATAATCGCTCGGTGCTAGTTAGCGTTGGCAGAATTGCAACCATCTGCTCCTCTAAGAACTCATTCTGAACATTCTTTATATAGCAGACTAAGTGAACATACAGTATTTATATTAGGATACCCCCCACCTTATGTTGTACAGCTAAAAATGCAATAGATGAAAGACAAATAAATCCTCAATCATCAAGCTTGAGAACATGGTAAAGCGTGGTTGATGTTACTTTTTCGTATGAATATTTCACCATGCATTTTCATACATTTTTATGCCCATCCATGTGCACATTATTACAAAACAACTCTCCAACAATAAGGTAAAATTGTAAACTTGGGCTGCACAGTTGCAATAGTATAATGGTTGATACAATGATTAGAAGGATAAGTATAAAAGTAAAATAAAAGTCACAATTCACTGAAAAATACATTAAAACATTCATTTAAGAGACGGTTGAGAAGAATGTCTGAAAATCTAGATATTTAATTCATTTTCAAATTAATTAAGACCAGCGTTGAGGTCATTAAAGAGGCTTTAATACAAACCAGCACACCAAGCTGCACATACAGCTTGATCTGCAATCTTCACTCATCAGAAGGGGATTGCACACATTTCTCTGAGTATTTCCAAAGACGGTTTAAATAATCTATTGTTTTAATGTTTGATACGTGCTTTTGTTTTATGCTATTTTGTGTTTGATTTGTTCAAATGAGCCAACTAAGCAGGAACTAAGTGTTTTCACACTTTGATTACAGTGTTTCACTTTCTGTGCTCACATCAATAAGATTCATTTCCAGTGAATCAATCTTGGGTCAAATAAGGAGCACTTAAGGATTATTTACTAGCTCTGAGACAGTCATAATCTGGCTGACAGAAAAGCTGCAGCCTCGGAGCTGATGTAATTCTCTTCAATGTCGAATGTCTAAAATGCTTCGCTGACAGAAAAAGCTTTGGCTAAAGAAAGTGATGAGTGCAGCTCGCCATCACTCATTTAAATCCTGACCCTGTTTATTACGGTTTCCTGATCAAAGGATGGAGGGAGAGTTAGAGAATGGCGTGGGTAGGAATGACATAAACAAAAAGAGGCAAAGCCAAGTCAAAGTAGGGGTTTGTGAGTTGCTGTTTTGTTTAGGTATGAGAATGATAGTTTTAACGCAGGTCTAATGTCCACGCTAGTTTGAGGAGATTATATCTTTCTTATTTTCCATACCAGGATAATTGCTAAGCCCTTTTAGATTTGCGGTAGATATAAGGAGGTATTATTTGAACTCAGTACATGGGGGGAATCAAAGTTAGATGAAACCCCTCTATGGAAGTTCACACTATTTCATCCTTTGAAAAGGCATGGATAGTTTCTTACTGTGTATGTTCTCAGCGTTGCAACTGCAAAGCACAGAGCACAACCTATCATGATATCCGTAACAGGTAGATTCTGTCTTTTTTTCTCTCTCTCTCTCCTTCTGCTTTTATAACTCTTTGGCGTGCCTTCATGAAGTCCCTGTTAAGTTCAAACCACTTCTTGATAACATCTCCCTCTACTGAATCTGTGGCCATACTCAGTTTATTGTTATTTATGACTCGAAAGCGTGTTTACGCTTTTCATGCTTCCTACTTTGATTTTCTCTGGCCATTTACCACTAAATAACTGAGATTCAAGTATGTGCCGCTTATGAGCCATGACAGACATTACAACCACTGGTCTTCACGGCTGGCTCTTAACCAATGTATCATGACAGGCAATTGACTCTGTGTGATCTCTCATGTTTCACGTACTGAACTGTGCAGATATGATCAGAGCTTGGGTGCAGATGTGGGCCTGGGAAATTATGGCAGTTTACCGGAGTCGAATTGTGCCCTGGAGAGAAGGAAGTGTATTTTTTCTATCAGATGGGAAGATCAGAGGATATGGATAATTCACTTATCACATCTGCAGTGATTAGGGGGACAGGACATAGTTTGGCGATAAGGATCTGTCAGTGTCTTGAAGGCTCTCTTCTCTTATTAGGCCACTTAAGGCACTGTCTCCAAGTGAGTCAACAGACTTGTTCTTTTTTCTTTGTTAATCGGTTTAATTTCTATCTTAATTATTTCTTAATAATTAAAGGATGCGTTAAAGAGGCTATTTCTCATCCTTTTTTCTTTCATCAGTCTGGTTCAGCAATCCTGAAGTTGCCAGCTTTCATGTTGTCATTTTTTTTCTGACTTCACTCCTTTTTTTCCACCCTTCGGCTTCTCACTTGTGATAACGACTTGTCAGAGAACTTCTGGAGACGAGTGGGCTTACATCCCCCGTTTTGTTTTTTTATTTGATCACATCTTGTCTCATTAAATCTCATAAGGTTCGGATTCCTATGCATTCAGAGAGACAAATGATGCCAAAGAGAGAAATATCAAGTAAGATCCCCAAGTCATAAGATTTCATATTAAAATCTGCTTGTGCATCATTTCAATGATACTTTTGTCATATTATGCCGACTTTTCCATTAAAATTCTGTGGTGTTTTAGATAAGTTAAATTTGTTTTTTATTCCCTGTGCTGTTTTTGTCAAACCAAAGACCAACGGAAAAGGAACATTCAACCAGTGACTCATGAGTTTGGATCAAGCAGTTACTGGAAATCTGATGTGGTTGCGGGTAACTCAATTCTAGCAATGGCAAAAAAAACAAGCTGCCAGAGAACTGTTTGATGAAGAACCACGGGCGACAGACTTCACACACATGCCACTGTCACACCTGCTGCAGGGCGTGTGAGTTGCACGTGCTGTTCAACTGCTGTGTTTTGGCTGTGTCTTTTCACACCATCAACCCCTCTGCTATAGCACAGCTTATGTCTGCAAAATGTTTTGCCTTTGTTAACACATCCATTTTTGGAATTCATTCTTAAACTATTAAGATAAGGAAAGCCAAGTGGATGGACACGTGTTAGCCAGGTAGTAATCAATGCTTTTGGTATTATGTCCTCAAAATGCCACAAAATTGTTCATTGAACACCACCCAGGACTGGAAAACAAAGAGAATCATCATTACTGCATGTTTTGTAGCCTTAGTTTAACCTATCCAGTATCACACTATATTTAGCAGATTATTTCATTCAAAGGGACTAATACATTTGCATATTAGGGAAAATGTATTTGTTATTTTGTCTTGAAAAGTTGGGAATGATGTGCATACTCATCACCTGAAATTTTGCAACATAACATCAGACAAAAGTAGCTCATAGAATTATTACATTGTCGTCTGTATATTATTTCTGTTTTCTGTTGTTGCATTTGTTTAGATAGGAGGAGTTGTATAAGAGTTGTGGTGCTCCCAGACTTCTGTCATCTTTAAAGTAACATTCTGTTCAATGTTGCCACCAGTAATTACAAGTTTTTCCAAAGACTGAAATCTTTAAGATGCCCATTTCAAAATCTTTCAGATGCAATTTGAATGATCAGAGTTGATGAAATCTTGTTTTTCAAGTTAGTTTTTGCTCAGTAACATTTAAAAACAAAACAGACCATGTTTTTCATTCAGGTGTTTTAGCGAGAACTGTGACCTCAGAACAAAGACAAGCTGAACTAGCATCTAATTAAGAACATTTAGATACACACGTGCACTCACCTTTGATTGTATAATCACTTGATGAGCAATCCCTACTCTGCCATGCAACCCTTAATATAAATCACTTTCCATTGTCAAAGCCACCTTGGGGCTAATGGGAGAAACTTTACGCTCGTGCAAATAACAGTAATTAACCTTCTTTCTGGTATGTCTCTGTTTATGCACATACACACACATACACACACACACACACATTCACACGTTATCTCACACATTGACCCTGAAAAAAACAACATTGTCTTTCTTGTTATTTGTCACTTGTCATTTTCCTTTGTCTTACACCGCTCATGTTGCCATTACTTTGTCATATTGGCCATGCCAAATCTCATCACAAACCGCTAAATTACTGCCGGTGGCAGATAATGCAGCAAGCATCTCTTTTTCTATGGAGGCCTATATGTATGCTGGCATGAAGGGTCACGGATTTTGTGGAGAGGGTTTCAGCTGAGCTGGAAGGTGTATTTCCTTAAGGCCCTACTGAATCTAATAGTTGTACTATGGTCTAGCCATGAATTTCAGTGCATGCATATTTATTAGTGAAGGTTTTCTTACTTTTCACTTATTACAACATATATGTTTTGTTCAGTCTGCAAATAATAATGAAAAAATTTTAAACTACCCAGATACTCACCCTTAAAGGATGAGTGAGTCCTGTGGATAGACTTTATTTCGTTGGCAATATTCCCGTAACTGTCTCTAATGTGTGGCAACCACTTCAAAGGGAAAATGTTTTAAGAACTTTGATCCAATCAATGCACGGCTCATGATGAGATAGATGAGAGAGATGTATTTGCACCACACATTTTAGAGATTTGTGAAATTGTTCGCATGCAAGGTAAAGGGATAGGAAGGAATCTATTCAGTTTGATGTGGTCGCCATTGTAAGCCCTTGGGATACACATCATGTACATTCAGCTTTTTAGTTACCTATTCTAAGATCACAACTATTTTAAATAACAGTGCCAAACAGTGCATAATTTGGCTATCACTGAGTATTCTATTAATTAATTTGCACAGTATAGATAGAAGTTAAACACATGCAGTGCCTCTGACTTTATGGACATTGATGATAATGTAAAATTGTGTCGTATAATAATGCAACAAAGTAACAGATAAATCAGGTAACAGTGTAGCAATTAAACGAAGAACTAAGGAAGTGTAAATGGGGTTAATATTTCAGAGTGAATCTTTGGCTTGTGTGCGTAACTTGATGAGATAATGATTGGAGGGCAGCTCGCTCTGTGGTGTTTGGCTGCCCTTCTTACTCTCACTTGTCCCACCCCTGATCTCTCCTGCATGTTTGGGTGCTTTCCAACCAGTTCCAACAGCCAAAACATGAATTTCTCATTATGATAGTTGCTCACGTGAAAACTGAGAACTATGGAGATAAATAGACTGTTATCGTTCAATGGGGAGTGACAGTTGTTGTTGGTGGGGCATTGGAGTGCTGAGCCCAACTTTTTTGGGCCTTTGGTGTAATTAGCTGCAGCAGCAACACCTGCGTGACCACTGCAAAGATTTGGGCTGTTCTGGCTCTCTAAGTGAGTATTTGCACGCAAACCGGTGATATTTGATCACTTCATGCTTTCGGAACTTTAAAAATTGAAGAGGGGGAGCTTCTGTCGTGCCTCTCTGCTGGCTGTTTGATTCAGATTTTATTATCTTTGCTTGGTTCTATAATAAGCAGGAACTGTCCTGTCCGATTATGCATGCTTGGCGGCACTCTCTGCCACCCCCTGACTTGCTCCTCCCCCACAAGCCCCAGCCAACTCCTCACAGAGGAGGAGGAGGATGAGATTCCCAACAATTTCCATTGCCCGTCACCCTCTCTTCCTCTGTGTTTGCCCGGATAAGAAACAGAAGTACTGCTACCAATTTTTAAACTCATTAATTGCCAGTATAGTATTTTCTATTAATTGGATCATCTGTTTTAATCACCTATGGGTCTTTTTCGCCTTTTCCTGTGATTCTACTCTGGCAAGGTATTCGGGGGATAGAAAATGGTTCCCAAACACAACTCAACTGAAACATTAATGTAAAACTGGGTGGGGAAGAGCTACAGCTGAAAAACACACTGACGTAAAAGCAATGTTGATGCTTTTATAAACAATCTTTTTGTCTGTAAATCAGCCAAATGATTGGTCATGTTCATATCTGTCAGCAGATGTCATATTAAAGTTATGAACAGGCATTGTGACAGCACAGCAGATAGCCGCAACACACATTTACATACATTGTAAAATGATTTATATATTTATATAAATAAAATACATGCAATGCTGAAATTGTCGTTTTTTATTCGGCCATAAAGAAATACAAATACAACAGCTATTCAAAGCTCCTGTCAATATATTAACAGTTATATGGATTCAAGTATTGCTTCACATAGTTCTCTCTGTCAGCACTTACTAGGAAATTTAAAGCGATGACAGGAGTATTTGTTGTTTTGTTCATGACAGAAATGTGTCTCCAAAGTGTCCTAATTCAGACAGCAGATGTCTCTCGCTCATGCTGCAACTTTCTTTTCACAAAACAATCAGATTCCTATACTCTATTTTGAATTTGGATTTGTTTTTTTTTGGTGAGGTAAAAACTCACAATAAAAATCAACTTTACCTTTTACTAGATTTTAAGTGAGTCATGTCATGATATAAGAGTCCAAATGTCTGTTAGCAATCAGTTAATGAGATTAAATTATGATAAAGTATTTCATTTTGAGTCACTTTTTTTTATTCTCATAACACATCTCAAATATACTTTTTGAGTGTTTGAATGTTGAATGGGTTTGAAGTGTGTCTGTCAGAATTTAGTAAAATTAATCTGTTTACTTCTTCACAGTGTGCAGATGCAGAGCGTGGATGTTTTCCTAAAGGCAACCAGCCAAGCTGCTGCTGTTGATATGAATATAGACAATAATTCAGATATTTGTGTCTGAAGACTCTACATAACGACTCCAGCAAAACTCATACAGGTTGAAATCTAATACGACAAAATACGAAACAGTTATTACAAAAAAAGCATAAAGCAGAGGGGGCTGTCCGAGATGCTTGTTTACTTGGCTTTTTACCACAGCACTAAAATATTGACCCAGCACTCCTTTCCTGTAAATAGGACAGGCGTTGCATATGCTGTCTTCACATTTTGCCGTTCTTGGGGAGGATGGGTTATGCAAGCCCTCTTTCACTGCTAATTCCATCAAAGCTTTGGGAACAGGTCTAATTGGGCGTCTCTATTTTTGGTTGTCTTCCAGCCCTGTTTTGCTGTCTTTGAGAACAGGCAGCGCAGCGAATGAAAAGCTGTGTGATAACAGGGCCATTCGCCACAGTACTGAGTTTGACCCTGCAACCAGCCTCCATGACGGATGTGAGATGATTCCTAGCCCTCCAGCTCAGCACGACACACTCAGCACATCTAAAATACACTCTCCAAATCTCACATTTTCCCATCCTCCCCGTCTAAGTCTCCCTCTGCCTCTCTCCCTCGGTCTCCGTTACTCTGCCGATTGACTTTGTGCTGTATGCTTTCTATTTAAAGCTGCTACCATAACCACCCACTGCTGCTTTAAGAAGTGGTGACTCACCTAAACAGATCAGCCCACTAGACTGTGTGTGTGTGTGCGCGAGAGAGGGAATGTTATATCATCTTCACTTTAGGTCTACTTTTCTGGGGCCTTTCCTGTTTGGTGACAAGTACAGCTGCTCTCTCATGATAGCGCTTGTCGTCAAAATGGTATCTACGGGATCTCTTGACTTCAATACAATCTGTGCACTTACTGTCCTGGAGTTATCTGTTCTGCTGGTTAAACTGTGGGCGCCTAGTTAATGGAAAAGGCTTAAAAAAAAGCAATACATTTACATTTTTAATCACAAATGTTCTCATTCTTGTCTGCTCTGTGATAGGACATATGCAAGAGACTGCATAAGTGCACAAAGAAGAGTGTTTGAGGGTCTGCACGAACTTGGGATGACTGCAAATTAGAGAGAAATAGGGCTTTACATATGGTGTGATCTGTATGTGTGGCGGGAGCTTGAAGGCAGCCAGGCAGAGCTGCTTTCGCTGCCACAGTTTTGAGTCTTCCTTCACTTCTCTGCATTATTAAATAAACTCTGAATAATTCACAGCCATTCGTATCAAACAAATATTTTTGCAACTTGCACCAACAAATAGGTGCTGCTAAGACAAACCACCGAACATAACCCAGTGGAAGTTGACAATTTTAACAGGAACTTATGACTGTGTAGGTCTTTTCTAATACCTCTCTTTCTTGTACATCTGAACTATTCCACAATTTTCTGCCGTGTAGTGTTTATGTGTATAAAACTATGTGTTTGGGTGTGGGAATGTGCATGTTATGTTTCTCACTACCCTGTTTTGTATCTGAATGTAAGGTCTGTGTGATAGATTTACTCTGATGGCTAGCTTTGAGTTCTATTATTGCACAAAGTGTGTGTTTGATTTGGATGTGAAACAAATACAGTTTAACTCGAGCTTGCTCGCTGCTGTAATAAATGTTTTCATCGGCACAAGCATAACTGATGATAGAATTCTGCATGTTTGTTATCATCTTTCTAGACCTTGCGGGAGCAATGGTGGGCAATATATCTAAATCCCAGAGATGACGCCGCAATGTCATAGTGGGCAAGGACCAACTGACTGCGCTGACTTGTTAGTTATGCTTTGATGCACAGTTTAAAAAGGACTCCAGGAAGCCCATCCCATGCGCATGCGCACAGCCCTCAAACATCAAAAAGCCATATTTTTGCACGTTTCCAGAAAAGAACACACAGTCCCAGAGTGTATGAAGAGGAAATAGGCTGCTCGTGTTGCTGTTTCACATTAAACAGTAGTGTGTTTCTGTGTGCTGACCTCAGAGCTGCCTTTTTAAATGATGTACAAAGGCAGATAATAGGAATAAATCAAACGGTGTGTATAAAATTATATTTCAATCCTTTTGTTAACAGTCCAGCTTTTAAAATGTATTACACAGCTGTAACTGTAAGATCCAGTCACATGATTTATAGTTATTGCTTTGCCTTTTAAATGTTTACTAAAATTCTTTACCTACTAAGTTTGACTAAATTTTCATTTTTCATGTCTTTTCAAAGACTACCCCATCAAAGCTGTGATCAAAGAATTAGGCCTGTAGTCTCTTAAAGACCTTAGTGAAATGTATTCCTTGAGCAAGTAGGCAACTTTTAAATTGCATTTGGTTGAAAAAAAATAAAATTGTATTTAGATTAAAAGAAAGAAGAAACTAAACAAAAAGAAACAAATGCTAATCTTGATAAATTGCTGGTTATAGAGTTACTGCTTCAATTCTCCATGATGATTCAAAATGGGACATTTTACAGAGAAAATAATATTTTTCTTACTGATTAAATAAATCAAACAGCAGACTTTGTTTTTGCAAAAATTGATGGAAACCAGAAAATTTGAAAAAGCTGTATAATCAGATTGAGTGATGTCAAGCATTTTATAGCTGTTATTATCTGTATTATTGCTGTTTTATTTGGAAATATTCCCTATTTAATTTGCCGAGGCACAGTTCTTTTACAATGCTGTTAACTTATTACTTTTTTCTTTTACACTTGATATGACTTTATCAAGAAATACTTTAAAAGGACAGTTAAATGCAAATAAAATTATCAGAAACATCAGCACAGTTTATTGAGCTCAAATTGCCTTTATCTGTGCAAAGAAAACATTGAAAAATGAAAACAGAAATTAGTGTTCCTCTTTTTTTCCACATTAAAACCCACTTCTTACTATTTTGTCATTTTTTAAAGATGTTTAGACATAACTGTCAATAGGATTTTATTTAATTTTCCAAGTTTTGAAAATAACTTTTTTTAAATTATTTAATATATATCAAATTATATTCATTAAGAAAGTTATCATTAAGATCAGTACACTTTAAGGTGCTCATTACTTTTTACTTTGTTTTCCCAACAAAATGAACTAAAAAATCTTCGTTTTAGCCTCTAAGTGTATTTTTTTTAATGGAAAGCTGTTTCAAAATGCAAAAGTCTTTTTATTAATTGTTTTTTGCAGGCCAGTGCATATAGGGACTATACTGGCTCGATGCCAAATATTTGCAAGAGGAGCTTTACACGGTCTGTTTATTAGAAAGGTGTCGGCTCATTATTTTGCAAAGCGAAGTGGAGGAACTCCAGCAGGCTCTCTGCAGCTGTCACTGCTCCGTCTTCACATGCAATAAAGTTTGTTGCCTCATGTGGGGGATCTCTCCCTGTTTTTTAAGCTGACTTTTTTCGGTCCATAATTTATACATCTACCTAACTTGCTTCTGCGTGCATTGGCCTCCTGCATTTTTTAGAGACCGGGTATTGAGGGATTTTCTGTCATGCTCTCTTGCTTTGTTCTGATCACGCAAGCTCCCGCGATCCCACATGCAGGAACACTGGCAAATACAGAGGCCTAACAGAAACACATGCAGTTACATGCAGGAGCAGTGACTTGCTAACAAACAGCGACCACACACTGATAAGGGGTGGGCACCACCTTCTGCAAAGACTGTGGGACAGACTGTCTCATTCCATTGCGTGAGGGTTTTTCACACAACACACTCCAAACTAAGCCATCCCTTCACTTGTCTGTTTCAGCGAGTGAAAGGGTGTTGAATCTCCCTCTCACACCCATGCATGCAAAAGCAGTCTACCTCCTGTGATCCCTGTGGAGAACACATGGCAGTCAAAAATAGAGAAAGAGGGAGAGTCCGAGATGAACAGATTAAACAAAGCGAGTTTCTGGATAAAGTTCACAAGTTCTGAGAGTTAAAACACTTCCCCACACAAAGTGCCTCGAAAAGTCAAACATTCTTTACTTAACTGAGACATGTATTTATACTCACTACATAAACATTTCATATTCTGGGATTTCATATGATAAATGAAGAACAACTGGAAAATATTTCTGTACTGTGTAGAACTGTAAAGTGTGAGTTTATTAGATAGTCTCTTGGAACTGAATCTATTTGTGTTATGTTGTGAGATCAAATAGTTTGGATCTTAATTATTATACAAATATACGCTATATCATTGCACTTTAAAATATGTTTGAAATATTTATGAAATCCTATCATTAACATTAAACTCATTATTAATATGATTTTTAAGCAACGGAAACAGATGCTGCTGTCATGAAAAAGTTCAAACATAACTTACATTCCCTTGATAAGCCAATGCTTTCACTTTTGAGTAATCCTGCTCTCTCTTGAATTAGGGGGTTAAACCAGGATTTTTCAAAGTCTTATACCTTAATCCTTTCCAAAGATAAATCTTAGAAAAAAATACACAACAAACCTGATTCTTTCTTTTTACTTGAATGGCGATTGGGTCACGATTATGTTATCGAATCCCTTATCAACAAACTAAGATTATCTCTTTTTACACCTTCATTAATCCTTTCTACGCAAAAAGAAAATTAGACTGAATCGTTTGTTCATTTTGACTTCAGAAGAAATGACAAGATTTTCTTTCTATCAAATAAATCTGAGAATGTAAACCCCATCATGCCTGTTATATTCCTCTTTTCTCAATAGTGTAATATTTTCTCACCTCTAATCCTCAAGGAGTTGTAGGGAGGCCTACCTCCTGCTCGGGTAACATCTGTGTTAGAATACTATGATTTTCAAAAATTGGATTGATTTACTTTAAGATTGAAAAAAAAAAGTTTAAACATGGTAGATTTTATTTGTACATTTTTAGCATTAAAACTTAGAATATTTGGAAACACACAGGCAGTATATATAGCATAATAAATCATATTTTCTAATACAGCCTGTTTACAGTGAATAAATCCTGTTTTATGATGTCTATTTTACAAATAAATTTGTACTACTTTCCTTTCGTTACACTACTCATTCATGCTTTTCATTTCCCCAGGTTGTGTAAACCTGTTTTATTGGTTTAACTGTATGATTTTAAAAATTAAGTAAGTAAAATAAAAATTCAAAGAAATATTCTATATCACATATGACAAGATCAAGTTTTTTTCATCTTTTATCTAAAAGAAACCTCTGATGCTTATGAAAATATGTTTTTAAGCTAATTCGTTTTTCATCAATGGTCTCACAATCAAATTTGATCACTTAAAAAAGTAGTTTTAATAATTTTCCTCTAACATCTCTCAGTAAAAGTGCTGGAATCAACCATTTGTGCTCATGAAGCCATTCATCTGAATAGAGACATTAATTAAACTTTTCTTACTGTCCAAAGGAAATCGCTGAAGGACAAATGCCCACTCCTCATCTCCTCGTCTTTCTTCCCTCTCTCCATGTGCTGTCATTTAGATTCTCTCCCTAACATGTAAATTTAGGTCAGGCTGCACTCTCCTCTCCAGGCTACACAGGAAAATGTGGAAATGGATCGTTTCACACCAGTTAATCTTATTGGGAGAGAGGGAGGGAGAGTTGAAAACAACAGGGTCTAATGTGGAGAACAAGGGAGGGAAGGGGAGGAAAAGTACTCAACAGGGGAAAATATGAAAGCAAAAAAAAACAAAGGACGAGAATTTAATAGAAGATGGATAATCACTTAAGAGGTAAGTACTGATGAGGAGATGAGAAGCTGCTGGAGAGGAGACGCTGGACAAGATGGAAGACAACAAATGGAGCAGATGAAAGGACAACAAAAGAGAGAGCAGAAGAAAGAGAGAAGAGGGGAGGGTGAGGAAAGAAGAAGAACTTGAGAATTGGCGAGGAAGAGTACAGGAGTATGCCCCTCACGTCTCATCTCGGTGCTTTTTGCCAGCGTCACAGCTCCCGGTACTGGCAGCTTGCATACTAACAGACAGGCCATATGGCTTCATTATAACACACACACACAAACACAACCTCCTCCGCAGACTCTGCGCATCAGACCGGGCCAGGAAAAAACAGAAGCACACACATGTCCGGGCAATCATACGCAAAAACACGCAGGTGCATGCACGTGCACACGGGGAAGAGGAGGAGCGTGACAGATTGAATGAGGGGAGCGAGGAGGAGGAGGATGTAAAGGCACGCTGAGTTTTCAACCTCTGGGGCCTCCGAGGGAGAGCCCGGCTGGCCCAATTACTGAGGATTGTGTGGACACACACTAACACAGATGCGTGTTGCTCAGTTGGTCACGCACATCCATTCTGACTGCGGTAAATCTAGGAAACCAAAATCATTACTATCTGATACAACGTGAGCAAATATTTGGAATAAAGAAGTAGAGATCATAAAAACTCCTCCGGCGTACACACAGATGTTGTGTAAACAGAGTCCAAGGGATCAGAAAGAAAGGAAAAGCCGTGTGGAAGTGTTTTGGAGGAAGGGACTGCCCGGATGAGTTGGAGGGTAAAGCTGTGTAAACCACTTTACACACGTCATGATTTAGGAAATGGATGTTCCTGATCATCAGTTCCAAAACTTTAGGATTGGGACTTCATTTGGTTCCTCTTTAGGCATCCAGGGAGGAATTTCTGAAATGTTCTCCGATGAATAACTGTGTCAGAGTCCGTAAGGCTGTAGATATATTCAGATTTATTAATTTGATTTTAACCAAACCACAAGTGTGAATATTTTTTACATTGTTGGCATTTAAGATGATTCAACAAAAAAACTTTTACAACAAAATACAAAAAGAAAAAAGTTGTTATTGTCATCACAGAGGAACCAGCTAAAACGCTGTGAGCCGATTTAAACTTATACATTAGTTCCATCCTGAATCTTATTTTTTTTCTAACACATTGAAAAAAGTAAAGCTTGTCTTGTCTCAAAGGTTTCAGTGGACAAAGGAGGCAGATTCATATCAATAAACTTGAGGTTCAATATTGCCACCACATTGTCAAATTCTGTGTTTTATCAATAAATGGAACAACATCTAATCAGTCAGAGAGTTAAGTCAGGTTTTTTTTTTCAGTGCAAAGAATATCAATAAACTTTATTCTCCCACAATGGTTTGGAAAAAAATGTTGCTTGTTAAAAAAAAAAAAGAATGAACACAACCATGATTGTAACATAATCACTTTATGAAATAAATTAAACAAAGATGTATCACACCGGTTAGCAGGAAAATATCTGGAGCTCCTTTCTGACCCATAAGAGACTCGCAGAAGAGAGAGAATTTAATGTTAAATGTGAGTGACATGGCAAATGTGAATGTTTTTCTAGAAGCACTATGTTTCCCTTCATTTTACTTTTACAACCTTATGTGTGGAAAGATTACTGAAACAAATGTTGCTGTTTTTTCCGTTTCTCCTGATTTTTGCTTCGTTAAACATACTTTCAATGACATGTAGTAAATTGTATATACATATTTTTTGGAGTTGATCAGTGTAAAATGGTTCACTGCTATTGTCTGTCATTACTATGTTCTAATCAGTATATTCTTTTGGAAAAAGCTGAAAAAGGTATTTAATAGATTTAACAGACTCCTGCAGAGTAGCAAGCAGACATTTTTATCAGATGATGTGGTAAGTATGGATTTTCTGTGGTTTCCTATTACACTATTCAACGGCTTATTGAACTCAACTGAGCATGTAATCCTGGAATAGCTGACTCCTCTTCATTTCAAATCACTTTGTAATTCACATGACATTATTAGATACCAGGACACATGTTATTCCAATAGAGTGACTTATTTGAAAGGCTTGAAAACACGTCATTGGGTCTTTAATGGCACTGCATATAATTCACCCAAGTGATTCAGTCTGAGAATGTCATAGCTCAAAATGCAATGAGGCAACATAACTTCACTGGCATTTGGGTAACGAATTTCTGAGGTGACGCAAAAAAATCGATGAAATAGATACATATCAAAGCTGGTGTTATATTTGATTGTTTATAGACAAAGCTGTTTTCCAGAAAAAGAAGTAGCAGTAAAACCTTGTCTCCTCAGCCGCTGCAGAACAGCTTAAGAAGAGTAGCCATTTAAACTGTTTTCATCCAAAACGGTACAAACTGAACACTCGGTTTAATTGCTCTCTGCGACAATGGCGGGCGCTTCAGTGACCCTTTGTTTCTATTGTTCAACTTAATTCATCTAGGCCAACTTATAAGAACAGATGAAGTGAAGCTGATGAAAGGAGAATGGAGCCCTGCAGTCTCAATCACTACAGGATGGGTGCTCTCATGGTTTGGAGTGGTAGGTGGAGGGGGGGGGCGCCTGTTGCCAGGGTACTGGCCGGATCCAGTCTGGAGGTCCCGCTGTTATATTGGACAACACGCTTGACCCTCTGGCAACCCCAAATTGGCCCCTGACCTGAGTAGTCACACCTAATCAATGCAGCCATGCACACGCTGACTCAGGGAAAGGCTGGTGCTTCCTACCTGCTGGCAGAGAGTGGAAGCACTGAGTGGTACTGTATATCAATGTCAAACAAAGTGACATCTGCAACTATTTAAACTCGCATTTAGTGTATTGACAGTTTGATAGGCTGTCATGAATGTGACATGTGGAATCCGAAAAAAAAACAACAAAAAAACCCAAACAAAAACTAAGCAGTTTCTATAGTCAATGATCTTACAACCAGAAGAACTAACCAATAATAAGTTATGTATGTGCATCTGTGTTCAACGACACAGCTTTATATTTAGTCACACTCATTGTATATACATCTTTTTAGAAATATACTATCTTAGTTAGATGGATCTAATTAAATGCACATCAAAATAGCTGGACAGAGACAGGGTCTGTAAAATGTTAAGAGCAGAAAAACAGAGCAGGATTACTCAAAAAACGTCTACATAAACTGCCGGAAAAATACAAATTCAGGTACAAATATAAAAGTTCTAAGACTTAAAATTAAAAGATTTAAGTGAAATAACATGTTCTAGTGGTCAAAGTACAGCTCCCATTCAATACAATGCTTCAAACAATTGATCAAATCATCTATTGGGATTTTAGACGTTAAAACATGCAAAGATACAAAAGAAAATGACTGACTGCAGAGAAATAGAAAATATGTTATTTTAGACTTTAATGGGTGATGGGCTACCCATAACCCTAAGTCCTAAATGCACACAGTTATCTCTTTCCATGAATAACTGCACAGCCGCAATGAGTTATTATTTTTTTTAAACACTGTTGACTTGAAATAACTGAGAGTATTAAAGTATACTCTTTGTTTATGCTCTCAAAGCGCTCACATGATACATGCTGGGTGTGGCGAGACTTTGCCTCTCGCTCTGGCCTGTCACCAGTCTGTCAGCAAATACAAACCCTAAACTAATCCCAAGGATTTCTTCATTCTGTGGCTTGACACGAGAAGAAATATGACGACACGCCCAGTGATTTCTCAGATTGCTTGAAAGTGGCCAGCTGCTTCCGACATTTTAGTGTCCTAGTACAGACAAGCCAGACTTTGCAACCAAACACACATTTCTAAAATGAAAAACACCAGGAAACTGACAAGGATTTAGGGACCAATTTGCTTTAACTTGTAATTCTATTTAATAACCACCGGTCATATATTAATTTATTTATTTGTTATACCAGGGAACAAATAATCTCTTGTATGTCTACAGGATTTAAAGTATATAGGTTAAGAATTTAAAGATGTACAAATGAATATGATCTCTTAAATTAAACTTGATCTTAATTGTTATCTTTGATAAATAAATCAAGTAGTGCAGCTATATTGCCATTCACTGTTATTGAGCATTACAGTGAAGCTAAATCAATATGACACCACATCATGCCAATTATACATACTTCTCTTCAAAATGGTACATGCTATTTGAAAGCTGGTATCTCACCTTAAGAGGTGGTTTTTGTAGTGTTAACATCCTCTCCGAATGCTTTTAGGTGCCGTCTTGTTCTGTCCAGAGAAGAAGAGTGCCGTCTGCCTGCCTTTCAAAAATACTTAAATATAAGAACCCCAGTTCTTTCTCTAATTAATGGAAGGCTTACTGAGTCTTTATGGTTTAATTTCTTGTCTTTATTAATAACAAAATGCACACATGGGACTATAATTAACCATTTGGGGTTTATTATGATCATTGGCTTGTGGTAAAGAATCATTTACTGGTGCAGTAAAGAGCCTTTATGTTGTGGGTCCACACAAATTATGGGGCCATTCCTTGGCTTGGGACAGGATAATTTTCTGCACAAAGAAGCTCTTAGTTATTCTGTCTAAAAAACAGACAAAGGACAGAAAAAAAGGAAAGGAGCTTCTGGCAGAAAGCAAATGTGGAGAAACACTGCGTATGCCATAGACGACTGTATTTTCATTTGATATAAAACAGCTCAAATTTCCAAGGGGTTGATTAACATCTGGCTTGACAAAATTTTATTGCTAACATCCACTAACAAGATCATTTTGTTATGTGAAGTTTGTAGTTTTACGATTTTGTACTCGGCTCTTGTACCTAAATGTAGATGAAGAAAAGGAAACAGTATGGGGAGTAAGTGGGAAACAGTATAGCACTTTAGAGGAAAGGATTTTTTTTATATATACAATTGATAACATCCAAGTTAGCAAAAATAAGGTTTGCATACAAATTAATTAAACACCACAATGCTGATTACACTCAAGACTTCAAATGATAATTTCTTGGCTCCTTACCTATTTAATGGAAAAGTTATCTGTAAGAGGTAATACTTTACTATTTTTCCATCATTCTTTCCCAAAATAAATAAAATAAAGAGAAGAAAAAGTACTTTTGAAGATCTGAAACTTAGGTGTTGATATAATATGGAAGGGTAGGATTATTATTTAGACTAGATTCCACATCCAAGCATAATTTATCAACATAAATCAGCCAGGCTATTTCAAAGATTAGAAGGTTAGTTTTGGCCACTACAGAACCCACCCACCTTGCCAGCGAACCAATTTATTCACCTGACCACTTGCCCTCTCTTGAAATAAATCCCTTCCTCTGTCTTCTGGCTCCTTTTACTATGTATGTGTCTCTGTGCAGTTTTGTGTTCATGTATATTTGCCAGGAAGCAACTTCTTTAGTGTAAGTGTGTGTATATCACCCAGGCTGCCTTTTCCGTATTTAATCATTTACTCTTAGAGACGTATGGTGGGTTCTCTGATCCGGGGCGTGCCGTGCTCATCCATCACTGCGGGAGTCTGGTTTTCCAGTGATTTAGGACTTACCGAGGTGGCCCCATTGGTCACTGTACTCTGACCACGGCCACTCCATCACCCACCCACCTTCTTAGTTCTACTGAGCAGTCAGGAGCCCAACTCCATACTTTAAATGCAACACCAACAAATACAGACAAATCCAAATTAATAGAAGAATCAGGTTAAACAATCATGAGAAAAGTTTAAACAAAAATGATAATGTTTCTACATTGTGATTGTGCATAATCACAAGGTACGAGTCAGCTGTTTGTGGTCTAGATAGCTCAAAGAAAAAGGAAGAAATTACTTTTGGGGGCCTCCAGCAAGAGAAAATAGCATAAATATTGTATAACACTTGTTTAACTTTCAACTTCTTTTCTGAGCGGTGGTGATGTCCTTTGATATACTTTCTTTTTTTCTTTCTTTTCTAATTTAAAGTTTGGATGTACTCACACGATCTTTCTGAAAAGCGTTTGAGTCCTTTTCAAGTAGTATCAGCGCACTGAGAGTACAGTGAAGTCGTCCTTGGCTCTGGGTTCGGATTTTATTTTTTGGGAGTGCTGGCTGTCCATTTGCACAAAGCGGATTTTCCATCAGCCAGCTTAGAAATGAGCATTGCTTTGAAGTGCTCTAATCCTTCCTCTACCTTCAGACAACCTTTCCCGATCCACGGCATAGTCACGCTGCCTGCTAACTGCTCTGGCTGTCCACACCACACGGCCTCTGAGACACACGCACACGTTAAAAGTCTCTACATACTTAAGACATATGAACTGATGGGTTAGGCATAAACGGCACGTTTAACACCGTGTGCAACAACATATAATTCTCCAGGCTTCTTCCTGTTTACATTATTACAATATTTAAACTAAATGTTAAGTATTTAAAAAAATGTTTTAATTAATTTCTGAAAACTTGTATATGGTTGGTTTGAGGGAAAAACAATTTCAAAATTTTTTTTCTAAATGTATATATATATATATAAATAATCTAACTCTTTTGATTGCTTCCTGGGTTTAATTTGCTGTGGTAGCATTGTATGGAATGTGAGTCTTCCCAACTTTACTAAACTATTTGCTTGACATAAATATCTAGTTCCTTTCATTCGTAAGCACAGAACAAATAAAGGAGATGAATTTACACAAGATCTTACACAACAGACCTACTCACATACACACGCATCCACATGTGGGCACAGCAAGGCTGTCAGAACTCTCAGATCTGATCCAGCCGAAGGCCTCAAAATCTGTTTCAGTCTCAGTCCTGTGCTCCTCAGAAGAGGCAGAGCTGTCAGAGTGGGTGGCATAACCGAGATGACAGACTGCTGCTCTTTATTTGCCAGACAGAGATCAGCAATTTTCAATTTCCTCTTAGCCGCACGCTCAGGCCCACACACTTCCAAAACACCCTTCAACAATAAAGGCCAAGTTCTTCGACTAAAGATGATGACTAGCATTTGGGGAGAACAGCCGAGCGTCCAATCACAGTTGTCGTTGTTGGCGGGTCGTGTATATCTTCTCATACGACCCGCTGCTTGGCCCAGAGTTTGAACCAATCCTCTGCCAGATGGGGTCACTAAAGTCTCACCAACAGCACCCCTATTGGTCAGGGTTATCCATGGAGTTATGGTGTGAGGGGAGAACAGCGAATGACATCAGTAATGCAAAAGACTGAAAGTGTGCGGTTGTGTCCTGGGCAATGTGTTCCAGTCCAGCTGTTCCAGAATATTTCAGACCTGAAAAATCTACATTCCTCTTTTGTTTTGCTTGCCTGATACTTCAAGTGTGTGCGTGTGTGGGTTTTATTGTCTGTGTGTGTCCGCTCATTACCTACTCTGGAGCTGGAACCAGATAGTCTGTGTTGGCCGTCTCTCTCGCCGCTCTTCTGTGCGCCAGTTCTCCCTCTGAAAGGAATCTCAGACTTTCAAGGCGCTTTTTGTGAACAGGTCATCAAAGCCTGTGCAAATTCTGCTGGTTTTGAAGTGAATATCCTATTTTTTACTTTGGAATAGATTTTTTGGTTATGGGGCTGTGATTCTTTTGAGTCAATTGACTCAAATATATAATATAATATGATATATATATCCTTTGAATAAAAATCTTTGAATTTTTCAACTGACAGGGGTCTAATAAAAATAGTTTCCTCATTTGATGGCCTGGCAGCCAGCGAAAAAAAAAAAAGTTAAAAGAAAATCACCTGTGAGATGACAGAGAGTGATGGAACTAGATTATCCCCCTAAACAGATGAGAGATAGGATGACACATTCCCCCTCCTGCTGAAATGGGGAAGATTCCTATGCCATTTCCTTAATGGATGTGATTACATTACATTTCGCAGTGAATTAATTTACTTGCTGGCAGGATTGAGAATGACCGCTTGTTCTGTTGTTGATAATTTTTTCGAAAAGCTTTTCACTAAAGAACTGGTCTCTTCAGTATTGAATAGTATCATGTCGTTGTGGGACACAGCTTAGGTAATGGTAGGGATCATTTGCTGCTGTCAAGCAATGACTGTGATGAAGAATGAAAGTGATTCTGACCTAAAATTAGCCTTCCTACGTCCCCATTAAATTACTGTCTATCTGAGGAAGAAAGTTAGCTGCTTCTCATGCTCAAAACCTTGGTGTGGCTATACCCAGGTTTAAGTAACAGTGGTTAGGAATGGCAGTGGCACATTAGATACAATAAAAAGAATGTATACATTTTGAGAGGACTTAAAAAAGAGCAACAATAAAAGCTTCTTGCTTCCTTGATTGGTGTCTTTTAATGCATTTCAGAGAAGCAGCCTTTGCTTATTATTCTTCCTGCATCAGCTGCTTCATAACAAAATTTCTGTGGACAAAGGTGTTATATACTAAGATCATTAAAAATGATTTGTTGAAAGTAAAACAATAGGGTTAGGGTTAACCCTAACAGTAGGTGAATGTGCGCATGACAGCTCTCAAGGAAGAAAAAAATGTTTGAGTTTTGTTTTTTAACTAAGTGGCAGGCTGTTGATCTTCCTCCCTAAAAGGAGTCTGGATTACAGCTTTCCAGCTGTTGCGCCTGTTGCTCATCAACCCCATCACTGGGCAACAGAAGTTTGAAATGCCTCTTAAAGGCTATGTTTAGACTGCATGTCAAATGTTTCCAAAATCCCATTTTTTTGCTCATTCGTGACTCAGATATGATTTTTGAACGGCACAGGTCACATGGAATTTTTTTTAAAGTCCGATTTCAGCCAGATTCATGTGTGCCTGTAAGATGTGAATCTGATATCATTCAAAGTGACTTTAGTTTTAATTGTAGCTGTGCATTTTATTTCCATGAAATTTGATTTAATTTCTATGAAATGCACAGCTAATAGAAAGTAAACATGAAAAACAATAAATATGACGTGTGATATGTACTAAAACTGCCTATTGAAGCTCATGTTTAAGATCCTGAATTAAATGCTTGAGCTAAATTTGATTTGTGTAGCCCTCTGCTCTGCGTCTCATTTTTTTATGAAAGATTACACATCCATTTTTTTTCAAGTTGTCCATAAAAAGGCTGTTTAGATTTAGTTGACCTGTGGATCTGAACAGTTAATGGCACATCAATGTGATATAAACTGATGTATGGTTTTGAATACGTGAAAGCCCAAAAATCTGAGGGAGTTTTGCAAAACTCAAAGATAAGGAGATTTACTGCGCTGAAGAAATCTTCCAGGTGCTTCATCTCCAGAGTTATTTGGACACACGGCTGTGAAAGATGTTACCAACGGAATCTGAAGATGCTTTTCATTTTGATAGTGTGTAATAATCTAGGGCAATATAATTTGTTTTATGGAAACCAAGCATATTTACTAAAGGTGTGATTTACATGCATGCCTCTGGCCAGGTTGTTAAGCCGTGTACCACAGCTGTCTTATATTTATGATAGGTGACAGTTTTAGAGCTCATCACTGTATTGGGCATTCTTCCTACTATTTCTTCCCAAACTCGCTGTAAACATTGATTTATTTGATCATTTTTAAATATCAATCATGATACTTACATAGATAGCTAGATAGATAGCTAGATAGATAGATAGATAGATAGATAGAATCGCATTTTTGTTGAATTATTCTATAGATTTGACACAATCAGCAAAATCTTTTTGAGCGGTCAGTAAGTTAATAAAAGCTCTATATAAATTCAGTCCATTTGCTATTTTCCATTCATCAGAACATCGTCACATCATGGATACATCAAATACACAGCTTCCCAAACAAGACAAAGCATGTGTTAATTTTTAAGACCTTGCTGGGCTGCAAACTGCATCGGGAAGTAAATGAAATTCAACTTAATTCTAAAAAAGCTTGAGCAAGACCTACTGGATTTCATCATGACAAGCTGGCTCCATTGATTTGCACAAGTCAATCCAACAGCACAAAGAGCTCTTAAATCTCTCAGTAGTGGATGTAGGCGTCATCATTTAGGACTATACTCAAACTGTCATTGTAAACTTTCAACGATTTTTTCCAGGCAAATAAAAGAAAGTGTTGGATGCATCTGTTAGAGGCAATTTTCTCATCTGTTGTAATTGATAAAAAAAGAGGTTGAAAGAGAGGAAGTGGAAGTATCAGGTAAGCAATTAAACTCCAACACCCTCCTGTCATCCTTTGCTCATCATCTTCTCTTCCCCTTCCTCTGTCTCCTATTCTTTCAGCAATGTGCTGCTCAGCATTCATTAGACTCTGCTTCCCCAAACACTGTTTTATCTACAGGAAACTTTACAGTGTTGAACTCTTGATCACCCTGATAAACCTCCGGGCTAATTAATCAGAGACTCACACAATGCGATCCTGCATGCGCATATGCATATTTATGTGTATGTGTGTAATCCATGGAGTGTGTCTCTTTATCTCCTCTCCAGTTCTCCTCTGTCTTCTCCTCTCCTTGTCTGTCATACTCAAGGAAATGATGCTGAATCCTGAATGCTGGAAATATGGCACAGGCTGAAAGCAGCATTGAAATCTTGACAGTGACTGGGATTAGCTAGGTAACAAGGAGGACAGCTTTGGGAAAGAAAACCAGAGAGGTGAACTAGAGGACAGGGAGACGGACGACAAGGATTCTGGATTCTTTTCCACAACAATAAAAATAGGACAAATTTCAACTTCACTTTCCTTATTTTTTTCATACTATCTTAGAAGTTTTTGTCGTTTTGATAGTTGTCCCATATCTTTCTCAACATCCACCCACCACAGACATGGCCTAAAGTTTTAATCTATTCTCAAGGCCCTTTTGTCTGTCATAATTATCTTTGAAGAACACACCAGAGTGACTTATTAAGACAGCCGAAGGTTTCAGTTTGTGTTATTTCCTCACGGTTTTATTCAGCAGCGATGTTCTGTGCTAAAAGCAAATATAATCATGGACATGTTTTCGCTCTCCTGTTATCATCTCCTCCCGTGTGAGGGGAAAGCTCAGTTTAATGAACATGCGCTGAAGTCACTCTGTGGGCTTCTTCTTGTGTACTGGAAAGAAAATAAGTTGGAAGAAGAAATGTGACTGAAACTAGGATGAGAGGCTTTTTTCAAGAAGGGGTATACAATGGAATTGTGGGTCCTTAGCTGGACCAAAAAGAGAAATGGGACGTTAGACCATATGCCTGCCTCTCTGTATGCCTTGCATATGCAAAGCCTAATGTTTTATGTATTGGGTGTTATGCAATCTGTGTGTCAGGGCTTTTCAGTTGGGCTGCATTCCTATTTGGAAAGCATAGGCACTTTTTTCATCTCATAATTCAGGCTTTGCATTGACACTCAGTGATATATATTCCATTAAGTCATTTACAGCATAAGCCTTAACTTAAGTGATATGAAAGAAGGGCAATCCAAAACTCTACTGGCACACACGTTTTACAAAGTTGTTTATCACGCTCAGGTCTGGAAATTAATTCAATATGAATGTAGCATCTACAGAATCAATAGAAATAATTAAAATATCACATTTTTTGAGGAATAGCATATGACTTTCTGAAAACACATAAAGTATAATTTGATTTATACAAATGTCAAATTTTAGCACATAATTCAGTTAATTTGCATTAATAGTTATTGATTTCGCAAGAATCTCATTTGATATTCTTTTGACAGTAGTTGCTGTTTAGCAGGGATCGATGTGATTTATTTGTCAATGTGGAATGTATTGTAATTGAACCACCATTAAGATTGGTGTCTTGTTTTAGTAAAAAAAAAAAATCCACATTGTGTGCCATCTCAAATGATTCAAAGCAAGCCATTGTATTTTTAAATGCACTCATGGAAGCCCTAAATGGCAAAAAAAGTTGCATATGGTCCAATAAAACTAACAAAATGAGTTTTGTGACATTTTCATATCTTCAAATTCTCAATTTCAGACACTCACTTTTTTCATAGTAAATTGGGTACTGGTACCAATCAGCATACATTTCTTATGTTTGAGCCACATAACAGCGGCTCCATTCTCCCCCATCCAGATCATTTAAATTTCCCCTTCTGCTTGTGTTAGCAGGCAACACTTGCAAAGTATTTACAAGGTGCCTGAAGTACTTACATCCTGATTTGGTAATCCTTTTCTCAAGGGAGACCGTCAGGTTTTGTTTTCTGCGTCTTTTAGGCCTTATTTAGGGGCTGGTCAACTATAATGTGTAATTTAATTTAAGAACCGCATTTTCAGAATAGAGTTACACCTTAGGTTGCTAAATTCAGTTCTTGATCTGCTGCTTGACTTTCCAGGCACAGATTGCAGTGGTAATTTGACAATGGTTCAATGTTTTTATGGTTGGCAGCCAGTCTTCTGACAAATTATGTCCATCAGGCCCTCCCGCCACTGACCACTAAAGTGTTATGTTTTTTGTGAATCCTGCCTTTACTGACGTTCCAACATACTCTTTGACCACCAATACCGCAAACTGCTGCTATTGCACTGCATTTCCCTTCCTTTGTCTAGAAAACTGGCTGCAGGTTCCCTGTGGTTCTACATGGGTAGATGGTTAGATTCATGCTTTAAAAATAAAGCAATTTATTCAAACATCATCAAGACTGAAGGCCATATACACTATATTGCCAAAAGTATTTGCTCACCCATCCAAATTATCGGAATCAGGTGTTCCAATCACTTCCATGGCCACAGGTGTATAAATTCAAGCACCTAGGCATGCAGACTGTTTTTACAAACATTTGTGAAAGAATGGGTCGCTCTCAGGAGCTCAGTGAATTCCAGCGTGGAACTGTGATAGGATGCCACCTGTGCAACAAATCCAGTCGTGAAATTTCCTCGCTCCTAAATATTCCACAGTCAACTGTCAGCTGTATTATAAGAAAATGGAAGTGTTTGGGAACGACAGCAACTCAGCCACGAAGTGGTAGGCCACGTAAACTGACGGAGCGGGGTCAGCGGATGCTGACGCGCATAGTGCGAAGAGGTCGCCAACTTTCTGCAGAGTCAATCACTACAGACCTCCAAACTTCATGTGGCCTTCAGATTAGCTCAAGAACAGTGCGCAGAGAGCTTCATGGAATGGGTTTCCATGGTCGAGCAGCTGCATCCAAGCCATACATCACCAAGTGCAATGCAAAGCGTCGGATGCGGTGGTGTAAAGCACGCCGCCACTGGACTCTAGAGCAGTGGAGACGCGTTCTCTGGAGTGACGAATCGCGCTTCTCCATCTGGCAATCTGATGGACGGGTCTGGGTTTGGCGGTTGCCAGGAGAACGGTACTTGTCTGACTGCATTGTGCCAAGTGTAAAGTTTGGTGGAGGGGGGATTATGGTGTGGGGTTGTTTTTCAGGAGCTGGGCTTGGCCCCTTAGTTCCAGTGAAAGGAACTCTGAATGCTTCAGCATACCAAGACATTTTGGACAATTCCATGCTCCCAACTTTGTGGGAACAGTTTGGAGCTGGCCCCTTCCTCTTCCAACATGACTGTGCACCAGTGCACAAAGCAAGGTCCATAAAGACATGGATGACAGAGTCTGGTGTGGATGAACTTGACTGGCCTGCACAGAGTCCTGACCTCAACCCGATAGAACACCTTTGGGATGAATTAGAGCGGAGACTGAGAGCCAGGCCTTCTCGTCCAACATCAGTGTGCGACCTCACAAATGCGCTTCTGGAAGAATGGTCAAAAATTCCCATAAACACACTCCTAAACCTTGTGGACAGCCTTCCCAGAAGAGTTGAAGCTGTTCTAGCTGCAAAGGGTGGACCGACGTCATATTGAACCCTATGGATTAGGAACGGGATGTCACTTAAGCTCATATGTGAGTCAAGGCAGGTGAGCAAATACTTTTGGCAATATAGTGTATGTATGTGGGTTGGATGACTTAATTGTTTACATATGGTCCCTTTTTTTGTGACATCAGAACATTTTCAGATCAGGGTGTTTTGGAAGCCATTCAACCATTTGAAAAATAGTTTTTACACACAGGAACCATCAAATTGAGTGTTTGGTGGTATTGGAAGTGGTGTGTGCAGCAACCACTGATCTGTTTTCTCTGTGGGGATTGACATGACTAATGTTTGATCGTTTCTTGATGCACCGGGTTCAGCTAGCCCACTGATGTCTGAAACCTGGGGTGTCTTACCAAGATTTCTGTGATGCAGTTACTGATAGCTGACATTCTGGGATGCGGCTACAAATCTGACAACATCCCATGCCAAAAGAAGTTCAGCCATTCGAGGCTTGCTAGATCATGCTAACAGTCATCCTAACTACTGATAAAGGGTTCATACACCTGAAATAGCCTTTGATACAGACCAATTATTCAAGCCACTTAGCAGTTTTCATACTAATGGCACTTGACAGTGACAGTTGTATCCAGTTTTTTAGTAAAAAACAGCTTTTGCCTCCATTTATCAGTTTAACCTTAGTTGTCAGAGATGTGTCCGTTCTTTGGTGCTGTCACATTACTGTCTTGTAAGAGAGAAGCCCACCGAGAGAGAACAGACAAGGCCTCTGAACTCCACCACTCACTGGTTCAAACCCTGACACATCAAGTGCGCACACACACTTACACACACACACACTGTCAGTCAATGAAAGAGTTGGTATCTTGCATACTGACCAATGACTGACCATGAAAATGACACACAAGGTCACTAGTTTCTTATGAGTGGCACCTTATAGGTACTAAATTAGATCCAGTTCAACACATTATTATTATTTTTAACCACTGGAATATTTGCTCAAATTATCATTGTGTTCTTTCTGACCCAAGTAAGAATTTTCTTCACTACTTTGGGTTTTAAAAGCATCCTGACCTGAATTTTTTGGTAATCTCCTCTATATTTTTCCATTTCCTGAA
Organism: Menidia menidia; assembly: GCA_907169785.1. Taxonomy (NCBI): domain Eukaryota; kingdom Metazoa; phylum Chordata; class Actinopteri; order Atheriniformes; family Atherinopsidae; genus Menidia; species Menidia menidia. The sequence continues at coordinate 5,142,470 of CAJRST010001113.1, read as the reverse complement.
TAGCTATTAACCTGGGCATAGTAATTTCTTACCAAAATGATGTTTTTTTTTCTTTTGAAATATCACTATGAGGTTTTCTGTAACCATTTACCTTTGGGAATCACTTCACTATAGCTGAAAAATGTAATAACTGACATATTTGAAACCCCAAACATTTATACTATCGAAACATCTGTCGATTAAGAAAAATAGCATCATCAGGCACTCAGCTTCAGGGCAAAGACAGTCTTTGAAAGCCTCCTGACATGGCTTCTTTAGTTTTGCATGCATAAACAAAACAATCTTGATCAACTGAGTCGGAGCACGATCAAATGACAAACTACTTTGAAATGAAAATAACAATGGGGTCTCTGTAGAGAGATGCAGAAAATGAGCTGAACCCGGTACCGACATGAGAAAAAAGGATGGTGGTGCCTTACAAGAGGAACATTAGAGGACAGGACAGATGTGGGGAGGCGCTGCTGTGAGCTAACAACAACATAATCGACTCAGGAACATTGAACGCTCCCCAGCTACCATGTCCTCTTATCCTTGTGGCTCAGTGGCAGCCTTTGTTATTTCTACAATAGTGGTGTTGTGCTGGCATGTCATCCTTTCACGGTTATTGTTTCTCACCTCTGCTCGCTCATGAGGGAGGATGCCCCTGTGGAAAAGATGTGACCTCACAAAATGGTTGTCATTGAATCTATCTCCTCTCCTTTTCTTATTTCAAACCTTTTTGTTGCCCTCTCCAAATTTCCATGGGTTGTCGTAGCACTGAGGGCCTTTGACAAAACAAGGTTGGTGCTAAATATCGTCCCATAACAAACAACGGAAATTACAGTGAATTGACAACGACTTAATGCATGTGTACTTTGACCTCTCATTATGTCTTTTTCAGTTTTTCCTTTATTTTTCTTTTCTCTCCTCTGGTGATGGTTCTTCTCACCCACAGCACCCTTGTGGTATTACTGATATCTCTGAGTCGGGGGACCAGACATAGTCGGTGTCACGCATACACATGCATGCTCACACACATTACTGAGCAGCAGCTGGAGTCTGAGGCGGTATTAATCCTATTTCTGCCTGTTAATGGGATTATGTCTTTTAATTAAAGGCAAGTGGAGAGCAATTATGAGCAGTGAGAGGATGTGACACACTTCACTGTCGTGCCATCATGCCCATGTTCAAGGTGCTCTCGTGCTGGTGGACTTGGATATTATGCTGCTTCTGTGTTTTACACGGAGATTAGATATCATATGATATTTTAGAGATTTCCATTTTCCATTTTATTGCATTTTCACAAGGTAAACAGTCAGTTGATTATTTATCTTATTCCTTTATCTCTTTTTGCTATTTTCTATATATGTACAGTAGCTGTAAATTATACAGATTACTCCGCTGGTAATCGTGTCTCTCCCCATGTCTCACATGAGGAATGGCAGTTGCGGAATTGAGTAGCTGTGTAAAGAGACTAAATCACCTCTCAGGGGGAGGTTTAGTCCCATTTCTGCTTCTCTTTTGCAGGTTTGTGTTGACAAACCTTGGTAGAGAGGTATTTAAACGGAGGCCGGTTGGGGATAGAGCAGCAGCTGGGACGACAGGTGGGTGGCTCAGGTGACAGGCTGAGGTGAGTCCTCCACCGGGAACTCTGGTGGATCTGTGAGAGTAGGTGGGCAGGAGAAGAATAAAGGATAATAGGGATTACACAGCGGAGTTCGATGTGTGAAAGCTGAAAATAAGAACAATTGCTTTGTTTACATTGTTAAGTAACATAAGTAGAAATTTAATGGTTATTCAGTATCATCACACACTGTATATACAGTAGATCATAAAATAGAATCTATTTTTTATGCTGATTGTCTTTTTTTTTTTACATAACATTGTGTACCATGTATCAGTAATTTGCAATATTTTTGATTAAGATAACAAAGAAATATAAAGTCAATAAGAAAGATGGTCTAAAGGAAGCAAACTGGCAAGGAGAAATCTTAAAAAAGGAATTTCAGTTGATAATTGTGTGTTTCATGTTGGTTGAAGAGTATGAAACAGAATTGCAGTCAAGAAATAGATACATTTCTCTTTGCTGAAAATGTAGCACATGCTGCTCTTAATTCTCACATTGAAGCACCAAAGACCGCTTTTTCATAGACACTAATGTTCCTCCATAATATCAGAGGTGTACATATTTGATCTGAGCTCTGATGGAAAAAAATTAAAAAGTGGAAGATTCTTCTATGATTTAGTTTGGAGGACTTGCCATCCATGAATGCCTAAAAAGAGTATCAAAATTTGATTAATTCAACCGCAGCACAGTTTTCCCCTTTGGGAGAAAAAGACGTGTTTCAGGATTATTCTTACAAATGGCTTCATTTTTGTATAATAGAGAACTTTAATCTGCATTTCTGTGTTGCACAGTGAGATGTGTTCACAGGCACTGCTTTCTGAGGGGTTCATAAGTACATGAAATGATTTTTACGACAGATAAATGTCAGTTTTGAATGTGCATAAGGCCCCAAAGATGATGGTCATTGTAATTTTGTCTCTTTCTCTCAGAGGTGTGTTCAGATTATCATTTAAATGAGGAATTTATGTATTGTAAATTACTGGATATTCACTGAAACTGCTGGATTAACCAATTTTTGCAGATCGCTGAATCCCTTCCTATCTTGACTTTGCTCTTTTTTTGTCAGTTAGTGGGATTATTTGCAACATATCCCTCGGGCAGTTTCTGTTTTATTACCCTGTGCTTCTCCAGCCTTTTGTGAGTGCTGTCCCAACTTCTTCCAACATGAATCACAGCGAGTTGTTGTTTTCAACGGAATGGTAAAATTATTCAACATAAATAATTTATATGTTTTCTAACTTCTATTGAGAATTATTTTGTTTAATGGCATTTGCAAAATCATTCTATTCTGTTTTTATTTATGTATTTATTTATTAACTATTGTGTAAATCCTGCAAGCTGTATGTGTCCTGTTCTGTCCCACAAACCTAGCGACTGCATACAAATGACATAAAGCAGCATAATAGAGAAAAGCAGTCATCTCTGTAGTGATAATTTTCAGTATGATCACATCTGCTTATTTGCAGTTCATCAAAAGGAAAAACCCAAAAGGCAGACTCTGAAAACACTGCCACTGCGAGGTTGGAATCATTTGCCCTTTTTTTGTGTTTCACAACTCACTGATTTCATTAGCAACTTGAGAGCTGGCTTCTGTGTTTCATTTTACTGCTGCAAAATCCACTTACAGGCATCTCAAAGGATGAATTGACACTGGAAGGGCATCTTAAGCAGAAGTCATTAAACTGAGATAAAGAGGGCAGAGACTAGTAGAAAGAGAACAAAATCAGAACTTAAATAAATGACATCTGACACTTGAAAGACTGTAAACGACTTTAAACGTCTCAAAGTAAGTGAAAACCTATTAAATTAAAATAATGGAATTTCTCATATGGTAAATAATTGAATTTTTTTCAGTATCTTTTTTCATTACATCACAATGTTTTTCAGTGGTTTCTTTCATTCCTGCCACATGGGGTTGGAGTGGGGGGGTTAGTGTAGTGGTGAGTGTCCCCATCTGTCACATGGGATGGGGATATACAAATGTATATATTCTACCTTGTAAGTCACTTTGGATAAAAGCGTCTTCTATAAACAGAAACATGTCTGCTTTTCAGAGTAGGTCAGACAATTTCCATGTGCCTGATCCAAGAAAAAAAATAGAGAAATTTGTCTTGTTTTTTGTCTGAAGTCTTTATTTGGTCCTTTAACAAAATTATGTTGTCACAACAGGGGGCAGTCTCCTTCCCGCTGTTACCAGGTATATTTGATTGTGCACATCAGGGTTTTTTTTTTTTTTTTGTATGTATCTAACAATGTTATGCATATGGTATTATAGAGTTAACTTTGTTTGCAATGAAGGTCATCATTATCTAAACAAGACACACTCCATGCAGGAGCAGCTGGGGCCCAGCGGGGAAGAGCAGTTGCCTTATGAACAGTCAGTGGTTCAACTTTTTCCCCGGGCCATGTGTCGAAGAGTCCTTGGGCAAGGCACTGAACCCCAAGTTGCCATCTGGTATGCGGGTGTGTGGGAGAGTGAGTGAATGACATTTAGTGTAAAGTGCTTTGAGTGGTCAGTTTGACTGGAAAAGCGCTACATAAAGACAGATCCATTAACCACTAAAGAGGAACGATCTTACAGTGAGACACATCAGCATGCAGCCCCCTCGGTGAGACCAGTGATTGACATTTTAAAAGATTGACTATTTTAATTGGTGTGTAGTAACACTACCTTTTTTTTGTTAGGCATTTAATCTGAAAGATTTCTCTGGGATCAGAGTATCTCTTGAAGTGACTAGAAGTTTCCTGGAAAATTGTGTCAGCTTGTAAAAAAAGAAAAAGTGGAAATCATGGGAACAAAGCGGCTGTTCCTACTCAGATAAATTATAGTAAATGTACATATAAATAAGTAAATAAAAACTTCCAGTGGTGTGTTTAAACAGACACAGGCTCGATGATCTCCTTTTTGCAGACGGCTCATATTACCTGCAGCTCCCTCTCCGTCTCTATTTCTCTCGAAAAAACAGGGGAGCATTTTGTTCCAATTAGTCTCTGAAGACAAACTTACAGCAGCCACCCAGGAGGCCCTCAGGACGATTAAATGCAACACACCTTCCACCCATCCTCCAACAGATTAACATACAACTGTGCTGCAGGCAGAGAGCGACTCAGGATGCCTGAAAAAGAAAGCTTAGCACAAAAGGAGTAGCTGAGTGTAAATGATGAAATGAAACAAGTGCAAATGGGTGGTAGAATCTTCGTGAATGGTAAAGTGGGAGAGATGACTAAAAAAGGCGAAGGGGATATATATTCCCATTTTTTAATGCACTTTTAAAGATGCTCTCCTTTACACAGTACACAAGAACTTAAACTAAACTACAAACGCAATAACAATTAATCCACTGTTGTCACACTTTAGCTTTGCGAGATGTTGATTAATTCAACACTATAGATTGGTGCTTGCCATAACGTGTTTTTACAGGGAAAGCCGTTTGTGTCACTCACACCTCATTGTGAATGTCTTAATTTAATACTCAAACTTTTAAAATGCTTTAAATTAAGTGAATGCTCACTCAAAGAGAAACTAAATTAGATGGAAGGTCTGCCTCTTTTTAATGACCTAAACATCAAATGAACAGCCAGCGCGGTTCTCAAGCAATTATGTTCTGCCCACTTCATGTTTTCATTCACAGTATACATTTAAATTTTCTTATTTATACAACCGACCACTGGAGTTTTTGTCAGTTTCCCATGCAAGAAAAACAACCAGTCTACAAATTTATCCTATGAAGGGTTTCATTATAAAATTTTAAAAGCATGTTGTTTTCACTGGGACTTTTTTTTCTTGTTAATACGACTTGTTGAAATAATATACTCACTGAAACCTTATACTGTTGTCCAATCATCATTTATGTTCCATTATTCTCATCTAAAGATGCTCATGGAGCAATGAAATGGATTTAGCAGAATTGGTCAGTAATTGAGAGGACTTAAAGTAAAGATATCTCCCCCCCCACACATTTTGAAATCCTTCAATATTATTTATCTCTGCATTTCAAGATTAACCTCTCCGCTGAAGCAAATGCTCCCCCCTCCTCCAACTCCAAAGCTTTATCTTTTCCAACCGCTCCTCCCCATCTGTCTTAATCTTATTACTGAAGTCAATGGCCAACCTGCTTGTTCCATCCCGATAAATAGGTCTATTACCCTGCAGTGACCCCCAGCACTGTTTACATTGTTAACAACGTTCAGTTGCTCAAAAATCGTAATTTCCCTTGCTGTTGACTTGTCGATCATCAGCTATTGTGAGCACCTTCATAACAGCGGATATCGGACACTTTGCTGATCTGGTGCATCCAGGTCTATTAAAATAAATGTTAAAGATAATGCCTAAGATGAAATACAGCTATAATATTAGACAAGCAGTTGATGCTTGCCATCAGTCTGTGAATGACAATAAAGTCCATCACGCTATGGTGAGAGATATTATTTGTTTGGGGGAAACATGAATTGTCTGAGCAAGTTATCCGAAAGATCAGTGTGTATGATGCTCAGAAAACTTGGAATAATACTCGATGGATCTCAGTAAGCAAGTTAAATGTTCAAATTCGCAACAGTAAATTTAGGTCAAATGTGGCTCATTCAGAAAGCTTTCAAGAGTCAAAAACATCTGGAAGCATGTCCTTTGAACTGATGAGACAAAAAGTGGAGATGTTTTATTGTAATAATCAAGCCATTTTTGGCAAAAACCAAGCATAGCTAGTAAGCAAAAACACCTTCTTGCCAACTGTCAAATATGTTTATTTGACTGATATAACCTTGTCGAAACTGGGTTTTGAAATAGAGAAATGATCTCAAGGACTTAGAAATACACAAGAAGTCAAATGTAAAAAGTAAAAGGTGTTGCAATAACCCACCACAACCTAATTGAAATGCTGTAGAGGGACCTTGAGAGGGCTGTATAAACAAATGCCTGAAACTTTGATGAACTCAAGCAATGTTGACTGAATGGATATAGGGGTGCCATGTCAGCCCATATTTGAACTTTTCCCTGTTTGAAAAAGATTAAGTTAGCAAAATTAAGCGCAATGATAACGTAAAAAGGAGAAAATATCTGGTTGTCCCAGCATTAGACACTCAAAAATGTTGCTAGTTTACAGCTTTGTCTCCCTATTTAGGATTCAACATCTGGTGCATTTCAGATGAATTTAAATGTTTTGTTCAGAGCAATATGCAAGTGCAACCAGCAGTAATTGTGCCAGGCAGTTCAACAATGATGGGAAATTTGTCAAAACACTGCAGGAGAGCTGCAGTTTATGTTTTAATACAGCACATCATGAGAAATAACTTTTCCACATGCTTTTTTTTATCTGCACACATCATATACTCATAAAACTGTGTTTTTGATTTTTTTTAATACTTGTTTGTTTGGTTTCTGTCAAAACCAATTCATACTCCTCCACCAGAAAACATTGCATATTTGCACCACATGTACCTGGTTGTAATCATTCTGTCAATTTTTCATTTCAAGATGTTTTAAACTTTGTGTTGCTTAACTTATTGCAAGGACATTGCACACTGAAAATAAAAAAAACAAATCCCTCTTAGCAAGACTGATAGGGGAGAAATGTTTTATTTTAGTAGGATTAAACCTTGGAAAGAGCAAAACCAGCGTGGGATGAATATCTGCTTCCAATTTTGTTGTTGAATGAGACATGGATGAAGTGTTTAAGTGGTTAGAGTTAATATTGGAGCTGAGATCATCTATTTAGCCAAAGTGTATGCTGGCAAGACAGAATGCTTTTTTGAGTTAGAGATTTCTGTGTTAATAGATGCTTGCAAACTTTTGGAATAAAACAATGTAGTTGCGATGAATTGGCTTGAATAAGTCTTGGACAAAAGGACACTTACTTTTTCAGTGTCTCTTTTTTGTCTGTAAATTACAGTCATAGTGATGCTTTTGTCAAAGAATTCACATAACTGCGTGTACAGCAGTTCTGTGAATGTAAGACGATCTACCTTTGAAGACAGTAACTGTGTTTTCGTGTAATGAAACTCAGACCTTTCAACGGCAGATTTGATCAGCTGCAATTAACAAAAAGCTTTTGCTGGTGGAGCCACCGTCTGCACGGCTCTGTCATTATTTTCAACTCTGCCTACACAAGTGGCAGAGATTATGGTGGGAGGGTAAAAAAACACAAGTCCTCACTAAAAACACAAGTCCTCACTGAAATCCTGTGTGTTTTTCTTCAAGTGAATGCGTGGTTGCTTACTTTTAAGGTCTTAGGATTACATGTACAACCCCAAGCTCTAAGGGGAGCTGCAAGAATAGGAATGCTGCAAGCCATCAAGGGCGTATGAGGTAATTAACTCATTCCCACTCCAAACCCTACACACATTCCATAACCTTTTTACATATGCAGCTGACCTACAGTAGAATTTGCATTTAACATTAAATATACTAATCTGTGTTAATTTCCCCAACTACTTCTTTATGTACCTGGGGGGAAAGCTAATGGTAGCTTTCTGTTGGAGTGTCGGTATAATCATTTAGTTCATTGAAAATCTCTCCTCTCCTACCAGACCTCCTGTCACCAAAACCTTATTCTGACTTCACCTACAACTTTAATTACTATTTAAGACTAATCTAGATGTAAGCATTTTATAACACCTTCACAGTCTCTTATAAAAAAAAGAAAGATTTTTAACAGGGTCATCTTGCTAAGCAGATTTGAATAAAACATGACAAGAGCATGATTGTAACACTGTGTAAAAATCCCCTCTGGCACATGGATGCTGCATTCAGCTAAAACGTTTCATTAACCATCATTGCTAATGATTTCTCACCCTCTTGCAAGAGAAGAAATTGCTGTAGACACCAACGAATTTGTAGGCATTTACAGTTATGCAATGACACTTCCAGGTTTCAGATATCTCTTTGTCTTGGATTGTTTTGGTGGATCACAGATGCTGCATGTACGTGCAGTTGGTAATTTTATGATGTATCTGCACACCCATATACACATATCTATCTATATATATATAATGGTATCAGTGTGTCAGAATATATATCAGTGTGTCATGTAATGATCCTGATGTAAATAGATGGACGTAACATTATGTTATTGTTCATGTTTCCACATTGCAGATACTTTAAATAAAAGCAACTGACAAGGATCCGGTTGCAAATACGTTTTAGAGGTTTGAGGTTTAATGTCTTGCCTGAGCACATTTAGAGATGTAACCCAGAAACTAACGACCAATCTTTGAGCAGGTGGATTAAATCAGGTAGACACTAAATTACGGTACAACACATTATGTAATATTATTCAACAGATTGTCTGAGAAAACAAAAATCAAATTTTATATCTCGTTTCAATGCAACCACAATTTTGTATAAAGCTGCCCTGTATATGCCCTTGTGAACTGAAATGGCTTCAGGTGTTATCTGATCTTTGAAAGTCAATGTTGCTACAGGCCTCTTTACCATAAGTATGCAGCAGTTCGACGGTCCCACCATCTCTGGTAGGGCCGTCCACAAACCGAAACAGTCTTATCCAGTGTGACATGTATGAAATCCCCAGCGACCATAAAGCATTCACTGTGTCACTGTATGCTGGCTTGTCATAGCAAAATGCAGCAAGTGCCAACATAAAGCATGCACACTCCTTTGATATGCAGCTTAGACATACTCATGCAATCATTTCATTAGTAACATTTCCAATACTCATAGCAGTTTGCCATAAGCTGTTGTTAAAGTGACGCAATATTGTATGTCTCTGATTCATAACAAAATGATCAATGATGGCATGGGTAGATAATTTAGTCAAATATGCAACATTACAGACAGAAATGTTGCTCATTTACACCACCTAGACCACTGGCTTCTCCATTTCACCAAAAGAGAAAAAAATGCTTAAGTTGATGTATATATAATTGGCTTTTAATATAAACATAAAAAAGCCAAATATTTTCAGCCTTGTGAGGACTGACAAGTCTTATTAATCTATATTGAGAATTGGGTGAATTCTACTCAGATTAGACATAATGGTCATGTGTATTGGATGTTATGCATTCTTTTTCATAGATTATATTTATTAGCCTATAATGTTGTGACATCAAGGTCTCAGTGTGCACGGCCACAGATGAACTGATATAATGGCAAAATTTGAGTTGGACTCCAACTGCAGCGTATTTAGCTGCCAAGAGCAAAGAGAGGAAACACCAATAATAATTATCTACCCCACACAGGCAAACACATTCCAATGGAAAGTCACACTCAGTGTTGTATTGCTTATTTCAAATCAGTGATAGACTGTATTCAATTAAGAAGAGTGTGTCTTCAGTTAGAAACACTCAGTTTTAATTGAACACTGAATACAAATCAGTGATTCTGTATTTTGTCCCATCCACCAAATTAACAAAAGAAGAGAAAATAAAACATGAAGGTTTTGTGTGTATGAGCATGACATAAAACAAAATTCCCAAGTCCTCCAGTGGTGGAATTAAATCCCCAGCACGCTGTAACAAAGCTATAATAGGACTGTGATTCTGCTCACTCATTTTCGCATTGCTACCGCAAACTCAAGACATGTGGAGCGTCGACTTGAAGTCTTCATTTGGGAAAGAATGTAGTCCAAACAGCACTTGAGTGAAGTTTGCTGTTTTTTTTTTCATATTTATGTAGCAGCCTTTTTCGGTTTTCCTGTTTGGTTTAGCGTCCGCTTAAGGAAGACGCAAACATAAGGAATGAGTCACTCACAGTCGTAGTTAAACTTTAAGTTGGGTGGCATCCATTGTAGTCTGTACTGTGAATGAGTTATTCCAAAATGTATGGAACCTATAGGTTCTCTTTCAAATTGGTATGCCCAACTCTTTAATACTGTGCTGTTTCCAATAAAAATAGGCCTCAATCAATGCTCAAATTTTGCGTTTCAATAACATGAGCATTTCAAATCAAATGTCCCAGCTCTTGGAAGATTGGAAGAGTGATAAATATGATAACTTATTCAGGCAGATATAGCTGACACCTCTGACATATTTTCTTTCTATTGAACAAACAAGCATAAACACATTAAGGTGACACATGCTGAGCAGCCTGGGAGAGCCATATTACCAGTGTCCATGAAAAGTCTTGGCTCTTGTTCTGCCCACTACCCAATCTGGATGCACTCTTGCCATCAGTCCTGCCATCTGCTGGGCTCTCAGCAGCTTGTTTAGAGGTTAATAGCTTCATGATCCCCTATCAGTCCTGCCCATCTTCAAATGGCTAATTCTTCCTCTCTGGCAGCGACTAGCACATCCTGTGGTGCGGCCTCTTCTGCATCATCGGTGCCATCGTCCGGACAGCAATACTCCCTTGTTACCCGACACAAAATATCACAGCAGAATAGATTTGACAAAGTGTGCAGACACGACAAAATGACAAATCTGGAGCCGTTGAGGGGCAGATCAATATCCCATACTCAGAGGCATCATGGCTCATAAGTAGCCCTATCACTCTTACCAATGTCTAGAGCTAATTTTGAAAGCTTCAACATAATAATATTTCTCTCAGTTAACATTGAGATGATGTCTTACACATGTATAGGTGCATATATTTAAATTCTTAATGGAACACTTTGGCATGGATAATGAGCTACATTTCACCGTATTAACGTTTACGCCAAAAGAAATGAAAACATATGTGTATGCAGGGATTACTGTGTCCTTGTGCAAGACATGTTTTCTGCAAAGGCCGACAGGCTCCATTGACTCATTTGTGGGAAAAAGTGCCCACTGCTCATCTTGATTCCTGTATGAAGGCATATGGGGACGCTCACAGTTGGTATGGGAGCAGTGAAGTTTAAAAATGTGCAGGAATAGTAAATCTTTAGAGATCAACTTGTGTCAGGGCTGCAGGGACCTCTCAGCTCACTGGAGGAGTCTGACAGTTTGACTTTAACCGAACCTTATCCATAACTGAATGATTTTCTTCGAAAAAACACCAACTTCCTCTCAAATTAAGTTTAAGGGATTTTTTTTTCAATATGACTTCTGTATGACCCCCGTGAATTTGCATATTACATCTCTGAGAACTGAATATTAAGCGCTTGAGCGAATTACTGTCTCTCAGTTGATATTCCCTATGCAGCTTGAGGTTGCGAGCAAACGGGCGGTCGGGCATTTAAAACCCTTTTGAAGATAATATGATTTTTTTTCATTTGGCTGATAAGGATGTGTCATGGAATGTTTCATTATTTTGGACACTAAGCATTTTTCCCCCTTCATAGCTTAGTGAGAGGAACAAAAATTAATCCAGCATCATATTATTGCTGGTTCAGATGAGGAAATGGGGTGGGGGAGTTAGTCAGTGTGATTGCTGTTGGATCGTCTGCAGGGACCTGCTCTGATTCTGACGATGCTGGCAGACGTCAAAGCTTTTAGGCTTGGGGCCGTTAGTTGACATGCTTTCACACCAGCAGTACTGCAGTTGCTCGTCTCTTAGAAGACGAAGCACGGTTGTGAGAATTACCTTCATCCCATGCTGCATTTTGTTATGTCTTTGGATCACAGATTCATTGTTCGTCTTTTATAAACATGGCATGTCCTCAGTCTCAGATGTTGGCCATATGTTTGTTTGAATGTGCAGCTTTCTCCTTTCAGTGTAATGTCTCAGGTCTACAAACTGCAAAGGGAGACCTTTTTTCAGTTACACTATGTGGGATTGTGTATCTGGTTTCAGATGATTGCTCCAGTCCATGCATATGCATTATATAAACATGAAAAGACCCGATAGCTCTAAGGGGAAACTATGATCTCTCAACATATTCTAATTAAAGATTCCCCCCCCTTCACTTTGGCTAAAAAAGAATGCATTCCACATTCTTATTTGCAATTTTCTTTCTAGTCGACTGACTGTTTTGGTGGTTTAAGATGCTAATACATAAACACTGACATCACAGTGCATGTTTCAAGGCAGGATATTCCTTTTTTTATCCCCTTGGTCTTGGATTTGCTCTTTAATGATAATCAGTGAGCAGTGCAGGGTCTGTCTTGGACTGATGGTAGTGGATACGACTGGGCACAGATGAATGGCTGAATAAGGACATTGGACTTCCCCTATACACATTGCCCATCCCCACCTTTTTGTCAGTGGATGAAAACACTAAAGTAGATTCATGAGCTTTCTCTCCCCATGGCTTGGCTGAGAGAGTGCCAGCACCTGGCACAAATTGAGGACAGTGATTGGCTAAGATCAGACAGACACACTGATGAGCAATGTGAGAAAGCGAGGGTGCAAACACTCCGAGAGGAAAGGTGTTATAGTAAACAGTGAGAAGAGAATCTGAAACGGGAGCAGTTTTTACATGATGCTTTCAATGACCACTAAAAAAGCCAATTACATTATCCTGTCAGGGATTGTAGACTTGATAACATTCACAAAACAACTTAAAAGAGATATGCTGTTGTTTGCAATACTTTGCATTGGATAGTTCTAGTTTAATTTAATCTGATTCATCCAAATGGAAGGCCATCTCAGTGACCGCTGCATTAATTAAAAAAAGACTGACATGCGTTGGAAAAAATTATTTTGACCATTTTTCACCAATGAAACGCTTAAAATGGAAAACATTGTCAAACTTCAGCGGGTAATAATCTAATTTGCAAAAATGATACAAATTGATTAGAAGAAAAAACAGGGAAGATAATATAAAGGTCAAAAAATGAAGGAGATAAAGATTTGATAATGAGATTCAGAGCCCTGACAATTTTGTCATTGTTAACCTTTCCATGATCAAGAGTCAAATTTTCCTAGACAAAATACACACACTCAAACTCATCCAATATGTTCCTTGAGATCACCGGTTATCTTAAAGCTCTACAAAAATATTTGGACAGCATGAGGTTGGGAATTTCTGTATGGGAAGCTAATACCGAACAAATGTGTGTTGCAGGTTTGTCATGCGGGGCAATTGTTTAAATGTCTCGGTGCGCTGAGATCAGTGTGATTGTTGGAGTCCTGTCCAAACAGCAGAATAGAAGGCAAGCAGTGACCTCTCACAGGCTGATCATTCTTACCACATGGAGCATGTTTGTACAGACCTGCCGTAGCTTCCACTCAGGAATGCATGTCTGATTCTTTTGCATCTCTGTATCCTTTTCCAAATCATTAAGGTGAAGTGATGTGAGACGGAGAAAAGATAGATTTTGTAGGCAGAGATGTTCTGAGTGGACCCAAAGAAAAAAAATGTATGTGCTGAATGGCATAGTGATAAATGACAGCGTAACAGCCGGCAAAATATGATGAATGTCCTCATTAACATCAGATGATCTGCATGCTGGTTTGTTTTTGCATGGGGGCAGCTCAAAGGGTTAAAAAGACACCCCCGGGCTAAAACAAATGACAGTGAAAGGTCGAGTAGTAACAGCAGCTAATTCTGATATTTACCTTGGCTTATCACTAGGCCCAGTCGGCACAGACAAATATCAACATTTTATTTTAGTAGAAACAACTGCTATGTTCATGGAAAATCATGTAGACATTCTGAGCAGGAAAGTCCCATTGGCGTCCCAACGAGGATCAGAATTTAGAAGTTGATCTTTGCACAAAGCAATACATTTTCTTTACATGTTTGTGTTTTTCTGAGGAAAACAGACAAACTGTTTTTTTTTTTTTAATATATGTAGGCCTACATATATATATATAAAAAAAAAAAAATTCTATGTAAATATATACACTTTTTTCAGTCATGGACTCTAGTAGTGATACTCTGTGGATCTCTTGGATCTGGGTAAAAATATTGACGGTTCATTTCAAATACTTCCTCTGATTCAATGACCAACTTGTTGACCTGTTGTCTGAATGAATAGCGCCGAGAGGTATGTTAAATAATAAATTAGCTAACACGTCATGTCATCTGATGCTGTGGCACTGGTTTCTGTTCAGTCATAGGAGAGAGGTAGCCTCTCATTCACCCACTTAATCACGTCAGGCACTCCTTCAGCTCTTTCATGTCTCAACCTCTTTAGTCTGGAGAGGTAGGCCGAATGGTAGGTTGAATGCAAGGCTCAAGAGGTTGAATATCAGGTTGATACAAACGCTGTAATATAAAAATGACATACTGCTTTACTTAAATATGATACCTTTATGGAACAAAATGATGTATTATTACAAACTTTAAGTACATTTAGCTGACTCAAAAAATGTACTTTTGTATCTGGAAAAGAGATCTATACCGTCTGCAAGAATCAACCTCCATTGTTTGGTGTAATAACTTTTAAACCCTACTACTTATTAGAGCTTACAGGGCCTGTTTGCAAACAGATGCAGAAAACTAGCACAATTATATAAATGTACATAGCTTAAGTGGCCGGAGTCCAATTCTGAGTTCCACTTCCATTTCTGTGTTGATCTAAGGAGGAATCAAAAACCAACTATGAGTTCCTATGGTTTGATGTCGCACTGAAGTCTCAGTAAACCTGGAATAAAAATGCATCCATCTCAAAAATATGTGTCATGGACCAATCAACTTAAATCAAAGACTGAAACAGCTGCCAGGTCTATAAAAGTAGACCTTGAAATCTTGTGAAAATTAGCAATAATCTCTTCTTTGAGATTTTGTGGGCATATCTGCTTTGAATGCTGACTGACAGCTTCCAGATCAGCTCAAATGAACTGCACTAACAAGGCAAACAGAGCTGAATTAAATTGAATTGGATCAGCTATGGTTCTGTAATGCAGAATGATAAAAGCACACTATGAACAAGAAGTGTTTTCATCTCCTGGCTGAGTTATTCACCCATCTCAACTATAATGCCCAGCAACTCAGGCTCATGTGCTCTGGATGACACGCCACAACAGGAAGACAAAGAAAGAGAGAAAGTGAGTCTGTTTCTTCTGGACAGAATGAGCTGTTTATTTATTACTATCATATTTTTCAAACTAAGTACAGTAGAAAAAGTTATTTAGCCAAGTTTCCAAAGACGTTGTTGGGCCCCTTCATGGGAAAGCAGCAAAGGTCAGAGGTCTAACTCACCTCGAAATGTCTAAATTGAGAAAGTCCATTGCGAGGGTATCAGCTTTTCACCACTCCTTCCAATTGCATGGAATGTCTCTGTTTATTATGAATAGCTTGCATTAAAGGAAAGCATTTAGTACTGCTTTGTTCCATTTACATAAACGTAACATGTTTCAGAACTTGTGCATTTAATTCTACATTGTGTTCTGTTGTGCCACTGCGAAGACCTATTCTCGTTAAAGGTTTAACTTATCATTCCCAGAATTCAGTTTAGCAATCTTGGTCAATTTGTTATGGATCTCAGAGGTTACTCCCCAGGTCTAAGTGGTGAGAGATACTCTGTGTATGCATGTGTGTCACATGATATGGGTGAACAATCCTCATAACCTGATGGCCTAAGGGCTGACCATGCAGTGAGCATGGTGTCTTTGAAGTGAGCTTGTATTAGATGCTTATCCAAAGGCAGTGTATTACCTGGAGTCGATCTTAGCCAGCTGGTGCCACTTCATTAAGGCAGACAGGTGTACTGACTTTGAGGCAGCTTATCATAATGGTATCAAGCAGGAAAGGAGTAACGTTTATTTCCAACAAAACTGCTATGCTTCTGCACTGATATGGATATTCAGTTTCAAATGCAATCAATATTATATGGAGGTTGATTGTTCTTGGCATCTTTATCATATATGAGATTGGCAAATCCCTGTAAAGATTCAAGACTATTTTTATCACAATTCTTCTGGATTAAAAGAGAGGATTCATATATTACTTAACCAAAGCATGACGTTATTCAGAAAAATGTCTTTAGAAGTTTGTTAAGCTTGTTAAAATGTTGCATGCTTTCATCTTTCCAAGAACAAGTCTGTATTTTAACTTATCTTTTGAATCTCCATTCACAAACACACTGGAAAGGACAGTGCAGGACTGGACTCAGGAGTGGAAAAGGGAAAAAAATCAAAACACAACATTTCCCTCTAAAACATTGTGTCACAAAATGAAATTGTTTCGAGAACATAAGTGCATGGTGTATGCATTTTTCTTTTTCCTTGCTGCGCTCAAAATGTGTGTGACACGTGATTTGATCACCTTAAGTTAAGGTCGCCTTTTGTTTTCCTGTTAGCAGTGAGTATCGCCGGAGAGGTCCTTCTATCAGAGACCTCTGCTTTCCTTTGAGATCTGTCTGTCTCGATGCAATCGATAATCCAATCCTAGTCCCCTTGTAGGGGTAAGAGTGCATAAGTGCTCGTGTCTGTGAGCGTGTAACCATACACCGATAGAAGCCACCAATTGAGGGAAATGCTCCTGTCTGACCTCCAGCAGGCATCATTTTCCCTCTCCTCTGTCTGCTGGCTTTGTCAGCCCAGCATACATGTCTTCATTCTGCCCCTCTGATCTTTGTTTTCTTCCTCCGACTTTTCCTTTAATCTCTTCACCTGTCTCCATGCATCAGCGTGTCAATCTGTCCATCAATCAGCCAGGGACTGTGATAAATTGGTGGCTTCTCCGGAAAGTCTTTCTTCACATTCACTGCAGATTACAGTCAGTGTATCTGTCATCTGGAGTGTGTGTCACACTGATCGATGGAGCGTGTATTTTTGGAGCTTGTGTGTGTTCGTGTCTGTGTGTGGGACATCGGTGGAGCCACCTGGCTGAATTTGGGCTTGCTGGATATAAAAAGGTTGGATCAGATTGGCTCTAATCAATGACTATAGAGTCTGAGCTAAATCTCTTTATTACCCCAAGACACAAGGGCATACACAGAGACCTTACATTAGAGGCAGATAAATCGAAGCTTAATGATTAGACACTAAACAAGAAAAGTGGAACAGGAGATGACAGGTCACCCCTGCCAAATCTGCAAGCCACAGGGACAGTGTTGATAGTATGGGTGGATGGAGAACATCAGTTTCTTTATTAAGATCAAATATCTAGTTAGCTTCACCCCCAGACTGCCATTATAATTTATTATTTGTGTTTCACCGGGGTGTCGTAGACTCGAACACCTGCCTCATTGTTCACATGCATTTCACTAACCTGCACACAAAAGAGAATTTATACGATGTCTCTGAATCCGAGGTCACCAATCAGACGCTTGATGGAAGGCTGAGGGGGGAGCAGGAAGAGACTGATCACCTGGTCGCCTCTATGAACCTTAGACACTTTGTTTTATGCTTGGGTGCACGTAAGTATTTGTGCCCGAGATTGCAGCTGGTTTTGAAAAACCTTTTAATTAATAGACTCATTACCTTCCAATATCCCGATGCCCTTTCCTCTGTTCTGCCGCAGCCTCCAGAGAGAGGCTTAGTGATTCTCATCTGCTGTGAGGAATCACATCCTTGGAAATAAGACCCTGAAGTGACCCCTGTGTTTGCCAGCTGGGCCACTGACATGAAATGTGGTGAGGAACAACTGTGAGGATTTCTAGGCTTTAACAAAGAGTTCAGACTTATTTCCTAACATTTATAAATGGAGATAATAACAAACTAAATAAATGACATGCCTAATTTTATTGAAGAAGAGCAGGATGACCTTTTTGTTGAGGAATTCTCACACTGATCTTACAACTTCAATGAACAGTTTGTTGCAAATTTCAAAGATGCATAAAAAGAATGTGCACGATTCAAACACATGAACAAGAATGACCCTTCATAAAGTCTGCATTTGAATATTGAATGCTCTGTTGTGTTCCCCTTTGAAATAGAAGTAAACTGTGACCTCAGTTTCTGTGTGATGTACACCTTCAAGATTCCCTATCTGTTCAAACGTCATTATGAAAAGCATTCAGAGAGCATCCAAGGCAGATATATACACAAAATAACAGCCTCAGTGTTTCTTTTTCTAGACGGGATTTCCCTCCCCCCAGACTCTGCCAACCCTTCCCTTACATGCGAAAGCTTAGTTACTCTGTGACCCTTATTTTATTGTTCTTTGTATTGTTTATTTGCTTTCATCAGTTAAATCCATGGGAGGTTGGAATCTGTGGGATTTATCGTAGCCTGTTCATAATCTCACAGACTTTCATTGATTGCAGTAAACGATAAAAGTCCTGTACATCCTCAGGTCTTTGGGTGGCTTACAATTCTCTCCGCTAAAGTCGCAAAGATAAATTCCTAAAGGCCCTGTCCAACCAGAGCCGCAATAGTGGATCCATTTGAAACAGTTTACATTGCAGTTCCTCCTGGAAAATTTTAAATTGCCTGGTGGGAAAAATGGATTTTATGTTTACAATAACAGGTAAAAAAAATAAAACTTTTATTGTTATGTTTGCATGTCTCAAACAGTGGTGCATATTTTTTAGAATTAATCATGCTCACTGGATATAAAAGTATGTCTATGAACTTTATGGTTTATACAAATAACAAATTTAAGATAGAAGTCTTCCAAAAATCTACCAGAACTACCAAATGCTTATGCTTTTACAGATGCCAATTCTGAACCTGAAGAAAATCATCTGAAAAGCATTCAGAGAGCATCCTAGAAAGAAAAAAATAGCTGAGAGTAATCACAGCGATATTCATGATTTCTAATGTGGTATTTGGTTCCCTCAAGCCAACACAACTCACACATATGAAGTGTTTTGAAATAAATAAATGTTTTGCCAATAAAAAACAACAACACATTGTTAAATGAGCAAGAATACTTTTTAAGCACAGACACTACATATTTTGGCCCTATCATGTTTTGGATTCTTGGGGTATTTAAATAAGCAGAGGTATAAACTAATGCATTCCAGGAGGCAATGAGCTTTTCAAAACCCGACGCTTCACAAAGTAAATGACAACAGCCACAGAGAGCTTCTGGGAAGTATATTATACACATTTGCATGACAGTTTATAAATCACAAATTATGCATAATGCATAAATCCTTCAGATCTCGATTGTTCCTCATCCTAATGGCCATGACCACAGAGTTTCATTAGCACTGAGCTGGTTGACCATCTTTTGCTGCTTGTTTGCGCCACTCCATCACTAAGGGCCATTTAGCTGTCATCTTGCAGTTTTCATGATTGCCTTGTTTTAATCAGACCATTGTGACCAGATCTGTCTCACACATGAGGGCGTTACAGCTGAGTGAATTGAATCGGAGCAAAATTCAGGTTTTTCTTAACAACCAACCCATCTCAGCCCATCATTTGTTACAAAAAATGCTGATGGCACCAAACGGATTTGCTGAGTGGATCTAAATTTCAGATATACTGTATCTGCAGTAATATATCAGAAACTGATTCTATTTGTCAGTTTCTGTGCTAAAAATGTGTTTTTTTCTTATAATCTATTGTACAGTGTATATATGTTTTTTTCTGTTTCTTGGAAGATTTAAAAAATGTTATTTTCCACAAAGCAAACGCGTATCGTGTATTTTTTTTATGTAATATAACTCCAATTGCTGGTATAGGAAACTGCTTTCATGTCTCCATGTGTACACAATTCTGGTCCTTTAGTAGGACAGCATGTTTTGCCCACCCACATTCAAGCAATGCTGTGAACTGTGCGGGTACATGTCCAACAGAGCTCTAATGGGGTGACTGATAATTCTTACCTGTCGTTGAGACATTTTTAATGGTACCATCTTTTGTGAAAATTACAACCAGGAGGAATAAACTGAGGGCCAGACATGGAGAGCAAAAAATGTTTTCTTTGGTTCTTTGTCTCCATCTCCACATATGGTATCAGGTTTGACAGAAGGGCTAAGCAGACATGATTCATGATTTATGAATATTAAGTGACCAAGACTTATTCTCATTATGTATCTAGTCTTGTTTCCTCTTTTATCAGAGGAAATAAACTCACTGGCAGCTTATTGTAATGGTAAATAGTAAATTAGTAGCTAAACACCAAATTGCTTTTGGGGGAACATCTTACTTTTCTGCTGACTTTACCTCTACACAATGTCATATTTCTAGCAATGATCTAATTTGGCATGTTGATCATGAACCAGATTCCCTTAAATATGTTGAGGAAAAATATTTCGTTATAAAATAATGTGAGCTCCACATCTAAAATAATCTGGTAGACATTAACTATTGTATGAAGGTAGCTTCAAAATATGCTACAGTTACAAAACAAGACAAAGACAAATAACTATGCGTGCACAGACTCACTTCTTTGATCAATTAAGAATCAACAGTAAATCTTACGTAGATGTTTTGGGCTGTGGGAGGAAACGTGCAATCTCCACAAAGAAATGCCCCAGGCAGGAATCAAGCCAGGAATCCTCTCACTGTGAGGTACCAGCGATAAGCATAACGCTGTTGTGCAACCCCGCTGGAACCTGATTTCTATTAAATGAATGAAAATAAGTTTAGCTGTTATTTTATTAATTTTTGTTTAAGTATATGAAAGAAACGCAAAGTGAATGTCAATTTGTTTCCTAGCAAATCAATCACAGATTTCACTTTTATGGTTTGAAATGGTTGTAATGTGTGTGCCCCTGAAAGAGACTTTCAGTTCTCTGTAAGGATTTTGTGTCCCCACAGTAGCTGAAATATGCTTTTGGTCATTGACTTTTTGTCTTTGACTTTTTTGGAACATTTTCCAAGACAGTAAATTGGAGCTATGTGACCATTGGAGCATATAGAACATGAGAGTTGAGGAAGAAGGATACAATCTATCTTAGAATTGTTGTGAGAAATATATAGAAATAAATGCATAAATTATATATTAGATACATATGATATATCTAATATATTACATAATATATATATGAACACATCATACATTTCCTTGCTATCAAGTGCCTTATAAATGCAGCTTGACATGATTTTTTTTTCCTGCTGACGAAACCAGAAAAGGTTTTGAAAACACCTACTTTGTCCTTGCATGGAGGTGCATTTTTGCTGGTGTTGGCCAAAACCATTGGGGAATGCATTTGTCTACGTGTGTGTGTGTGTGTGGTTGTGCGCGTGCATGTGTGGTGTTTTAGATCGCTGACTGGGAGAAGAGACAGTAAGCTGGGAGGAGAAGACCAAAATGGTAATGAATGACTGTTGGTTTGAACTGATTTCAAACATTGTGCATACTTTTAGTTGGAGAAGTAGGTGTAGAAAGATGTATAGCAAGCTCTCATGCAATTGTCAAATGTTTTGAAACGATTTCTAGCCATTGTAAAAGAAAGATTGTCAGTGTATTACTCTATTACATAAGTCACAGCTTCAAAATGACTGAAGCTACCATTAAAAATGAAGACTTACCAACAATGTTCTTACTTCCATAATATACTAAATGATCACGAACAAGAGACATTGTATACAGCATGGCATTAAGGTTCTGCTCAGGATTTTTGGTGTACCAGAGAACGCTTTGGCTTGGTCTTCTTAGGGTTTCGTTTGTGTGGGTCGGGAATACCATGTCCAAGCACAAAGCAAATAGGATTTTCTACCATCTTTCACAGTTTTTTTTTCTATTTTTTTTTTTTTAATCTGTCCTGGTCTGTGTGTGTGTGTGTGTATAGTGAGACAGAGACTGTGTTCAATATTGTGAGGTTTAGTTTCCCACTGTGGTCATCCAGATTGCCAGTTACCACAGCCTTTTGTACGACATGCTAGATAAATCCTGTTTGCACGCACACATGCACCCACACACGCAAACACATACACAAGAATGACGTCTGAGCCAAGAAATGTGGGCTAGTGGGTTCAGCTTAGCCATGGTGAACTCAAGTTCGTCCAAAACAAATGAAGGCCATGTAGGGATGAGGCTTTTAACAAGCTTCATCAGACTTACATATTCCATTGGTGCAACACCATGGATTATATTTCACCCCTCTTTGACTGCGGAAGGTTAAAGGTTTCTGTCTCTGCAAAAGTTAAATAATTTTAGTCTCACACAACTTAGACCCTGTCATGGAGCACAGGAAAAGCAAGCAGAAAAAAAAACTAAAGTTTCATCTTCAAGCTGAACGTCAACAATTAAATTTCTAAATTAATTCACACTGTCTTCAAATCTCTGCCGCACAGCAGCCTTGGTTTATTTTAAAATTTGGATTGATTTATTTTTGAGTCAAAAGCTCCTCATATCAAAAAGGCAATTAGCAGGCTCCTCTGTTGTTGCAGCAAACAAAGATCTTCCTCATTTTAATTTGATGAGCCAAGTCTGGTGCAGTTTGAGAAACTCTGTTGGAATTCACTGGTTTCCAATCTGACTTACTCAGTGGAAAATTCTCCGGGGCTGGTGTTGTCATAGTGTTAGGTGGCATCTGAGAATATTATAGGAAAACATGCCCAGACTGACTCATTAGGACATATGCACACAGGGCAAGATATTGAATTCATGACAATGCAGCGTAAAATGCATCCAGTGAGGGTGATGTTTCACTGAAACAATGACTGTTCTGTATTAAAAGGAGCTGTTCGGGGTATGTTTTTTTTTTCTTTTTTTTTTCTGTCATAGAACTTCATGACACTGACATGTTTTGATTGATTCAGTTGTTCCAGTAGGGAGTGCTAACCATGTGCTCTCAAACAACATGACAGAGTGGCTTAATTCCCCTAATGCAGAACAGAGAGGGCTATTCTCTCCCCATAATTACATAGACTTGAACAGCCAGTGCTGTGAAATACAGAGGTCCAAAACTCCTAAACCGTCGTTCTGTGAATGGGTTTTAAAAAAAACATTTTTAGGGTACCATCTGATACAAAACTATTGGTTCTTAAATGAGCTATGAGTGAATTTAGCTGTGTGTTCACAAGGCAGCAGAATGCATTTCGGGCTAATCAGACGGTTTCCTGACTTAGGTGCTCAGTAAGAATGTCCCTTCACAACTTGAATCACATATTATAAAATAAAGAAAGCCTGAATGAAAGTTCAGATCCAGATGACCTTTCAGTGTGTCATAATTTGCATAGAACGAGAATGTGAACGGTTGCCACGCCGTTGTCCATTCCGGTCTCATGGATTCTCATTCAAGCAAACACATGTTAAGACTTAAAGGATAGATTACCGGCAGACTTGTGTGTCCTCTAATGGTCTGTCTTCATTTAGAAAAAAAAAGAAAAGCAGCCAGTTTGCATTCAAATTGAGAGGTATAGTATTGTGGCTCTATTAGAGCATTAGATTGAGGTTAAGCGCTTGAATGGGGAGTGGTCCACTTGCTCGGGCCCCGGGCACACACAGTCACATTAGCATAATTGCTGGACACCGGACCACAACAGAAGGTACAGGGCATGCCTATTCCAGCTCAACTCATTTTCTTTGATTGAGCTGGAAGTACTGGTTCTGAACTCCAGGGATGGCCCAGGGATGGGTGAAATAAGATGGATGTATTCTCTTGATAAACAGATTAAAATGAGCTTCGTAGATGGCTTACATCAGAATGAGTTCAATTGTGGCTGTCCATTGTAAATTAAAATGTCCACGATTCCATCCCAGAAACTAGATAAACATAAGTGTGGAAAGCTACTGCCCAAAAATCAAGAAAGTTTCTGCTATTGATTTGCTGTCTTAATAAATAAAAAAGCACCATAGGTCCTATTTTGAATATAATAAGAGAAAAGAAAACATGGTTTTGTATTCAAGTCCAACATACATTTTGATGCAAAAGGGTAAACTAAAGAACAAAGATATAGTATACACCCATAACATATACGCAGATGAAAATATACAATTATCTGAGATTTACACATCTGGAAAGATTAACTGAATCCAACTCAAACGGTGACCATTAACACAATTTATTCCATTGTTAGTTTTTGATGTTGTCCATGTAGTAGGGCAGTCAGAAGGAGATCATTTAAAGAAAGTGCCCGCATCCGATGAAACTCATACCTTATCTTAATTTAGTGTAATCATGTGGTGTGTGATTTTTTTCCCGTTTTTGGTTTCTCTGGGCTCAGGCATCTAAAAATGTGTGAACTTCTTATGATGATGGAATTTCTTTGATGATTTGATGGGAGGTTAGCTGTGAAGTGGGATTGGTTTAACACCTCGCTATGGTGCCCCATTTCAGCAGAGCGCCAACCTAAATGGGTCCTATAGCCAGGGCCATTGCCCTGTACACAGCTACTCTGAGGGTTCCCTGAACCTAGACAAATGTTTCCCCTCCCACTTACTGCTATTGCTCCACTCCCTTTAACTTGGATTCCTATTCAGCCTGTTTACCATGCCACCAGGCCTATTCAAACCCCAGTCGATAGGTCTTCCAGAGCCTTACAGAGGCACTGAACTCTCCCTAACCTACTAATCAGACCTCTCCTCCCTGTCAGGCCCAGAACATAAAGCCTCATCTTGACCACCATTTTGTAGGTCAGCCACTGTGGGCTTTGTGCAAGCCTTAGCACCACCAAAGAAAGATCCACCTCCTATTGATGCATCTTGTGCAGATCCCCAAGCCTCCCAGACACCTCCCCCTGCAGACAGGCATCCAAAGACATTCCGTTTATTAAGCTGTCACTGCACATCTAAATCTGTTCCCTGTTGCAATGGTACAGGGCTTTTTGGAAAAAGAGTGAGAGAAAGCCTTTGTGCAGCACCAAGGTATTCAAAAAGAGAAACACACACACACACACACTAAAACCAGTACATACACACTAATGAAATGAGATGCAAATCCAGCGATTCACCGGGCAGTAAGGGTGTGTGTTTCTTTGTTTGTATGTGCGTGATCAGCCAGTGTGTGTATATGTGTGGCACTTGTTGTTGTGTGTTTGAGTGCGTCTAATTCCTGTAACATGGTCTTTATCTGTCCTGGCATGGCAGTGCCTGTACAGTTCAGCAGCCATAAAACAGTTGTTGGTAGGAGGCCATTGTGTGATGGTGGCAGGGAGAGAAAGTACTTAAGGTGCCAGGACAATGTCTTTGGTTAAACCGGGCCACTGTGAAGGAAGGCATGCACAAAGACACCTGCAGTGTAGGGTATGATCAGTTTAGAGTGACAGAGAAGAGGAAAAAAGAAGGGTTGAGAAAGAGTAAAGGTTGCACTAGGTCCTGGTTAAAACTTCCAGGTTCATTCTTTTCAATGAACGAGCAGCCCTCATAGACTGGATTTACATGGCTGATAAGTGTTTAAGGCTGTTATTTGTGTGAAAGAGGTTCAAAAGAAATTGGCAGATGGATTTCAGAACTCCAATTCTAGGCGTTACCCATATACAGCACGTAAAAGGTAGTGTCCCCCCAATCTCTTCGTGGAAAAAGAGATGCTATATTTTCTGCAGTATTATAGAGTTTAGTTCCTGAATTATTTTGATGATGTAGCAGTCTCTCAAATGTTGAATGTTGGAAAAAAAATACATCAGGCAGTTCAGTCAAGCCTGTCATTGTTGATGAGTGCTTCCAAAGTTCAGATGAAGACATAGTCCAACACAAAGACACACACTGAGAGCACTCAAGAAAAACAACTGCACAGAACCATGTGATCAAGTCCATGTTACACTGTCTAGTCCCACAAAGACGTAAAGTCTCATACACTTCTGTGTGGAGTGGACTCAGGTTTACAGAAAGCTGAGGCAAGTTGTTTTGGATCCAAGACAATCTTTTTAGCCCCTATTTTTTTTTTTTGTGCAGTTGGGTAAGTCCCTACCTTTGCTATAAAGAAAAAAAAATTGCTATCATTAATAGGCAGGTTGTTATAAGTACTGAAATATGACCTAATTAACAAGTGCTGCTGCTCTTGTTATTATTTCATCCTGTATTAATTTTAGGGAAACTGGAGCCTACTGTATGGTACATGTTTCCTATGCTGTAACTCTGAAATGGGTTACACATGCACACTTGCAGCCAACCACTGCCCCATCACATTGGCAGACTCTTCTCCCATAAGCGTCCACGATTCTCGTGTGGCTATCTGCTAAGCATGCTAACCATTGGCCACAGTTGGTTATCGGTTAAACTAGCAGTATTGTCTTTCTTCCTTGGATTTGTCGATTTGGTCTGGTAGTAATTTAAGGTGAAAAGACTGACACTTTAAAATGAGCCTATAAGAACATCCTGCATACTATTTCACATGAAAATAGGAATAATTGCCCCCTTTTTAAAGTGCTGTTAAAGTAAACGGACATTAGGGATCAGGTTGGGGTGCATTGACCCCCCCAGGGCACAACTGAGTGGGTGGATTGTGTTTCAACCGAAACATAAGACATTTTACAAATGTCTCATAATAATGTTGAAATGAATTTGATTTTTTTTTCTTTTCGTACAATCAGGGCCTTTTCTTCCCTGTCGACATAGTCAGAAGTTGATATCTTCTATAGAAATAGTGGAAAATAGTGCAATTGTGAAATCATTACACATATTTAGAATAAATGAGTAATGGTAGAGATCAACTGTAGATTATTATGAAAGCAACCATGTATTTTCAATAAGTGTTTTTTGTCTTTGTATTCATATGGCTTCAATTGGAAATAAACAGTGTTCGGGGAAACAATAAGTGTAATGGTCATCTGCCATGAATCACAACAAGGACGTGGATGTATAAAATGTGAAAAAGAAATAGGCAAATTGCTCTGAGATCAGACACATTAGAGCCTGGAAGATCTCCAGAGAAATTGTTCAATTACACAGAGTGAATACCATTGTGCTAAAAGGGAAAGATGGATAAGTTAGAGAATGGGCTGTCAAAGAGGTAAACTACACTATGGATTTAATTAGAGTAACACATCTGGGAGCTTAAAGTTGCTTTAAAAAGGCTGCAAAGTAAAAGACATTTAGACGGTAAATCAATGCAATCAGCACAAGGTTTGTAGAAAAGCTCTGATTCCCAAAGTAAGATGGATCGAGGTATAAAACATTCTAGACATTATTTTTGGTGTATGTCAAAGATATTCATAACCAGAACATTGTAAGAAAATACTTACCTTTAATATGTAAAATCTATATAGATTAAATAATAGATGTGGAACAAATAGATTTTACATTGAGCTGACAGTTTGACAAGTGATATACTCTTATCAATGAACATCAACAGAATTAGTAAATGTGTCATTTGGTTAAAATTTGAAGTTATAACCCGGTGACCTTATCTGTGAGATCTTCAATCAAGCATTTTAACTGTAACTGTTACATCAACTTTCTGACAATGTTTCCTGTGATGACCATGGATTTAAAAAAAAAGCCAATTAGATGATGACAACTCATCACACACTCCTTATCGTGACACCTAGAGTTATTTCCTGATCATTTAGCGAATGTGTCTCAGTTTTCATACGTGGAGAGTTACACAATGATCGCTACAATGAGACGTGGCATGCAAATCCTTTAAAATGACCTGAAGCACCTTAAATCAAGGCTGATTCAATTGGATGCAACGAGACGAAGTCTTGGGGATAACACATAAGTTGCCTGACTTGAAGTGTGACACTGAATTAGTAACAACCACAAAAAGAAAGTTCTCCATGAGTGTTCATAAATGTGTAATGATAATCTACAAGTCTTATCTCTCTGTTGAATAAGAAGGCCAAATGTTAACTATCAAATCTATCAATCCCCCCAAATTCTTCCCCAGCTTCAAGGTTTGAGCCTTGAGCCAGTCTGCTCACGTCCCACTCAGGTCCAGCAACATCCACTCTGTGAAAGAGAAGTCTGTCATTGCACTCTGTGGCACTTTCTGCCAGACATGTGGTTCTCATTGTGCAGATTAACATAAAAAAGGGTGTGTAACAGTTCTTGCATTCAAAACCTTGCCTGGGGCAAGAGAAGGAGAGGCCACAGCTGGATTACCTCATTTAGGAGCCTTTAGAACACTGTTTACCTTGCAAAGTGTGCATCTCAATGAGGTATGGCAGTGACAGCAAGCATAACAGGGTCAGTGGTATTCGCAAACAATCCTCTGGAGCACATGATTTTTCTTGGCATTAAGAAAAACAGATAGGGCTGGAAGTAATCATGATATGAAGGTATTATCTTATTTACTTCACATTACAGGACATGTAAAACAAACAATACATTTCCGTACAATGATTCATGATTTATCTTAAATGGAGACATGAGAAGAGAGCTCATTCTTGTCCATAAGCATATATTTGGTGTATTTCTCAAATAAAAGACCGAAACCAGTTTTTTTTCAAACCAAAGAAAACAATAGGTTATTTTTTCTTTAACAGAAGAGTCTACCAAGCACTTCAGTGATTGTGACAGTAGAAAAGCCAAATATGATTTGGTTGACCCAATCAACCAAATCATATTATTTTGTTGACTGGGTCAAAGTTCAAATTTATAGGCCATGCTAGTAGGAAAATACAACAGTACTTCAACATATCTGTTTAAAATTTAGAAAAAGTACACAATATAATAGGATACAATGTCAAACTGAAATTACTTGTAAACTGCAGGCACGAATGAGACCTATTTGCCTCCATGTCCCTTTGACCTGAAAAAGAAGCCGCTGGCCTGCTGGGTACTTGTTCATGTCTATACATATCTAATGTATGTCTATGTGGATAATTTTAAGCAAAGCAGACATTTGCAGACACATGATTAGTTTGGAAATGTCTGATCTTTGACCAGTACAGGAGTTTGAATAGAGTATTAAAAAAACATAATTTCTGAAGTGGCAGTTCTGAAATTTTGAAAACGACTGGGTGAAATGAGAACTAATTCAATGAGAAAATATGGATTTTTTAAAATAATTTCCACAAAACTAAACAAAAACTATATCAGGACACTGGTTGTATTTTCACTGGTACAACAGTCAGATAAGTGGCTCTGTCAAGCCAGATGTTTTTCAAGCAAGCAATCAAACGGCCAACAGTTCAAGTTCACTTTGCAACCTAAGACACATAATTTGGTTGGGAGATCTTTCTGAGAGCTTTTGACATTCCTGCCTTTGTAAAAGAATAAAATGTCTATGGAGACAAACAAAAAAAAGGTACAAGATGCACAAAAAACATGTTGCGGTTCAATTGAACTATGGACATTGTGATACAAATAGGGGCTAGAAATGTCAGTCATTAGGTGGGTCATTATACTAACTGGTTTATGGCATGTAATCAGGAGCTGTGACAACCCGAACAGCACTTTTCTAACATTTAATAATTTCAAAAAGCTTTTTTGAACTCATTGCAGACCTTTTGCAACTGTCACTGACATATAACATCATTGACCTCTTTCATGCATAAAGACAAAAAGGCTAAATGTGAAGGAGCTCTTTCCCAAGAAAAATGATTATAATTCCATGCAGTTTGATTAAATCATAATGCAGCAGGTAATGAATCTCCACCTTTGCTATTTCATTACTCAGAGCAGTCATAATATCAAGCCCTAAATATAGCCTCATTATAAATTCCATTTCTACCAGTTCAGTACATTCAGAAAAAAACCTTTCTAAACGTCAGGTGTATATTTCACTTTACTGTTCTTGCGTGAGCCGGACCCTCTCTATTTTGTACTCTCCCTCCCACTTCATCTCTTTGAGTTATTGCTACCATTCTCATCTACCAGCAAGATAAAGGGGGCTTTGCAACTGGAATTGGAAATAGATGAGAAAACCAGGGTGAACCATCCAGATGAAAGGTTATATTATTTTGATGATTGGTCTCAGGAAATGTTTCACAATGACACTCATTTAGTTCAAGCAGTCCTCTGAAGAGACAGTTATTGTGAGCTGTAATGGTATCTTCAACCTCTTAAGGCAATATTTCTGAAATTATCAAAACTACATCAGCCTATTCTATTCAAACATTTCTGATGACTTTGTGGGATTCTTTTGTCTTATTTTAACGATTAATCTATCCTCATGTGACCTTTTCTTTTTTAACCTCAACTTAACATCCAATCTAGCAAGGTAAATTTGTAATTAGGAGGGTGCATAATGAACTTGACCGCTGAGGTGGGGCAGATGATGTCCTAATCAGAGCTGATGAACTAATCTATCTCGACGCACAGGTCAATGGTCACAGATGAAGCGACCATACTAGACAGGCCTTAATGAATAACAATAGGTGGATTAACTGAGAGCCAATCCCTGATTGAAAGGAGATTTTGCCAATAATGTCTCACAAATTTGCACGGTGAGAATGACAGTGATTGTGTCCTGCGGAGTGGAAAGAAAAAAAAAAGGCTTATTTTTTTGTCTCAAAGTATTCACAAAATGGTCCACGTTCGATGATTGATGATCGAGAAAGAATTATATTACTCAAATGTTAAGGAAAATTGACTGCAGGCTCATCTGCTTGTGTCTTTTGCACTTTGAATAGACATATTTGAACTGAACCTCTACTCATGCACATGAAAAAGGTGCCTACAATGTTAAAAGGATTTAGTTTAGTTTTTTGCTCAATAAGTGGTGCACTTTAAAAGCTGAGCACACTTTAATTACAGGCTGTCATCATAATGTTTAATGAATATCTATAGATTAACAGTCTATTTCTTAAAAATAAGCTGTTTACTATGTGGAAAACAATGCTATATCAGAGGAGACGCTTGTGTGTGTGCGTGTGTTTGTGTATTTGTGTGGTGGTGGGTTCCTTGGGGGTCTCCTTGACTAACCTTAACAAAGGTCACTGTGGGGGAGCACAAACACCCTGGTTTGACCCCTCAGGGACACAAAAGGTCTGTATGATGGAGATACCAAGATAGGTTATGATAAAACCTAAAAGAATAACAATATATCTGCTGTGTGTGTTTTATGCTCATGCAACTGCATTGCAACGATGTGGATGTGCATCCCCAAAGTCGATGTTTGCCTATTAACCAAACAAAGAAGCCATTTGTGTGTTTTACTGTGTTTGGTTTGACTATTGACTTGGGTGTGCAGCATGGTAATGGTCAGTCCAGCATTAAAAGCTGTGCAGTTGGTTGGTGGATTTGTTTAGATTATTGTGTTTGCACAATTATCTATCTCCACGTATGCGAGAAGAAAACCTTTGTGTTCACAACCTAAACATTACTTACTCTTTACGCTGTGGTTTACATCCTACAGATAATTGAGATAAATGGTTTGCTTACGGAGTCTGTCAGTGTTGTTTCCACCACCTGGTCTTGCAATTATCTTCAAATGCAAACATTTGTCTGCAATCTTAAAAAATGGGAAAAAAAGGTTATTAAAATTCTAGTGTATTTAAATATGGTAATATTCATTATCAGATGTTACATTGTTTGTGTTTTTTTTTATCTAATACAAATATAATGTAGAATAAAACTGTTTAACTGATTTAAACAATTCCTAATTACATTTTACAATTAGGAATGATTTTTCAATCATGATTCTGATGGTATATGTTTAAAGTCAGGACCAGCTGTGGGAAATAACACATAAATTAGTCAAGTTTTAGTTAACCAATACTTGCCAGCGTTAAATGAATTCTTTATAAAAATTACAGCACAACAATGAAGTCCGTGGATCTATTAATTTGTCCCTCCATATCCAGGTATATGGAGGGACAGTTTGTGGACACAACTGGTTCATTTGGGCCAGCAGCTCTGTATCTTTTCCCCTTATCCTTGAGGCTGAGCGTTAAAATCTTTCAAATGAAGTTAATTCCTGTCAATTTGTTCCACGATCTTATCTTTTCAGCCGCAGGTCGTGACCCAATTGAAGGCTGGAATAAAGATTGACCAGTGAATAACCAGCTTTGCATGTTATGTCACCCTTCATTATGATTGGTTCAACATCCACAACAGTGGAGATAATTCCACAATCCAGTGGTCAGTTGGCGATTCCTACTTAGCAAATTAGATTATTAAAGAATTTTAGCTTAATGGTGTAAACACAATATGAATGAAGGATGTATATATGTTAAACTAGACTAATTGAACTGTATGCAAAAGAATAATTGAACCTGAGATTAATGTAAAAACTAAATAAGAACTAAAAGCAACATTAAAAATATTCAATATTTCAATGCCTGCATTTTCTACCCTACGTTGTCTGTTGTATGATCAAATCAAATATACTAGCCATAGTAAATAATGCATATCCAGTTGTTGCTTTGTTGTTATTATCAGGGGCAAAAATAGAGCCTCAGCGTGCTTGCCAATAGTCTAGATTTTGTCATCAACAATTCAAAAATAATTTTCCGTTCTAAATTCTGTTTAAACATTAATCCGAAGAACAAGAGAGAAATTTGACCCTCTCCTATTTGTATGCCATAAAAATGTACATAGAATTAGCAGCCAAAATCCTCTATGCTTGAAGTGGACGTCAGGAAAATGTGTGGAGACAGTGGAGGAATTATATAGGTACAGAGAAGGTGAGATAAATACATTTAAAAAGTTACGTCTTGTTAACTTTATGTGACTGACTAAAGTTGTGTTCCAAAGTAGAGATTAGAGCTGTCTCTGTGCCTACTTGAACTTCTGCAAAGCACCGTAACTTCAAATTCAAAGAATCCAATGCCCCAAAATTCCTCAGGCTGCTTTGGAAACAGAGAGGGAAGACTCAGGACAATACCAAATCCTCCCAGGTCTGCGGGGTTCATGGGGGCCTCATGACCCAAAACTTAATTGTCTTCACTGTACTGTTGTGAGGGAGCAGTGAAGCCTTAAGCCATGAGGTAGCACAGTGGAATTCTGCAGCATGCGGACATGATAACTGTAACTTTGCAATACTGCAGTGTGTTTGCTGACTGTACATCACAAAATCAAGCAGGACTCTGACCCATTTTTGACTGAATACTCCATCACATGCATGAGTGACCAGCAGATACACGTACGAGCCAGAAACACGTAAACCTGGTGTTTCAGGCTTGCCCATGTAAGAAACAATGTTATTCTTAATAAGTATAGGGTAGAAAAGAAAAGCTAAACAAACAAATACCAAATGAGAAGAATAACCAGTTTTGTACAATTTACCATGTACCTCTACTAACTATGCTATCAGCTACATCATCAGCACAGAAATATTTGTAAAACATGCTCATAGATTTGTAATCTGTAAATGTGAATTTATAAAGCATTCCTCTTATTTCCCTTGGGATGATGTTTATGTGCACTAGTGAGACAACCACCTCCAAACAATGTGCATTTTTTTAGTTTCTTTCTTTGATTGGCTCATCTGGCTGGGAACATCAACGAAGGTGGAACCTTTAAAAAAAGGTAATCTGTGTTGGAAAACGAAAAAAAAGTGAGTGGAAACAGAAAGGAATGTGTGGAATGTAAGGAAACATCAGCCCCTTCCATTCTTCATACACCTATCTCACTGCAGGGCTGTATTTGTAGCACATGAAGTTTAATCTTTAGCCTGGCAGACCAACAATTGATCCATTGTTAGGGAAATTCAAGCTTTAGGGAACAGTTATTCAGAACAGGACCCGAACATTTTGAAATACTTAGTCATGCACGGTCTGTGCTTTTTCACTGCACCTTTTACGGAATACCATCACACAAGTTTTCTAGAAAAAAAAAGGAAATTACAAAAAAACTTCCATTGCTGGTTTGCCAGTGAAAGAGGTGGAAGTATCTGATTTCAACAGCATTCAACAGAATGAGCGCAGAAGCTGCAGACGATGTGTAAACAGTTGAAATTGAATACGGGTTCCTCTTCACTGACCAGCATTTCTCTCTCATGCTCCCCACATGCCCTTCAGCCACAGAGGCACAGCCAAGCACAAATGCTGGACTAATGCTGGTCTAATTGCAGCACTAGAGCCCTGAATCATCTCTTAGACAGTTTTTCAGAAAACTCAATCGTGTGGACAGGCAGAGTGAACTAATTATCTGCATGCTGTTTTCCCAGCCAAAGGTAGTAATTTAGCAGCAATTGACCTCCTGCAGTTTGCCGGCAAATGAAAACATGTAGGCCAGTCTGCTAACGAAGGCCCCAAAGACCCCTGGTTTGGTCTTTGCCCCAGTCTTCACAGTGGACACAGAGCCCCTCACTTCATTTTCAATTTACTTCTTTACCACCTCCAAGGGAGACATCATCATCCTCACACTGTGTAATCACTTAACATGGCTGCAGCAAACGAGGGGGCCTGTAGAGAGAACGACTTGATACTGGGACTGTCGGCAAAGCAGGATGTGCTCCTTTCCAAGGTGGGTCACTGCTTGCATGACGCCTCGGTGAATTCAGCTGGTCAGTGCCTTAAATAATAAAGCTACATAATCCGTTGTGTCTCATTAAACATTTATATAGTGAAGGTTTACTGGTTAATAAATACAGTTTTTTTTTCCCCCTAGAAAATTATTTCTACTCATGTCTTTGAGAATTTCATGCTTGGTATTCTGGAGAAGTCTCCCCATCATGTTTTCAGCTTTGGTTGAAAATAATTGAGGAAGAGTGGATCTTCCTTAATTATGGGGGTGTCTTTACAGACTGTAAATAATGAACTTTCCCATATTTCATTGTAAAAGAAAAAGTCATAGCCACACGGATGCGTTTTAAAAGTATGTAGCCTTTGTTTCCTGTAGGACATTCAACTACAAGCCTGTTCTCTATCTGACAGGTTTTTATAGTGACGTTTAATCAAAAAGCCATTTGTCTACCAAATCCACACAGGGGAAAGCCATCACTGCCAAATTTGAACAGAATAGGTCAAACAAATTAAATTTTGACAATGTGAAATCGGCAATTTCAAACCAGACAGTTTCTGCCCGAGTCTAACAAGCAAATCTGATGTTGAAACATACCCCAACCACAGTCAGTGAACTCAAGGATGCAAGTGAAATACTATGTTTTGTCAACTTTTGATGTGAGCATAAATCTGGATGGCAAATAGCACTTCACTATCCAGTCCATGAACACATTCAGGGAAATCGAACCACTTACCATTTTAGACAGTTTTTGACTTGACTAAATTCACAAAATCCACACCTATCCAGTAATTGAATTAATCATGTCTTAAATCATAAGAATGTAATAACACATTAAAGTCCCAAAAGCAGTTTTCTTTTCTCTTCTCA
This sequence comes from Menidia menidia, assembly GCA_907169785.1. Lineage (NCBI taxonomy): Eukaryota > Metazoa > Chordata > Actinopteri > Atheriniformes > Atherinopsidae > Menidia > Menidia menidia. Next base: position 5,107,160 of record CAJRST010001113.1, on the reverse strand, counting down.
GTCTGTTGGTTCGGGTTAACTGAGGTGACCTTTAATAACAGTGTCAGAGTTTATTAAAGGTTTGTTTTGTCAGTTTCAAACCCAGTCACTGTTCCATTGCTTGCAACATAATTTCATGCTTTCAACATTGTATATTGTGTCTGTGTGGTCTCTGTTTAAACATTATTTCCACACATTAGCATCAGATATTGTGTGTTCCCCCAAAAAACATTAGGTTTTATTTTTATCCTACATGTTGTGTAGACAGGTTTGTAGGAGGGGAAAACATTAATGCTGAAATTTTATCTTTTATCAGCACGAGTAAAATACCACATTTAACATCAAGCAATAGCTGCATGGCTGCAGACCAAAGGGACACAATAACATTTAAAGTAGCGAGTGGTCAGTTTTTTTTTTTTTAGGTCTACGGAGTCTTGTTCACTGATGCTTTTCTTATGTCATCACAGAAAGAGTCTGAGGCTGTTTTTGGGTGGAGCTTGGGCCTCCTCTGTTGACAGGCAACATCAAAGGCAATCATGTAATGTCAAAGACAGAAAGCAACATAAGAGCATCTTTGCTTTGATCCACTCCTGTCTGACATGCTGGGGTGACGCTGGGCAATGCGGAATATGCACCTTCACGGGCTATTTGCAGCCCTCGTTAGACTTTTCCCTTGGTTTCCCACAATGAGAAACCCCAAGTTAGGGTTTCAGTTAAATCTGATACAATATGAGCTGCTGTCTCATAACATCTCATAGTTTTTTTAAATCATATATGGTACCTTCACCTTCTATAGGTAAGGCTGAATTTTTCTGTAATGGTCGGTGTTTTTTTTTTTAAATTTTAAAAAATATATATTTCTGCATGTTGAATGTCACATTGTTATATCTTTTATAAGAAATTTCAGTGCTTTTCATGTTTCTGTATAAAATATTTTAGAATTCTGTCTCTACCTTACAAAGGGCGCTGCTCAATGTGAACTGATGAACATCTTACAATACCTTATTATGTTAATTATAGAAAAATAATCTCGTTCATGGTTCTAAAACAGGGATCATTTGACTGTTTTGGATTTAATAGAATTACTGCTGCTAGATCAAAAAAAATATCCATTGCATTAAAATGGTAAACATTGCTTTTTTTAATTGAGCCTCTGTTGGTTACTGCAAATATGTAAATTTCTGTAATTTACCTTCTCTGAAGGTGAATGTTAATTCTACTTAGATAAAGACAAGGACACATGCTGTTTTTGAACCCTCAAGACATGTAAATTAAATTACATTTCTTCAGGCAGGACTGACATCAGTACACAGACATGGTTACTAAAACTTGCCTTTATCAGTATTTCCGTTGTCTATTTTCAGTTAATGTAGTTTAGGGTTATGTGGCAGATGGAGCCTGTTTTATATAGTTTATGTTTATGTCATGTCTTCGGTCAAGTCTGGCCACAGAGAAAGCCAATTGACTCCAAGTGGTGTGTAACTACCTTCTGTACATGCTCAAACTGTGAAGTCACATGCTTTTTTAATATAACATAAACTGATTCAAATTACAGCAGAACGTCTTTTATGTACTATCGATTATTTTGGGTCCAACGGTTGATGCCACAACACACAGCCTGAAAAATAGAATCAGCTTTTAAAAGGATATGAAGCTAAATGGAAACTTTGGAGGTAGCTTAAGTTTTTACTTTTAATCTAAAGCAAAATATGTTCAGATATTTCCATTGTTTCCTTTTCTTTATCTGCTTTTTATATTTTTGCTGTGTGTGTTTGTGCACTCCTGAGAAATCACACAACCAGACGAAGAGAAATAAGTTAATTTCCTTCTTGCGGCTGCGTAAGTAAACATTGTTGCCTTATTAAGAGTGAGTAACTGTCCCGCTGTGATGTGTTAATGTGTCCTTGTGTGTGTGTAAAAGTTCACCACAGAGATACGGTTAATGGTACAGTTACTCTGACTCTTTTATTACTGGCAGCGTGTGATGCCAGTAACTGACTGAGACACAACACATCTGTTGTCAACATGTGGGGAAAAATAAAAAACAAAATGAATAAGCCTTGTATTAGAGAAAATAATGTGCCTTTACTTTTACTTGCTTTTGCTTTAACATAAATATTTCCCAAAATGAATGCAATGACACTTAATTGTTGTGTTGAGCAAGTTTTGTTCAAACCGTGGATCACAACGGGTGAATTCCAATCTTTGTGAGCTTTATGTGTATTTTGTAGCGCCTATCTGTTGTATCTGTTGAATCTGTGTGTCATGTATTTTTATTTGTTTGTTTTGTTTTTTTCATTCGCAATACTCCTTAGCTCTCAGCTTCCGCTTATTATTTACACTGAGGAAATTAATGTTTTGAATCTGTAGTCTCTTGAAAGGATAATCGAAAGACTAATGCTGAAATCTGAATTTGAGAAATATAAATCCCAGAGCAGGACGTTAAACAGTTAGATATGACCCATAACTGCATTTAATAATCACAAGTTACCGCTAGTTGAGACAGGGCAGTAACAAATGTTTGTGTTTACACATCTCAACAGAAATTATTCCAAAGTGTTTCATTTCCTGTTGGGTTCAGGCAATTAAATAATTAATTTAGATGGAGAAATCCAAATACCTTTGTAAGGTAATGGTATGAACTCACAGATATAGCAGCATAGACACACTTAACAACAGACAATCGGTTGCTTTTTTCGATTATCAAACTTCAAATGTAATTAAGTTAATTCTTGCCTGCATGAAGAAAACAATCCTTTGGCTCATATTCAGGAAAACAATCTTTCTAATCTTCTATTAAAAAGATAAGTGAAATACTTTCAGGTGAAACAAAAGTTAACAACCATGAGAATAATTTTAATCAATAATGAGAATAATTATACATTTGAGACCAGTGTCATCTATCCCAGAAGCAACATGAGCAGCATCTGGATTTTAAGCCGAAGCACAGAGGCCCTACATCTCAGTTTACAGAGTGTGTATTAGCAGAGGTAATGCTCTGGTCAGCAGAGGGAACGGGGCTCTACCACTTAGACAATGCTGTAGTATCATATAACATTTTACATCAAGCCTCTTTATAAAATTGATGCTTTTGCTAATTTGATATTAATACTCATTATCTGATCATCACAGAAAGACACTCAAAGTTGATTTCTCTCTCGGTCCGTCTGCCCTGGGAGAAGACAATTAACATCAGCCTGTGTACATCAGTACTTTCTGCAGCCAAAACACATGTAAATATTTTCCCGTTTAATGTCTTTGTTGAGTTATTTCCCATGAAAGTCGTGGATAATCTTCCACCGCTGTAGGTAAACATTTGCACACTGGACTGAAACTAACAATGGAGCAGATTGTGTACAGTATGGCATGCTGCTACCATAATCAGGATGTAGCTGTGTTCTTGTCATCCTCAGGACATAAAGCTTATGTTTGCTTAGACTCTGTTGCTAGGAGGTGCCATTCCTGATTAGTTTTGATTGGTTTAATTTGTTCCTGTGTTTTGACATCAATCATAGCACTTCCTTTACTGGATGGCTGCTGCCATTCAGCTGGTTGTATTTCTCAAGTGTCTCTGTGTGTGTGTGTGCTTGGTTCACTTCACAGGTTCACTGTAAATCTATAGGCGTCAGAGAGAAACAAACATAACGTAAAAGGCTGTGAGGTGTGAAGGTGGCAGCCTGGGTGCTGCTTGTGGAAAGTTGTCCAGGTTTTGGCCTCATTTTCTAGCACGCTACTCACATTTTTGGGTTATATGTTTAAAGTTGCATATGAAATGGCTAACATTTCAAGACCTCAATAAAAATGTGTAATTTCAGATAGATTTCTGCTTCAACATTCTTTAAATAGCCTCACTATTATCAGGTTTCTTTAAATGTAAACCAGCATGTTGATGCACAATATTGCATTTAATTGATCTGAATGGCATGGTATTATTCACTCTGAAAACTGAATGGCCATCCAAGCTGTTCGGCCACCATGACTGCCGTTATTTTATTGTAGGAAAACGGCTCTCCCTTGGATGGTTCAAAACATGATTTATCACTGCAGTAAGAGGTGAAGTAATCTGTCTGGAAGGCCTTAAACACTTCACCGTATCTTGAAAGAAACAGCAATTGAGTTGCAACTTCTGGCACAACAAAAGATGACAACCTTTCATGAAAGTGTCTGGGATGATGAGGTGAAGGTGTTGGCAAAGAAAGAGCGAAAGGGGGGGAATAGTGTGTTAGAGGAGTGAAATGTTTGACATGTGGCAGAGTTTTCCGACCCGGGATATCTTCGAAGGGTATTGGCACTGATGAAAGGACGTCAGAGGAGGAGGAACGAAAAGGGAGACAGGATGCAGCATGTTTGGAAAAAGAGACTGGTATTAGCCTGATTCTTTTAACCACAAAGTTCATTTGAGGACTCTTCTCAACTGGGGCATTTTTAGTGGTGCTCTCTTAAGAATTGCCCATGTGGTTCTTCCTCTGGCACACGGTTGATTATAGATGGATAGGAGGGGAGAAAAGATGGAAGGATTGTGGAAGTGTAAGTCTGGGTGGGTTGGCAAATTGAGCAGAATCCAAACAGTTCCCAAGTATCCTGGCAGACAGAATGGCACCACTAGACACATTCAATCAGTCCCACACAGAAAGTCAACATCACTACCGAACTGGACAGGCTTCTTACCTTCTCTTGTGTTTTCCAGGTAATTAAATCTTTCTGCTTGTATCCACCTATGAACTGTTAAAACTTTTGTAACCTTTTAAAGCCACTTTCAGACACGCATTGCTTTTCTATTCATCATCTGGCTACTGAAAATATCAGTTTGAGTGAGCACTCTGATGCTTCCCATAACATTTCACGACAGAGGTTAATAACACACTTATGTCGCTAACATCACAGCAAAAGCCTGAATTGCCTGAGACAAAAGACATGCACACACATAAGTGCTGCTTTAATCAGACTTTGCATCAGCTGTTCAGAAAAAAAAAATTGACCAGAGCTGTCAAAAATTTCCTACCACATGGTTTCTCCTTCTATAATTAGCAGCATCCCCAAAGCATTTTTCAGTTTGTTTGAGCTAAATGAATGAGAAAAAAACTATAATCAAATGCAGTGGAGCTGCAGCTGCTGCACCTGCTCTCTGTCTGATTGAACGGCCGTGATGTGATGTTCAACTGTCTTGTGTCGGGGAGTTCCCTTCGTGTATGGACAAAGAGCTTCTGAAGTGTTGAGTTCAGATGAGATCAGATCCCATCAGATTGGTATCTGGGGAGTTTGGAGGCTTGGAGATGAGCCTCATACTAAGCCACTCCTAAGCACTTTGTACAGGGCCAAATGCAGAGGCAAACGGTTCCTGTGAATGTCTGCCGAGAAACTAGAGTATACTTGACTTGCATCGAATAGCAGTATATAAATAATGACTTGCAATCAGTGGCTCTTAAATCATTTAATTAAACAAGGATGTATATCGTATACCATCTGCAACATGGTTAATAATATTCTATTTAGATGCAATGTATGGGACAATGTGATGCTAAGCGTGCGTGTCAGTGTAACTGTGCTACTGGGCCTCTGTCACAACGCTTCAACAGTCAAACAAACATGCATGCATATTAGGTGGGTTACATTCATGCCTGTCACCTTGGGGGAAATTCAGTAGATTTTATGCCAACCAAAGCATAACATTCAAAAAGCATATTGTGTGCTTTTTTGTTTTTCATTCTCTGCGATTCTTCCCTCAACATGAACAATGTCATAGACCAATTTTGAAACTTTGGGGTCACTCTTGAGTTTACATATGTATGTATGCAGACAACACCAAATGACCTGTAATAAAAATGCAGAGATTTGGCTACACCTCTTTGTCCCTTCTACTATCTTTAGCTGTCACCATCTTTTTCTTCCTTTATGTTTCCCTTTTTGTGCTGCAAAGACATTTTTGCTGCAAGCACATGCACACACACACACACACACACTTCTGTGTTTCAAAACAGAGCACATGGGAGGCTTTTAAGCAGCAAACAGAACACATGACACAGTTCACTGCTGCACGCAGAAGAGGTCAACCTTCAACTTCGTATACAACCATAAAAACGTCCGATCAAAATGTGGAGCACACTTCTGACACAGATTCTCTGAATTTCAATTGCAGGGTTCCAACTGCTTTCCCGAACAAGCAACTAATCATCCATAAAACCGTTGAAACACAAGAAACAAAGTCACCCATTTGAGCACAGTTGCTGTAATTTTACATTTGTTTACTCCTTTAAATTAGGAACATTTCAGCAAGCAGTTGGTCGATATATGATGTTTTTGAGGATAACTGAAAGCATTACAATTAGAATCACAGTGTATTGAAACCGTCTGTGCATTAGAATGAATCAAAGAGCCTCTCAACTGCAGTAGTTCAGATATGCAGCAATAGTTCATATCTGCAATTATCCAAATGAAATGAAACCCTCATGAGCGGCAGGCTCTTTTGAACGTGGGAGGATAAAGTTGTATGATTCTTTTCATGGAAATCTACGTGGCACCACGAGAGGTTGGTGCCAGAATTATGCGTGTTGATGAATTCCTGTGATGAGATTCAGAAACAGCTGGGTGCTCAGACTAATTTTCTGGGCTGTTGTCTTCTCAATAATTTCTGCTCCCTCACTCATACAGTCAGAACAGATGCACACAGACGTAGATGTAAGGCGGAAAACGGGAGCCTGAGAGTCAAGGTGAAGTTCATCACAAAGATCTGTCCATCACTGAAACGAGTACAGTGGTTTAGTCTGTGGCTATCTTAGCAATTACAGCAGTTTCCCACGGGCTCCAGCAAAGGGCCTGTTAGCCAGTATGCTAATGAAGACAAATGGAGGTAATCCCTCTGATCTCTATATGTCTTTGCTGCTGAAAAAGTGAGCTGGAGAGACATAGAAGGAGAGTTGGCGACAGCTAAAGACAGAGAGAGATTAACATGTTTATGTTATTCACTCCATTTTTTAAACCAACCAACAGAGATAAAAGCCATACACAAGAGTAAAAGGAGAATGCTTTCCGACCTGTTTGTTTGTAAAAGCATGTAAATCCCTCTCGAGAGAACTTTAAAGACATCTCGACAAGAGCATCAGATGCTGTTCACATGAAAGGCGGCTCATACGACAGTTGATGAGTGCCCTACCATGCTGTGTTTTGGCTGGACGGGCTACAAACACGGAACCCATCACACTGACGTTTGTGGATGAAGTGTGTGTCATAAAGCCCGGCATAATGACACAGAGCCCATTACACACGGTATTTAGAGATTAGACTAACACTGTGGTTTTGTGGCTGGAGTTGCGCTGATGGCAACCATGTGTTCGTGAGCGGGCTCCCACCTAACACCGCGCAGACAAACGATGAGCTAATGGATGGCAACATACCTGTGCCCTGATGGAGCGCGACGGGGGTTTTTTACGGGAAGAGGGTGGGTCGTATGAGCAATGCACCAGTGTCAGTTGGTGCACCAGTGTCAGATGGTTGTCAGTTGGTCATATTCAAGACAAACCAAACTCCTCAATATGTGAAATTGAAAAATAAATTGTACTTTCTGCAGTGGCTCAAACACTGCTTGTACCAGGTGTTATTGTAACCATTTGTACCGCGGGAGAAAAATGAACACAACCCATCTGACACGAATTATACCCTCATATTTTTCATACGTGGTGGTTTACATGCCTGAGTTTGCACATTTATTTGCTGAGGAAGCAGTTCAGCAATTTCCAGCAATGTGTACTAATTAACATGATGGCCGTTTATTATAAGTTGATTTGCTTATTTTCAACTGAACAAACACGATCACTCCTAGTGCAATAAGGACACCGATGTTCAGTTGCTCTCTCCAGCTGCCCAGCATCACTTTGCTGAATTGTTCTGAGAGTTTGGTTTGCTTACCTTAAAACAACTACAGTTTCTATAAAGCTTTTAATGATCCTTAAGCTCCTTGTAAACTTGTGTTTATGACTACTCTCAAAACGTAAAAAGTATTGGTTTAATACTTTAATATAATGGTGTGGTTAAAGGCAACCATAAATCTAAAATAACTTTTACTGCGGTTTTTGATGATTAAAAAAAAGTCATCTTATTGGGATCTCCTACAAGTACGTTACATATCAAGGAAAACATTTCTAAGAGCTAATCTAAAGTTTAAAGTGGTTAAATTTCCTCGCGGTTGAAAGGTTTGACTCCCCGTGTCACTAATGAATAACTGCTTTGTAGGAAATGTTTAGCTGTGTTTCCAGGGGGCTTGTAATTTTCATAATCTGCATAGCAGCACACTCAAGAGTGTCACCGCAAGCAAAACAACATTCCCGTGAAGCCTTCGCTATTCTTTTAGCCCGGACACTCTCGACGTTTCGACACAAGTCCTCACTGATGCGCTCGGGATCAAAATGGCACGCCACACCCAAAGCCTTAGTTTGCACCACAGTTGCCAAAAGGCCCGTGGCTTCCCGGGCAGGACGGAAAGCAAATGACAGAAACACAGAAATCCTCACACAGCTCGGTATGCTAGTCAAAGACATTTCCACTGTGTCCAAAACCGGTCACTCTTAAAGAAGCGCGTGCTTTACAGCAGACCAACTAAATCTTCATGCTGCTCTCTGTCTAGAGAAGCTTTCTGTGTGGAATATACTGTATCTTTATTCCACTTCCCCTTTAGGAAAATACTCTGTTTGGAAGGCTGGAATTTTCCTAGAAGGTGTAATATCAATGGAAAATATTTAGTATGTACATAGGACTACACCGTGTCACTCACTGCTCCAGCTGCTGCAGCTTTTTTCCCCTTCCATTTGATCATTAGCTCATCTGTCACTGGGTAAATGTAACAACAGAGATTATCAGTGAAGAAGGAACACCTCATTTTGTCGATCTGGAAAAGAGCAGGCAACAAGTATGCATGTGCATTTGCGTGATTGTGAGTATATTTATGCTTCCTGACCCCACAGCATCTTCCATTTTGTCTTCTTTTCCTGTCCCACAGCACCATGGGTAAACACAAAGGTCTGCTGCTTTGTTTTCGTGGATGCGAACACTGAACGGTGTCTAAATGTTTGCGCATATGGGTGCGCTGCATGTATGCATGCGTGATGTGTTAATAAACGCGTGTGCACATCTGCGCATGGGTACTGGCAGTCTAGACGGTACAGATGCACCCAATGAGAGTCAGCACTCTGCAGAGCCACCGGCCAATTAGCTGCTATTCAGGAAGCCCAGCCGCTGAGGCACACGCGAACACGCACAACTTCAGGGCCTGTACTGCATCATCTGTGTAATTATGGCGTTTCTCTCGTGAATATTTTAGTTGAATGTCTCTGCAACAGTGCAGCAACAAATCAGATTATTTTACCAATGTATAATGCAGCTTTCAGTTGAACTATTTGAGAGCACAAAAATTCAATTACGGCAACTCACATGCAAGTGGAGCTGTTATTTTGATCTGTTCTTGTGTTAAATGTTAAAAAAAGAATTATACACACACTTATATATACATATGGATATATTACCTTTACTTTTTTCTCCCACAAAAGCTTAAATTCAAGAAGCATGAGTCTGTGCCTGGATAGGAGGAATACTTAAAGCTTGCCATCCCCTAATATTGCTTAGAGCTTTTTCCATGACGTTTGTGTAAGATTAGTTCTCTCCTGACAAAAAACTTATGTTTATTGCAACTCCAGTCATTTAGTTTAGAATTACCGTCAGAGAGTTTGTCTCGCTCTGTGTCCAACAGTTTTTTTTTTCTTATTTCTGATTCATATTTCACCTATAAAGACCTCAGCGACCTCTTATTACAATTTAGAGGAGTTGAAGATAACTCACATTTTGTAAGTTAACGATAACAAGATTAGTGTGGCGAGATTAGTTACGGTTTCATGTTCAAGGTCTATAATTACAAAGATCATTAAGGTGGTTTAATGATTTACAGAGATTTTAAAAAAAAGACACTTGGCTGTGTATACATGTGGGGTGGTGAGTGCTTGTGTTAAAGAGAAAATAGAATGTTTCTGTCAGCTTGTTTGCATTTTTGCGTGTCTCTATTTTACAAAACCTCATTGCCATCAAGGAGACCAAATGTTGTCTCCTGTCTCTAATTACCAGCTCTTATGGTTTAGTCATGTTTAGTTTGGTTTCCACAGTAAATGAAGCCTTATGTCTAACTGTTTTCTTTCAAGCAATTTTCTGTTATGGCGTTTTCTGGTTTCATATATTCCCAGGTATGATTATATTTTCTGTATATCCAGTCAAAGGAACACTGTGCTCATAAAAGCAACATAGATCTATCTCCTGCAAATTGACTTTCCATTATTCTGCCACAACATTTGAACGACCTGCAAATTTATTTTAAACTGAAATGTTTCTAACTTACTGGGGTTAAGCAAAGCCAAACTCACACTGATATTCCTAACTGCAACTATATTATATTTTCAGTTAGGAAACAGATGAAGTGTATTTATTTGAACGATCAGATATATACTTACGTTGATTTTTATTTCTTACTTACTTTTTCTAATGTCTTTTTTTATAGTACTTCTATATAGTATTTCTATTTTTACTTGACAACACTTAAGGTTTGAAACAAATGGTCGTCATCCTATTCAGTAAGATATGAGTAACAACATGTATTTCATGATACGTATTGGTTTTAATCCTTTATATTCTGTTTGTGTCCCTTTAACTTATCTTAAGTGCTTTTCATGTTTGAGCATAAAAACATACATGAATGCAAACTCTGGTTTCCTGGGTGAGTTTTGTGCTCTTGGTTTAACTTCCCATGCCCTCTCCCTTCTGCCAGCTACAGTGCAGTGAAATGATAAATGTGGCCATTCCTTATTTTTTCTTCTCATTCACAAAAAAAGAGCGTTGCCTATTATATTTCAACCAAATGTGCTGTGGATGGGAATTTGATTGTACATGAAAGTAATTGTAACAAAGCCCACCCTGTGTGGCACCGAAAGAAGTTCCGTCTTAGACGGAGGAACTAAATCCGCAGACTGTTATTAACTCTGTAATTTAAAAAGTGCAAAACAGAACCTAAAAAGCAGTAAATTTATATGTAATTTATATGTATGTATACATGTTTTATTTTGTTTTATTATCTATTTTAAAATACTGATCTTTTTCTTTAGAAAAAGTAGAAAAAAACGAAAGGCTTTTTTTGCAAAACAAGATCAAGATAAAGCTCAACCTTTTTTTTATCCTGTTCTTTTTTTTTGTACCAGTGGTAAACAATGGTGAAACTAAATTCTGTTACTTTTTTTTCTCTATTCTTTGACTTCGTTCTCAAGTTATGCTTTCATAAAATTTATGAGTAATTAAAAGAGACTGCAGTATGTATGCTTTTAAAACAGCACAGGATTTTGGGCCGGAAAACAAGCTATTTGTAAAATTCTTAAAGAACACAATTCAAAGGAAACCAAGTATAAAATCACAGACATTGCAATGAGAGCAGTTACTCACTGTTTATCCAGCTTTCATTGAAGGGGACAGTCCGTGACAGTCTGTCAACAACTGATAATTATCATATTTTCTGTCCTATCTTTTTCCCATTTACTTAGAAAAATAATCCCATAACCCCCTAATTCTTCCTCCAAGCTTTACACTTTGATCCCTGCCACCCCTTTTCCCACACAACTATAACAATATGATGTGGATGTAGAGAGAGAAGAATTGTGGAAGGAGGCCCAGTTCTGTCTCAGCATGTTGTGGCGGGTCAGTCAATCAGTCCTCAGTGGGTGAGAAGGGAGTATTTGCCTCATGAACCATAACCCAATTTATCAATGTTGTAGAGCAAACTCCAAGTATACTCATTTCACCATAAGTATGAAATATACATCTATGTATAAAAACTATCAATAAACCAGGACACACTCCACTTTAATGGACTCATGGAGGATATGACAGTTGGATTGAACTGTGTATTTCCGACGTGAATGACCATCCCCTCGTAGTGTTCTTCGGATTTTCATTCTCCTGTTCTTCAAGAAAATAAAAGGAAGACTGAAGAGTTGTGGTGCTGGCGAATGTATGGAAGGCTCCATGGTATGATGTTTGGTGTGGGGGGATAGTGTTACATGCCAGCAGCCTGCTGGCTTCTCCTCCTTCTTTTCACTGCAAGTATGGAGGAATGTGCCGCCTGCGAACCGCAGGGAGGAAGAGGGTACTGACAGCGAGCAGTAAACACAGTCAGCCTATGTGTTTGTTTGTTTGTGCGTTACTGTGTAAGAGAGCCAGGTCCTGGGAACTTCAAAGCAGCTCCTAAACAACATCTGCTCCATGAGTTTGGAGCACTATTCAGCCTTGTCAGAACACACCATGACTTTAAATTGCGGCTGTAAATCAATATTTTCCTCTTTCTCATACGAGATTGTTCCACTGGCAGGCGATCAAGATGGACAAGCGCTCACTGAGAAGAGTGAAAAAATGTTGGAGTGGCTCTGGATGGGAGGGACCCATCACATTCTTCCAATCCACCACAATCAGAAACAGATTTTCAGCAATTAGTCGGTACTAGCATGGATGTTTATTGACTAAAAACACAATGACAATGCTTCTCAGAAAATCAAATGAGAATAATTACTACTTGTAATGCTGACTGTCACCATGAACCCCCTTCAGATTTTACATTATAATCGTCATCAACAGTAGCATTTTGCTAAGAGTGTTGAAAATTGATTTGTTCTTGTCACCTTTTTTGGCCTATATTAACAAAAATATTAAGAACCATTCACTCTCCCTTCTCATCTCCAAATAATTTTGCTCGCAATCATTAATTCTGCCCAACAATAAGCATTACTCAATTTAGGATTTAGCAGTCTTTTTTCTCCTTTGAATGCATATCAAATGTGCATCCGTACTGATATAAGGGAGTTCTCAACATAATTAAATCCTTAGAGCTGTAAGTACACACTGGCTGTCCACTGAATTGATTGTTAGCTATGAGACCTCTAATATTAATCTTTCAGTGTGTAATAAGTGAATTAGTGGGATGTAGAGGATGATGTATGACAAAAGCTGGCATGTCTAAAACCTGCTGTAAATCCACATGGCACAGTCACTTCATAATGTAGTCGAGCCTGGCATCATTCTTCTCCCTATACAACGACAACCTAAGACTCATGAATCTCTCACAGTTCAAACTCTAAGGTGGCTGTTAAGTTATTTGATCCAAACTATTTCATTTATATCCACCGCAAAGGCCTCCCGATTCATTCCATGATATTTCAGGAGACCTGACCAGATAGGTTGCGCAAAAAAATAAATGCTGGAATTTGAAAAAAATAACATGTCCGCTCTTGTATGTATCAATTTGTGAATGATTGAATGAATAGATTTGTACAAATTAAATTAAGAAATTGTTTCTTCTATAACTTGGCCTTCATTTATCTCATTCACTTGTAGAATAACACTTAAACTACCTTTATTAACTTATTTGTTCCTTGTCTTATCTATGGAAATGTGTTTGGCAAAGTAGAACTTCATTGGCATGAAATAGGATAAAAGAAAAACATATTTTCATGCAACGCTGATAATTCATGTGAACGCATGTTTTCTCCACTTCACGACTTATTTTCCTACTCTCATACGCTTATATAGTCATTTATATTCAGGAGCAGTTTCTCCGAGTCTAACCGGAGCTGTTTTGTTGAGCTCAGTGTGCGCCGTGTCCTTTAACTTTTCCCATACATCACATGCCTTCTGAACCTCCATCTTCCAACCCCCCACCACAACAGCTGGTGTCTCGGCCAGGACCGTGACGTTACACTGCTAGCCCTGCCTTTCACTATACATCAAGCATTGTGGTGTGGGGGGGCCCCTAATGGCCTCCTCAGTAAAATGCTCACAGTAGAATGAATACAGGCACATCACATGTCCTTCGACACAATGATAAATAAAACGTTGTCCTTCAATAGGTGATTAGTCTGACACAGAAAATAGTATAAACATTTTTTTGTGAAAAGAGGGTATTTGGTAGATTAATGTAAACTCTACATCTTGTAAACCTAAGCTTGTTGAAGTTCAACTTCAGTTTGTGAGTCGCATAACAGTTACAGTAACATGAAAAAACAGAAGTGCTTCTCTTCATATATATATATATATGTGTGTGTGTGTGGGGGGGGGGGGATCTGTGTGTGTGTGGGTCTGTGTGTGCTGGTCTGGAATAGAACATTTTAAAAAATGAGAAAGCTTCCTTTTTTAAAAACAGTTTCAAGAAACCAACATTTTATTTGATCTTGCTTTAATTAGATAAATCGGTAAATATGAAAAATCTTTGGGTAGTATTATGACTGATATACGCCTCTAACGGTACTGTAAATACCCAGTGTTGTGGATGTGGCTGATTCCGTGCTACAGTGAGGCAAGGCAATGCAAGATGATGTGCCATCAGTAGTCCTGTGCCAAAACAAACTTCTAATATTTCCTTCTTCTTCATTTGACCATTTCATAATACCATTTTGGTTTGACCCGGGCTGGAAATGAGGGTCATCCCAACTCTTGCATTTCAGATGAAAAAAGAAATACCCCACGTGGTACGTGTTCCAGTTTGACCTGTCATGAACTTGAGCGCTGTGCTTTGCGTTCCGTTTGACTCTGTAGGACCCAGCGGAAAACTGCTCCGGCTGGAGGGAGACTGAGCAAGAGAGAGGGAGAAAGCTGAGTGGAGAGAAGACGTTCCCAGACCAGTCAGTGGCTTCATGGAGTTATGTACCTCTGATCCACCGCCATGGATTGCAATCCGCGATCACTCTTTTTCATTTTACACCTTTTAATGTATTGCGTTCTCCCCGCGTTCCCCATCATCCATCCGCCTAATGAAGGTAAGCCAACTCTGAGGGGCTGCGGACTCTTGCAAATAAGATTGTGCGTTCGCAAAATGCGTGCACGTGTGCGCGCGTGTGTCTGTGTGTGCGTGTGTATGAATGGTGCGCTATGACACCCGTCGCGGCGTGGCTCGCGCCCGTCGCTGACTTATTGTTCAAATTATTGCGAGAACAATGAGAGGACGATCCAAAGCGCGTTAAGGTGACAGTCTGGAAGCATGCCGAGGCGAAATTTGACCAATGGCAATTAGAAGTTGATATACAACTTGAAGGTAGATCCTAACCGGGCAGACGTGGTAGCCTAATTTCGGACAGTGTGACTATTAAGAGGTGGTAGTTGTTCAAATCTGGATTCATCAACTGAGCGAAGCCAAAAGAACTCCTGGAGCGCCCTTGGAGAGTTATTGTGGAAATGTTTAGGGAACTCTTGTCTCGGCTTCTACGAGAGATTTGTGCCCAGTTGTCCGTCATACCTAACTGTTCATGTGGGTAGACGCCCCTGTTACTGGGTGACTACAGCTGAACCCGCTCTAAAGGCAATAAACGACGATGAGCACATTTGCAGGGTGCGTAAAATACGCAAATGGCTCTTTACATAGTTTTGACCTGAAAAAAGGAGTAGGCTATTTGTATTCTTTGCTACGGTGTAGATTTTGAACTGCAATTCGAATTACATTTACATCTTACCTTAAATTAAACGAGTTCGAATACAGCCTCCCTGTCTACGGTACCTCAGTGAGTTATTGTATACAGGCTTTTCAATGGAACAGGGGAGACGGGTCCAGCTTTCGCCCCGTCAGACTGTACTTGAGACATACGGAAGACATAATAATATTGCTAAAATATCCTATTGCAAGGAAAACAATGTATTAAGTTTCAAAAGTTGTTCGGTGCAACGACTCACACTTTTAAAATATGAAAAAGGTTTGAGCGCTCAGTGGCGAGGACAGCGACGAGAAAAAGAAGCGTGCTGAAGATGCTCGAGCCTGAAGCCTTTTAAGCTTCCACCAAAGACGGAATAAAAAGAAAATAAATCAGTGAGGTGGAGAATAAAGTGGACAGTGGTGTTTATTTTATCGCATTGGTTAATTGCATACTAATTTACGGCACTTAGAGTGAAATTGAATTAAGAGTACCGTAATTGTTGTATATTTGATAGATTAACTCGGATATACACACACATAGCCCTCACAGACACAAAGGTCTTTGATCAAGGCTGCTCTGTTACCGTTCAAATGACTGAATAGAGGTAGGTGAGAAACAAAGTGAAATATTATAAAAAGTGGGTTTTTTCTGACCCAAATGCAACATAGTATGACTGATGTCTGAGTTCGGAAAGTTTATGACAGTTGGAGGCCGCGCCATAAACAAACCATCAGTTTTATCTGAGGCTTCCCAAACACAAACTTGGATAGGACATAGAGTTAAATGATTACAGATTCTTCATTCATTTTCCTCTCTAAAGTTAGGCTGGTATTCCTTAGAGAGCAGTTTGTAGCAAACGGAAGTGCTGAATGTTAAACTCTGCGGAATTCAATTTTCGTATAAAGTATACGTATGCGTATATGTGTTAAAAAGCCATCCTCAGTATTACACTTTCTTTCGTCTTTCTTTGTTTATTATTTTTAAACAAACCCTCTGGAGTCATGCAAATAGATCTTTTTAGTTGGAAATGCAGTGCAAGAGACCAATAGATTTAATTTATGGTACTTGACCTGACAGCCCAAGACGAGAAAATGTGCTGCGTGACAAAACGGAATAAAAACTCACGCAGTCACAGAGGCCTGATCCAAATGGGGCTCTCAGTTTTCCAGTGAAACTTTGTCGAATACTTAACGGCCATGATTAACATACTTGATTGAAACGTAAGGCGATTAGATAATTGAATTCATGTGAGAAGGTGAACACTGAAAAAATAGACAAGGCAGTTAAGAATAAAGAAAACAATTTGGTTAAAAAAAGAGTGTGTGTCTTTGTGTGTGTTAGAAAGCTCATGAGAGAAACCTAAGTGTGTGGGGGAGTTACAGAAAAGACCCACACACAAAGAGATAAATCAAATCACTCGTAAAGGAATTGCGCAGTGTAAAGAGCCAGAATAATGGACAAAAAGCAGATGATCACAGCAAACGTTTCATCGTATAAATTTACCAGAGATGTCAGTATAGAGCTGTCTGTTGGACAATGTGGCGCAAAGTTCTACACCACAAGTTCAAAGTCCCTAAAAGGACACAATACAATTTGGAACTTGAAAATCTTCTGTCATTATGAGACGAGTAACTTCGAGGCAAACGGGTGGCTTATTACGGCTTTTTGATTTGGCTGCAGACTAACAATCAAAAGCAAGTAATGTGTCATATCGTCATTTCAACTTTTCTCTGCGTGTTAGATTATCAACTTAGACAAAAACAACTTTAAATCACTGTGAGTCCCTTTGCTGACGCAAAGAAACCAGCACTGTAAAATTACTTTAAGATATTTGTTTGAATTCGAGGCGTATCATTCAATAGTTGAATAACTTATTGTTGTTTTGTAGACGTTTTTGTGGAGTTTAGAACTGCTCAGTCAAATGTAAGTTCTTAAAACGCGAGATTTTTTGCAATTTGGTCTTAGCTTACAGCTTTTTTCATATACATTTATATATGTACTTAGTTTATATTCTGCTTAAGGTCGTTCGAGCTGCAGCCAGAACGCAGTAAATGACTGACTTTGATACTCTGTCAGTAGTTTTGGAGAGCCATGGTCAGGTGAGGACCTCGGACAAATTCGATTCCACATTGTGGGACATTCTTATTAACCTGGTTTTTATTTGTCCTTAAAAACGCCCCAGTACTTGGATAAAAATGAATGGACAATATTTTCATGAGGTAACGTCAGCTAAAAAAAAAAGACAGAGTTCTTTTTATTTCAACCTGGTTATAAAGTTTTTTAAAAAAGGACGTCAAAGGTTCATTTACGCAACATTTAATATTACTCTCCAAGGTGTTTCTTTTCCACATCTCAACACTTTGTGGCCTCAGTTTGATGCTCCTAATCTAATCTGATCAAACTCCTGACACTGGCCAGTGCCACATCTTTTGATGAGGTGGACCGAGATCATCTTTTCCAGGAGTGATAGAAAGTTTTGGACGTTCTTAACGGGTTGGAGAAAATATGTTGAGTTGTGAGCTGATGCAGCTCGTCCTATCAGGTGGTGTGTAAACGGGCGGCCCGCTGCGGGACGTCAGGAGGCCCCGGGTATTTTTAGAAGCCCGGCCCCTGGAGGCTCGGTGCTGGAGTCCCGCTGGGGCCGATGAGCGTCTGTGAGCTATGGCACCTCTCAGAGAGAGCACACAATATCCCCGGTTCCTATACACTGGCAGGCAACTCGTGTTTTCAGAGGGTCGTGTTGACCAAAACAGTCATCCAAAGTCGGAAGACTGGCATCCAAATAAAAACAGCGAAATGTGTATGTTCTTAAGGACTGAAGTGCGCATTTAAAGGCGATTATCTGCGTGTAGGTGAAGTACATAGGGTAAATATGTTGTAAGAAAGAAAGAAGGAAAGAAAGAAAGAAAGAAAGAAAGAAAGAAAGAAAGAAAGAAAGAAAGAAAGAAAGAAAGAAAGAAAGAAAGAAAGAAAGAAAGAAAATGGGGGCAGAGGAGCTGGGCAAGCAGCAGCAACATCAGACAGAGCGACTCTGCTCCTGAATAATTCATAATGGGAGGTGAACACTTCACCCTTTAACACAGACACAAGTCGCCATGCTCTGCCTGCACTGCGGCCTGCCAAGCCTCACATGCACAGAACCAGGGTGCCAAGGCAGGACCCACCCACTGTATGAGACCCCACTATTCTATTCTATTCTATTCTATTCTATTCTATTCTATTCTATTCTATTCTGTTGTCCTGTGTTTGCTCCTCAACTGCATCACTGACCAACTGCCTTGTCCCTTCCCCATCATCCAACATTTAGATTCTGTCTATAGTTAGTTTTCCATGTTCGTCAGCGTCAGTCATTTGGGACTATCAAATAAAAAATGTGCGCTAAAGAATCTGCCGGGCCATAAATTCTGATAACAGAGACATCAAAATAAGTACCCTCGATGCATGTCTTCGCTCCAGGGTTCAGCTTACGCTAAAGCAAGAGATACAAGATATATGATTAGACGGCATGTATCATCATAATCATATCTTTAGTGTCGCTGATGACTCCCATCCGTCAGGCTTGAGTTTATGTGTGTGGGTTTTTTAGCGGTGGTCTCGGTTTGCTTTATATATTGATTCACCTGTTCCTACCTCTGGCGCTTTGCTCCCTCTCAGACAGGCTGGCTGAGTTTGCTATTAATACTCCCGTTTAGAGGCACTCCCTGATGGGGCAGGGGCTATATGCTTGGTTGACGCTAGCTTGCTAACTGTCTATGAGTGTGTGTGTGTGTGTGTGTGTGTGAGAGAGAGAGAGACAGAGAAAGAAGACTGTCAGCAAATGTTAGAATGCGTTTTGGTGCTTGCTTGAAAGCACAAACGAGAGAAAAAATATGTTTTGACGAGGGCAAGAAAAGGGTGTATCTATAGCGGATGCATATTTGTGCGTAAAAGCTATTTTGTAAATCCGAGCATGTGATATGTGAGCATCACTATTGAACACCTTTGCCCTTATCCAGTGTCTCAGCTTTTCACTGTGTTTACTCCCATTGCTTCTTGCTTGAAGATGCATCCTCTGATGGGATATTGTGTTTATTGTGTGTGATTCCATGTGCGTGTGTGAGTGCTTAGTTTGTAGCCAAGTGCAGCTGGAGGGGCCTCTTCCCTCCTGCGATATGAGAGCTGTCTAATTTTCTGCTCTCAAATTCCTCCGCTTGGCTCAATTTGAGTGGTGGGCTCGGCTCGTTGAGGAATGCAAATTGGGAGCAATGGGCCTGGATGCTGAGCTGCTATTATCTGACATGAACAGATAGCTTCATTAGATGCTAATAGCGATGTGTCTAATGCCACTCATCTGTCTGGGTGCATCAGCACCCAGCAATGGGTCAGGTGGGCCTCCACATGATGTTTTTGCAAGTCTAGAATTAGGAAAGAAGTGTCCATATATGTTTCTGTCTCAGGGGGCTTTTTATCAGCTGATATCTTTGTGATATACCTGAAGAAAACTGGGATTTCTTTATTAAACTTTGCATTCATGCAAAGCCGCAACAAGTTCTCATAGCTGCTAAATGTTTAGAGCAATTATTTTTCCGTATTCAGTTTCATGCTCTCAGCCAGATGAGGTTGAAAGGCTTGAGTCATTTTCCTTTTTCACACAGGTCCAATAATATGATAATAAAACAAAGGCTATTTGATGATTTTATATTTGTTTTTCTCCTGTTATGGATTACTGTCATGGGTGTGTCAGAACTCCCCGTGGTAGCATCTATTTCTTAATTTTCAAAAATGAAATATAAAAAAGCTGCACAAACGTCTGATGATTAAATGAATACACAGAAAGTGCTCCACAAAGTCTAAAGCTGCCTCATCTTCTTCATTCTTTGACAATTTCTGTCAATATATTAAATGGCTGTTATTCATTTCAAAGGCATGTGTTTACTCTAAAAACACAAAATTCTCCTGTTCAGTCTGGTCAGCTATACATCAGTGAACAGGCAACTTGGTTTTGTACAATATAACTTAAAATAAATACTGTTTTCAGAAGTATGAGGGCATTTCTGTGACTTTAGTCGAATACAGTTGCCTACAGGATGTCCTTTTTGTAAAGTCTCAGCTTGCATCTTAATGCTGCTAAGCTCCTTGTCTTATTTATCCTCTGTCATATTTCTTCTATTAGACATGGATTTCTCCTCTCCGCTGTTTAATATCTGAAAAAAGATATCCCTAGCAGCACCCACAAACAGACACAAAAAAGGGGCAATTTTATTCATAATAAATGGATTAACATTTTGGTTTCAGTGTGGAAAATTGAATTTCTGACCGCTTCTGAAACTGGAGATTGCATTTGAATTTAGATTTTAAGCAGTTTTGCTTTACCTGGTTACAATCCAATAAGCATGGATGTGAGTGCATCTAGGTAGAACAGGGCTTAGATGGGTCAAAAGCATGGGTCTTTGAAAATAAACAAGTTCAATGTTTTTTTTAAGATTAGCTTTACTTTGGTTTCCCTTGAGGATATAGGCTAGAAAAAAAACATTCTGTACCGTATTTTGTGTTTATTGTGTGTAATTTTCAAGCTACTCTCTCACGCAGCACAAAACCTATCAACACCCACGGCTATTTTTTAATTTTTTTTATTATTGACTTAGGTATTTTCATTTATGTTAAAAGACTGAACGTATTTATTGGCTTCTGTTCCATGTTGATTGTAACATGACATCTGAGTGGACATTGTAAAACTGACTTAGTGGGGCTGCAGAAGATGCTGGAGTTAGTACGTTAATAAAATACGTTTTAAACTGTGTTTAGAAGTAAAAAAGTATCAAAAAGACAAAAGCAAGTCCATAAATCAGTTTATGCACAGCTCGCATGTAGCTCACTCTCTTTTTTGCAGCTTATAGATGGTTTTTGCGTTCTTAGCAAATGCAGCAATATATATTTGTTTGGAAAATCAGCTTAGCAGATATTTAAGTCCACTATGGCGTATGGGAGGGATCGGTATTGCTTACGCATGTTGTGGTAATCTGCATTGCTGGTCCCATTGGCAGCTGTAATGTAACTCTGGTACCATTTTGCTTTTAGTTATGGAGAATAAAGTTGGCTATTATCATTGTACCAAGACAATCTGTGTTTGAAAATGGATGATACTTTTGTATAAAATATATAGTGAACATCCCGGGGAAAATGAGGGCTTTTCAAGTTATAGCATTTAAAAGGGTGGTTCTGGGATGAAAACTTTTTTGGGGGAAAGGTTAGAAAAAGACCAAATGCAAAGGTGATGGTGTCCCTCAAAGTTGATGGTTAGGGTATGGGATAGAGGAAGGATCAATGATAGTTCTCACAAATTAGCCGTATGAACATGGGCGTGTCTGCATGTGTGTGTATGCCTTGGCTGTGCGTGTGTGTGCGGCAGCTGAGTAAATAGTCACGATCAGTGCTTGAGGTTAGAGGCTGTTCCTATGGGATTGAACAAAGGCTAATTGAGGCTAACAAGAACTAGACACTCATACGCTGTTTGTTTTTTTTCCTCTCTCTTTCTTCTCACCACAGTGAATCTGTTAGACTCTAAAGCAAGCCAAGGGGAGTTGGGATGGATTTCCTACCCATCACATGGGGTGAGTATTGTCTAACTCCATACCTTCACCATTGTCACAAAATGTTTGTTTTTATGATGCGGACACATTAACAAAATCAAAATCCAGATTTCATGTACGGTTGAAGGTTTTCAACCGCACATGAAATCTGGATTTTGAGACTTTACAGCTAATCCTGTCATGTTAACCTACCGAATCCCATTCAGAGAAATGAATGTTTTTGTCTTTTCTTCATCTCATGTTGTGAATGATAAAAAAAAAAAAAAATCATTCAGTGTGCCATATGGTCAAGGTGCTTGAGAGCAGCTGTCCTGGATTTGTGTGTGTTTGTTTGCATATTATAATCTGTATACAAAAACAGATTATGCAATTAAAGGATATTAACTTGTAGACCAAAATCATACAATAGACTTCAGGACTGTGAATGAACTCACATGCTTTGTATTCACTGTTACATCATCAACACTCATACAACAGCATTCTGTTACAGTTACAGCTTTTTAAACCATGAACAATATGCTCAATCTCCTTTGTTGAGGAGCTTTTGAATTTTACACAAAACTGACCAAACCATTCGCAGTTTCAGGTAAGTGGTAAATCTACATCCTTGAATTGTCATCTTGAAGCAAAACTCCTATTAACAGCACAAGACACCAATACATTTTTTTATTGAACTATTTCTTGCTCAGTTAACATACAGATTACAACACATTTCAATTTAAAAGTGTCTCTTCTGCATGTTTATACATCAATGTCAGTAAAATAATGAACATCAGTTTGGAACAGAATATAATGAAAGAGATAGAGGTCTACATATTTTGTAAGTTATGAATAGGAATATTTTCTTTTCAAAACATTATCCAACTTGCAGACTGCATTTTTCTCAACATCATCATTCTTTCATTAATCAATGTGTTTGCACATCCTTTCTCTTACTGTCCTTCATTTTGTTTTTATGTACCTCAACGTCTTAAGTACATTGAGATATATACAGATTTTTTTGTAGAGTCGGAGCAAGAAAGAAAATTGAAGAAAAATAGCTGCCGCCTCATCTATCAGTCTCCTTTTGCTACTCAAACCCTCTGTGGGCTCTTGTTCACTGTTTATTTATCTAACTTGTTAGACTCCTGTGCCTCTGGGCTGGCCCACTCTTTCTCTCTCTTTCTTTCTGTCTTGCTCACAACACATTCACAAACACACACGTCCCTGTTTTTCCTTTATTAAGTGTTAGAATTACTCCTTGGCAGTGGCTTAAGGTAATCCAGTCATTTGTTCCATGGAGCTGCCAAACCTCATTTCCTTCGTCCGTACACAGCGTCGGGCCCCCGTCAGAAGAACACACTGAGCTTCTTCATGAGGCTGAACCACAATGAAAAAAAAAGGCCCAAAGGAAAAACTGCAGACATTTTAAAACGCATTTAGTCTAAAGACGATTGCAGGCTGCACAACAATTGCGTGACAAGTGGAGGGACGAGACTGATGTGCTGACTGAAGTTATGAATGAATGAGCGGCTGGGAAAATGTGCACATAGACTTAGGCCTTGATCCAGAATCGGGCATGAGAGTGTGTGACAGAGGATACGCAATTTGATTAGTTATCAATTTCTGTAAATTTTAATTTGTTTTTGGCTTGAGCTATAGTATAGCAAAATGTGAGTGATTATGTAAGTCGAAGCCATTTTTAAGTTAGTGAAAAGGAGAAATAGAAGGCTGTTGTAGATGGATCAAAAGGATGAAGGATGAAGAGAGGAAGAAGAAAGAAAGGAGAGATGAGAGGAAGGAGGACAGGAAAGAGTGTGAGGGAGACATACACAGAGAGATATTGCTGATGATCAAGTCCTCAAGGTGAATCATCTGTAATTACTCACGTCATCCACTGACTGCGCTCCGATAAGCAGTGTGCCCTGGGAGACCGCTCCTCACAAATGATTTCTCATAATGTGGCAGTGGCACTGAGCCCTCTCAGTCTCTCCGAAACACACGCACACGCACACACACACACACACACACACACACACACACACACACAGGCAAACACTCCTTCACATTGACAGAGAAGCCTCAGCTATTGGCCTACCGAGACACAACGGGCTCCGGTCAGAACAAATTAAGAGCTTAGCCTCCCCAGGATGCTCGCTCCAGAGCTGCCGAATGGACTGATGGGTGTGCATCTGTGTGTTTGAGTGCGTGTGATCCAGATATACTGTTATCTGTCTGGGAGGCAGGCTGATTGCTTTGCAGTGTCCAGGGGGCTTAGCCCATCACTAAAGACTGTTAAAGATTACATTCTCGCATGCTTTGAAAGCATTCTTCACCAACAAACCAACACCCCAGACGACGACTGTGCATGCAGAATAGAATTAATGGGTTATACACAAAGTGAAGTCAGTTCTTTGTAGCAACAGGGGATAAAACATTGCTTTCTGTGCCAGGAACATAGCATACTGCGTGATATTCCAATTTTTCTTTTTATAACTAAATTAAACGGTGGATTGATTTTTATTAAATTCTTGATTGAACATCTTCATTCCAGTTTGCTACAAAAATAAATTTAGCTTTTTTTTGCCTGTACTACAGCTTGGAAATATTCTGTTATTCAGAGCTGCCACAGTTGAGACGGAAAAGTACCTGTGGTGATATAAATGTTTCCTGGATGCAGAGAGCGGATACTTTTCAGGATTCTTTACATGAAAAGAACTTGACCTTGTTCGTAAAGATACAAATTTTTCCAGCTGTCCTATCTAATGCTTTTTGCTCTTTTGTCAACATCTTAGATACATCAGAACACACCTAGTTAAGTGATCCTTGCAGTGGTTATTATCACTGCAGAAATGTCAAAGGGTTTTCTCAATTCTCAGAAAGCAATTTCTTGACTGCACTTTGCGCATTGTATGCTGCATCCTGTTTTCTGCCTGGATGCTACTCCAGCTGTTTTTAACACGAGGATTTTTCAACTTTTGTATCATGGTAAAAATAAACTTAAGGACTGCCAGCACTTACTGTGCAATATTTGGACTCTCTCGTCCAAAATGATTTGGGAATATTTGAGAAAACATTGCAGTTGTCAATACTAGAACTTGAGGTTGAGCGTAACACTTTCTTATTTCCCACACATTACATATTGTTGGTGTGCCACAAACCCTCTCAAAGTTTTTTTTAAAATCAGTTTTTGCTGGTAAGCCGCAGCAGCAGCACTAGACGCATTTATGAAATAACATGGGCCACTGCGAGAGATTGATCAATTTGAGTTTGTGTTCCAAAACTATTTTGAGTTCAACCTTGATTTGATTTGGACTTACTTCACTTTTATGATCTACCATTGAACTAAACATTGGAAGTAGCCAGCTTGGTGAAAGTATGGCTATAAAAGTACCGACCAGATGTCAGTATGTGACTAGATGAGTGTCAGAGGAGACGGCTATTTGAGAAGCTATTTGCTGTGGTCGCACACACAGCCCAAACAAAGTGGCGTTTCGATTTATGGTTGTAGCTCACGAGATGGAAGCATATGTGCGGGCATTTTATTTGGGCAGGTGAGTTTATGTGGTGTTACTGCGCTGCCTCTGAATAAAAGAAAAAAAAAACATATAATGTATTACACAGTGTTTTGGCATGTAACCACAGCCATTATGCGATGACACATGGCGGTTAAACACCTGTGTGTGGTGAGAATTCACTGAAATTATGTCATCATGTAGATTATGGCATTTTTAGATGAAAGGAAATGGAATAGAGTAATAGGGTAATTTTCATAGTTTTTGTCATGTGAAATGTTTTGGCCCTTTAAAGCTATTATTCCTTCTTCTTCCAGAATTAACAGGCTAGTGATGGCACGGGTTTTTGTTGTTGGACTTTGACCAACATTCGTTCCACTTTTCTTTCTTTCCTCTTTTTTCTCCTGTGTCAAGCAGAGTTACCCGGGAGCTTTTAAAGCCCCTTTATGAGCTACACCCCCTCAGCAAAATCAGCCTGACCTCCCCACAAGCACATGGAAAAGCTCATCCATAAATGAGGATTAGCGGGTAGGAGAAGAAGAAAAACTGATCCAGCATAATAATATGTTAAGAATCACATTGAAGGCACTTACAAGGTATGCATCCAAATGGTATATTAAAGTCTGAGAATATTAGAATAAAGTAAAAGTTAACATCTAAAGACTGAATTCTAAAAACAATTTGCCTAAAAGTTTCAAATGGAATATCAGTTTAAAGCAGTCCCATTTTGCACCTCAGGTTTGCTTGAATTAATCATTCTTTTTCATTTAATTGCAATTGCAAAATGATCATGAATAAGCTTTTCCTCTTCTGTTCTAAAAGTAAAGATATCCAGCAAAATATTTCCATTAAAGTGAGTATGATAATGATGAAGATTGTTATGAGAATCAAACTTTTTGGCATGTTGCATTATCTGAACTTGCAACATTGTCCCCAACGTTCCAAATGAGTCCTCGGGCTCTGAACTTTGCCTTTAATGATGTATCCCAGCTGCATGGATGACTCATGCTCTCCTCAAACTCCATCCCACACTAAGACCATCCTTCATTGGACCATCCTCAAACTCAACAGAGCACTTTGTTATGTTTCCATTTTTCATCGACCAAAACATTAAACAAGAAGGGTTGTCAAAACACTTATTGAAGAAAATTATTGTGATTAGATTTGTGTGATTTCAGATTTTATATATGTGACTTTAACAACACAATAGTATTCTTAAACTTTAAAAGAGAAGGATCGAACTTTCATCCCAAAACTCAATTAGTCTCAGTTACATCTAAGTGCAGTGTCACCCTATACTGATCTATATACTGGTTCATTGACTGCCAGTGACCTGATCGCCTTTGAAGTTGTGGAGCTAGTTTGCTGACTCGATGACTCTGCCTGTTGCCATAGTTATGTCTTGAGCGGCTCAAGTTACCACTCTTCATTTTAGTATTCCTTTAACTGCCTCACCTACAGCACAGATCAGAGAAACCAAGACTAGTATCACACCAATGTGTGCCCCAGCTGTGACCATCAAGGGTCACGGTCAGAGTTCACCAGGACTGGCATAGGGTCCCAGTGTTGTTGTATATCAATTAGAGTTCAAGAGGAGGGGAAATCAGCCCCAGGGAGAAAGCAAGGATGCGGACCCTCAATTTAGACCAGTTCCATACATTCTTAAGGACTTTTTAATGTTGGAAATACAATTGAGATCTTAGAAATAATTTTTCAGCAATCAGGCTCATTCTAGTACTCTTATCAATTGGCTCTGGTTAGCAATTTCCTCATAGTTGTTAATGAGAATAACATATTGTCGAACAGCTGCATGGAACGGAGTGATATGCAAAAGCACAACTTGCTCTGAAGGTAGATTATGACATTAAAAGTATCTTATTTATGTTCTCCTACTTTTTTGTCTGATGCACATATAAAGTACCAGACAGTGATGGGTGGGAGGGATTATGGCTCTAATTTACTTTGGCAGAAACTTGCACAACTCGAGTCATCCCCTTTGGACACGGATTTAGCAGACTTAACACAAATAGATGTACACAGAGATTGATTTTAAACCCTGTCTGCTTTTGTGTTTGGCCAAGTTCAAACTTCTCCGGAGATGATTTGTGGTAAAAGCTTTCTGCCATCAGTCATTATTTATATAGGTCAATATTATCGTTCGCAACGAAAGGAAATGGAGAAAAAAAGTTTTGGAATACTTAATAGGAATGATATGAGAGAATCATCATGTCAGTCATGACTTCCTGACCGACTGCACATAAGTGACTCGCCCTCGATCTAAAGAGCATGTTTTTTCATAGAATGTCATTTTAAGGAGAAGAAAACAGTCATTGAACTCTTAATCTGATAAGATTGGCTGATGATGTGCAGTGCTGCTCTCACAGCAACTTGCTGTTAGTTGCTGTGAGGCTTTTATTGTCAAAAGGGCACATTGTGTTAACTGTTTCTCGAAACCTATCCCCTCCGGCACCTCAGGATTTTACAGTGTAGTTCAGCTTTGACAGCCTTTGTGTTACAAATTACAATCGGCTAACATTTAAACAGCAATGAAAATAGCAGACATAAGCCCGCTATTTGATCCTTAGGCCGAAGCTGTAGAACCAATATCGGAGACGGTGTTTTCCTTCAAAGCGAGGTTGAGATCCAAGACGAAATAACACATGTGGACCAATAAATGGTCTGAATGGGATGTCCAGAAAGTGTTCGTAGTATAGCAGCGGAAGCATGGAGGAGGAAGTAGCCGAATGAAAATCACAGTTATTTGTCTTTTTAAAGAGCCTGTCTGGCTTCTTTAAACTATAATAGAGAAAGAATTCTCAGTGCATTCAAGTAAGTAGCTTGTTTTATCAAACCCGCTCTCATAAGAGTCACTTATCAAAGTGGAAAATCTTGTCCTCCCCTTTCCTTCTGTTGTGTTAAAGTCTGTCAGCAAACCTTTTGCATGTCATCACATCGTTTTATACTCATATTTAAAGTTAAGCTTTTAATGTTGTGAGAGCAGAGGGGTGAAATGTTAAGTTAAACTTAACCTCTCTATTTTTAGCGTGGATAAAAGTCTCCGGTCTCTCCTTGTTAACGTTAGGACTATTGGAACTGCGACTACAGTCTGATGAATGAGGTGATGTCCACAAAAAAAAAAAAAACGCATGACAGTGGAGACTAAACACCAAGCTTTCATTTAGCTTATCTCTTTTTCTGTCTCTTACTTCTATTTTTACTTGTATTTTCTTGCACTCTCAGAAGTGTTGAATTGACTTTGCCGTGAGGTGACAAGGGAGTGGCCGTCCCTTAGTCTGAGAGCTCTTTCCACACCACACACTCATAGATATGTTTTGCACCCACACACTCACGCACACACTCGCACGCAGGCACACAAAACACACTTTCTCAGCTCGTCGTCAGAGTCCGCCTGAGAAGAGGTAATTGCCGCGTTTGCTTGTCATGACACTCGAAACGCTAAATATGTTTACTTTTCAATTCTACTGTGGCAAAGCCTTACTTTTTCCAGTCACAAAGAAAGTCTGTCACTGTAAATCAGTCTGCCTCCGACACCACTGCTCAGTCAGGCACACGAGAGAGAGATAAATAATCCATTCATTCCTTTTTTCGTCCTTTTCTGTCATTTTAACCACTATGAGCCCACTGTTTCAGGTGTTTTTCCATTCATCCTCGCTGTGGTTCGGTCTTGATTTGCCCGGACAACAAAGCCAAAGCGTATGATCAATGAATCTTCCCGCTGTGCTGAAATCAAAAGGAATGACCCCGCTCTCTTTTTCTCCTCTCCCCCTCTCTTTGCTTTCTCCCAGTGGAGGGAAAATGTAAGATAGACACGAACGTTCCTGGTATACACTCACATCTGTATATACGTCGTAGATTCTTTTGTTTCATAGTGGATTCAGCACGTTTCCTTTTCAGTAGAAGTAGTTCTGTGATGCAAATAACCAAGACTGCAGCTTGAAAGTTCTCACTTTTAGAGACAGAAAAAAAAAAATGTTAGTACAAGGGTGGAAAAGAACACTACAAGATTTGGTTAATACTTAACATTAATTAAGAAGCTTCATATGGATTTAGAGTTATTGAAATGGGAAATCACACTTTGTGGGCTTTCTCAGAGATATTTTCACAGCATTCTAACAAAAAAAGGCTCTGGCAGCAAGTTTGCTTTTAATTAATTTGAGTAATTTACAAGCGATCTAGTAGTGTGATTTTTCACCCTTAAGTGTTTATTAGATGCTTAGTATTCAGTAAGACTGAAGCTGTATCTAAATAATTCATTTCAAAATGCTTACAGGCTAGAAATAACTTGATTTTTCTTTTTCCTCTCCCCTTCTTTCCTTTTATTTGTCCATCTCCATCTCCAATTCCGAACCCCTGCTTTTCTGTCTTAAACTTTTCCTGAATTTCTGTTCTCTTTACTTCTATCCTCTCTTACTTTTTAATCTATGCTCTTTTTTCTCCACTGTTGGGGACTATGTGGGTCTCTTTCGGGTCTGTTTCTCCTTCTTGTTTCTCTCGGTTTCTCCTTTCGACCTCTCCTTTTTCTTCATCTTTTCCAGTGGGAGGAGATCAGTGGGGTGGATGAGCACTACACTCCCATCAGGACTTTCCAGGTCTGCAACGTGATGGAGTACAGCCAGAACAACTGGCTTCGCACCAACTGGATCCCTCGCCAGTCGGCCCAGAAGATCTACGTGGAACTGAAATTCACACTGAGGGACTGCAACTCCATCCCGCTGGTCCTCGGCACCTGCAAGGAGACCTTCAACCTCCTCTACCTGGAGGCAGACGACGACCAGGGAAGCCACTTCAGAGAGCATCAGTTCGTCAAGATCGACACCATCGCGGCCGACGAGAGCTTCACCCAGACGGACCTCGGAGATCGCATTCTCAAGCTCAACACCGAGGTGCGCGAGGTGGGCCCTCTGAGCAAAAAGGGCTTCTATCTGGCGTTCCAGGACGTAGGGGCCTGTGTGGCTTTGGTATCGGTGAGGGTTTACTTTAAAAAGTGCCCGTACACTGTGCGGAATCTGGCATCCTTCCCCGATACGGTGCCGTTGGACTCCCAGTCACTGGTGGAAGTCAAAGGCTCGTGTGTCAACCACTCCAAAGAAGAGGAACCTCCACGAATGTACTGTAGCACCGAGGGGGAATGGCTTGTGCCGATTGGGAAGTGTCTCTGTAACCCAGGATACGAAGAGAGAAGCAGCACCTGTCAGAGTAAGACCCTTTTTTTCTCCCTCAGCTTTGTCATCAATTATTTATGCACGTTCTTTTATCACAAGTCTCCCCTCCATGTATTCTGTTTTGGATCCTGTGGCCGAAACAAATCAAAAGTTTTTTTTCAAGAGTAGAAAAGTACGCCGTCTGATGTGAAGACTCCCACACTTCATATCTGTCAGCTCAGAGGCTTTAATGTCAAGCACTCAGTCTTTGTGAGCGTGCGTGTTTGTCCCTGCGTGCACATTCTGTATGTGAGAGCAAACCCCCAAAATTTTTAGGGTGTTTGTCGATATGTTGCATAGTCCTGCACGCACATGTCTATACGTCTGAGTGATATCTTTTCCAGGTCCCCCAGCAATCGGGTGCAGCATACCGTGGTACTATAGTAATTTTCCCCCTGACACATCATTAGATTTGGGATGATCTTAACCAGATCTGCAAAGAAGGGCCCTGATAACGCAGAAGAAATGAGTGGGCTGGAGTGGTTGGTGAATAATGAAATAGTTTCAGTGATGGATGTGAGTGCTTGTGAAAGAGTAGTAGTTATTTGAGATGGTTGCAAAAGTATCTGCCTTTCATTTTCTGGTTAGTATAACTGCTCCTCTTGTCTGTTAAAAGATCGTCACACATGTTTTGAGCAGGACTGCTTTTTTCATCATCTTGAGTTAGTTTTGAGACAGAATGATAATGGAATGAAACACACCTGAGAACTTTTCCTGGGCATCAGTGGAAAGTCAATCTCTTTAAATTTCATTTGTATATTTCTATGTGCTTCTCTCATCATTTCCACCATGTAAAAGTAAGTGAATGAGACCCTGTGGGAAGTTTTATTAGACTGTTTTGGATCAAATGACCACTGGGTCAAAGGTTAAATGTCAGCTTATGCCTTTCATCCAAGAATTTTAAACAGCATACATGTTGGGCCTTTTAAAATTCTGTGCATTTGAAAATTTTTCTTGATGTAAACAGAGTTAATTGTTTCTGAAATGTACCTTTGTAATAAAGGTTACACTCGTATACATGATTTGCGCGATATTCATACTTTTGTTTTTATCAGAAAAAAATCTAAATCTAAATCTAAACAAAAAAAGAAAATAATAAAATAATAATGAAGCCGTTGATTCAAAGCCTAAACTCTCAGAAAGTTGTGTCTATCATAACCCCATGTAAAAAAGAAAAAATAACTGAGTCTGCACAGAATTTCTTGCCCGTTCCATAAATAATTGAGTTTTTAAAAAAATAATTCTAGCTCTAAAAACTGAAACTGCTTTTTTGAGCTTGACGTTATGCTCCCCAATGTTAAAAAAAAAAGTTTTAAATTGTGTTGCTGATAAGCTTCCTTTAGACTTCAGTAGTTGTGTTTTTTGTGGCCTAACCATGCATGAGAATCAACCACTGGACAAAGATCACACTGAAGCTCCAGCTGCATCTGCCATGAGACGTCACGTTTGCTTTGTTGTTGAAGGTTGCCGTCTGCCGCACAACTCTTATTCTTAGTTTCAGCGAGCTCCACTCTGAGCTCTGAGAAGTCAGACTCAGCAGCTTTGTGACAGCAGGCACCTCTGCATCGCGGATTTCCCACTGTGACTTTAAACTTAAAGCAGAGTTGAAGTTTAAAACAAAGAAGTGGGTCTTTGGTGTTCCCCGTTATTGTAGCTTGTCCCAAATGGTGCCTTGTTCATCAGCTCTTTCCTCTCCAGAGTCGTGCCCAGTGTTAATTAAAGATCAAAGGCATTTTACCAGGTCAAGCCCCTGCTGTCAGGGCCAGGGGAGGCTCTTTTTCTGGACTTGCAGCCTCCAGACAAGCCTGTCTCACTGTCCAGATGCGAGTACAATTTTAGTTTGAGCTGTCAGATGAAAGTCCCGAGTAGGGAATTTAGGGAACAACGAAAATATGGATTACAATGAGAGTTGAATTTCTCTCTCAGGTTTGAAGTAATTCATCATAGAATTTGACAGTGAAATTGAAAAAGTCAGAGCAGAAATATTGTTTTTTTTCATTGAGTACAGATGATTGGCTCCTTCCAGCCTTTCCTTTCACATTTGAAATAAAACAAAGCATAATTAAAGAAAAGGCTGACGTTATGTAGACAAATGGCAGACCCCTGTCTACCCCCTTCTACCACCCTCTGTTCACTTCCTGCCTCTCTGTGAATTGTGTGAATGTTTGGATGTATTTGACAATCTCTTATTAGTTTCAGAGTGGTCTAATGGACTCTAATAAGGTCTTATGTTACCATGGAGTAGGACAGCTGCACCAACAGGCCCCCACACTCTCCCATGTGCAGCCGTCAGGGGCCCCATCCCACAGTTTGCTGTCCAGGCCCTTGGTGTTAACAGATAGATAGCCGAACGGGTTAGGTCACCCATACACAGATAGCAGAGGAAGACAAAAACATATTTACCGACAGCTAAAACTGATAGAAACAGATGTTAAAGTGATGGCTTATCATGTATTTACATGTCACAGACCCTCATGTAGACACATTTGGCTCCAAAACATGTTTTAGGGACGCTTCGTCTTTCAGATTGCAAATATCTTTCAAAGCAGGCAGTAGATTAACAGGTCACTATGGATTTTATAGGGACATTTCAGATATCTCGTACCATTTTTTGTGTTTGAACATCTATTTCGATTAGTCTTCTGCAGTTGCCTTAACTTTTGTCCTTTGATTTTGCTTCTGTGTGTAAGTTTTAGAGTCATCTTTGTTTATACGGGTTCCAAAGTGTGTTTAACAGCTTTGATAGAGTACACATTAGTATCAGATGGCCACTGTCTTGCTTGTGTTTTAAATGCGTTTGTTGAATGTGTGTACGTGCCTGTGTGTATCATCAGAGATGTTTGAGAAAGTGTGGATGTTTTCTCTATGGCGCCTTCAAAAGAACTCAAGAATTCTGTCTAGCTAAGGCAATGGGAAGGTATGTGTGATCTGCGGTTATGCGAGTGTGTGTTTGCGTGTGTGACTGATGACTGCGGTGCTGTACAGAAAGATACAGGGTATATTCTTGTCAAGATATGTTTTCTTAGCCTTATCAGAATAGGGAATGTTATCAGATTTTTTTTGTCAGGGACGCTGTGAATGGATTTAAACACAGTGCCGCGTGTATGGCAGCATCAGTCATCATCTGGATTACTGTATGTTTTGTAAGTGGCCTTCAGGCCTTGCACACAGAACGTAAGGCCAGATTTAATCTCACTAAGTCAGTCTTTCATCTGTCATTACAACAGACTGGAGCAGGTGAACGAACTCGTATCTACCATCAGTGTGAAATTCCTGCCACCCTAATTTGATCCTAAGATAGCAAACGAATGCCTGTTTTTCAAATGGGTAGGTGTGTGTGTAAGTGTGTGTGTTGCAAGCCCGGGCAGCTGTTCTGTTATAGGTTGAAGAGAGACCCAGGTTTACATTCTTTCTGGATTAATCAAGATACACAATCCTGAAACTTGCCACCACCATAATGCTTATTACAATTATAGCACAGGATAAATCTTTATGCACAGGCACAGTATCATATCAGAGCCAGAGTGACCATACTTTGACTTTTCTTTTCTAAATCATAACCGTTGGAAAAATGAGAACCTGGTAAGACCATAGACCTCCATAACATATCAACTTTGAGACGAGTGGAAACAAACTCTCCAACGAAAGTTTTCTTTTGTCACATTAACCGGTGTAATCAAATACCATCTGTGATATTTCTCAGTAAAACTATTTACTTAAAAAGAAAGTTTTGTTGTCAGCAAAATGTTTTTTCTTGTAGTTTAAATCAATTTCAACACTAATAATAAGAAAACTATTGGAATGAAATACTGTATAGTATAAAAAAGTATGAAATTATGTCCTGGAAAAAGTTTCTGTTTTCTTATGATTATTGGAGACTGATTTGGTCCATATTTATTTACTATATAAATTCTGAAATGATTTTCAAATATTCAGGCTGAGCATTTTTTGAATGCCTTTTCTTTGTTTCTTAATCCTTTCTCTCATCTCTACCTCTCTGCTCATCCCTGTGGCTGATTGTCTTGGCTGCTGGTTCAAAGCCCTTTGTCCATCTCATGTAAAAAGTTTTATATCACTCTTCACTCTCCAGCGTAAGTGATTTAGCTGCTGCTCTCATGCATGGAATTGCTTGGCTTTCCATCAGATGATTTGAACTCACATTATACATTTTCCATTGAACCTATCACGCAAGGCCCCGTTAGCTTGACCAATGATATACATGGGCTTTATACTGAACTGATGTAGAATTTATTTAAACTTTTTTCTTAAGGAATCTGCGTTAAGGAAAACAGTGTATGGATACAATGAATTTATTCCGTAAAGATGTTGTTTATCTGTCTCAACAGAAGTTGCTCAGAGTATTGTTTTGTGAGTATGCTCTTAAGTTGCTTTGGAGTGATCATAAATAAGTCCTTGCGTAATGATATATATTTTTTACTGTTCTACACAGTGTACTTATTTAGATGATTAGTTTAATGTATATCATATGTTGACATTTTTCCGAGAAGAATATAGAAACTACACATACTGCTGTAAAATTGAATCAAAATAGAACTGAATGGGAACATTTTTTTTACACATGCTAATCAATTAATCAAATAAATAAATGTGTCATTATCATTCCAGACTTCTTACATTTATGCAAACAATTTTCTTATGGTTTTCATCACCCATATTGTTTTTGGTACTGGGATTTTTTTCTTTTTTTTTGTATATTTTTTGACAGACTGTTGAGGTTGAGTGCTGTGAATTCATGGAGCTGTTGGCTCTCCTCGTGTCCCTTGGAAGGACTCAGTTTGTTTTTGTTGGCCATTATATAACGGCCCAGCTCTCAGAAAAAACATGTCAAATCTACACACACTCACAAACACTTTGAAATCCATCTGCACACACGGAGCAGTGGTGCTCTCTGCCTGTCCCTTATGGATTGCATTGATTGCAATAACTATTTCTAGCTCTGAACTAATATACTTTTTACTTCTCTTGGTTCTTTTGCCAAACATGTGTTTGTATACTGTACATGTGCAATCTGACTAGTTTTGCCCACCAGTTCTCTGCATTCTCAAAAAACCTTTGTTCCTTTTCCAATCTGACCCCTGCTGTGATAACACATTGCGTACTGTAGCTGCACCACTCACAATGGGAGCAGCACAGGCTAGCACGGTATAAGAATAGCCCGTTACTATTGGCTGTTCCATGCTGAAGGGCGCTTACACGGGCCGCGTATCATAGACTTCCACTAAACCAAATCCAGGCAGTCAGGTCAGTTAAATCGAGCTAGTGTCTATTTGGTTGGGTTCCCTCAGCATTATACTTTACATGGCTCTGTTATAACACTGGTGTTCTGTTGCTTAAATCTCCTCATCTCTTGTCAGTTTAGCTTAGTGTGGAGGCTCTTGCTGTGGCAGCCTTTTGGCTGAGTGTTCCTATTTAGCCTCTGTAGACCTAAAAAGGAGAAGAGAAAGTGGGAGTAAGGGACAAGTCCTGGATTGAGTGCTCCAGTGAGAGAAGTCATGAATCCTAATGTTAATACTATACTAAACTCGATATACTTGCCAAATTAAGGCAGTCACATATACCAATGTAAATCAATGTGAGTGAAACCCAAACTTTTTTTCCCAATCAAAGGCAACATAGCAGTCCGGTTGGAAAAGTTCTCACAAAGTCTTAAGGCATTTTTAAGGGGATTTCTTGTGACAGGGGTCCAGTCTTGAAGTAACATTTTTTTTCCCAATGGTAAATTACATTGTAATTGAGTGGTTAGGATGCATATAAAATCATGTCAAACGCAGTGAATTCTTTTTTTACTTATTATTATTATTTTTTAATACCAACGTACACTATATATATATATACACACATATTCACTTGACAACCCATCAGCCAGGAGGAATATTTGTGTGCCTTGATGGAATGTAGACGGATCATGAAAATAGTTTACCCTAAGTATAAATGTGTAAAGTGTCCAAGTGTTCACCAAACAAGGGAACTCAGCAATGATCTCATAATTGTCTGCATAGTGTAAGGTGTAGACACATCTGTGTGAAAGAGAGAGAGGGAGAGGGAGGAAGTTCACATTCATATGCTTAACCATTGCTGTAGCTCGAAAGATTGGATGAACACATGTCTGATGTCATACATATGTCAGACCCTCTTAAATCACTGTCTTCTGCTCCATCTACGTGCACACACATGGCATATATTGATGGATGTGTGTGTCCGTGTGTATGAGTGCGTGTGTTTCTGGCTTGTAGAGCCGAGGAGGATGGAGCCAAGGATGCAGAAAAGGTTTGTTCACTGGGTATTATTGCCTGTTTGCTTTTCTCTTTATGGGCCTTCCAATGCAGGCCGGGGGTAGTGGGTAAGCCTGTCACCCCGGGGCCCTGGTGCTGTTGGGACTTCAAAGCTGTTGGTAACCACAGGCTTAGGAATTCAACTTAACTTCCTCCCTCTCTCAAACTCACACATGCACACTTATGCACAAACAGAAACCCTAAAAGGCACACGCACACACAGAGAACTATACCTACAACAGGAATGGAGCGCTTGATACATGGGTGGTTTCTTAGTTGGATAGGCAGCGCTCGTTGACCGAATATTTGAATATCGGCAACTTCACATTGTTTGTGTTCGTATTTTTGAACGCGTGTATTATAATTGTCTAGGCAGCATGCTAGTATGAATGCAACAAAAAGAATGTTTCTATGTACTATCACAAATGCATCTTGTGGGTCGGTAACATTGAGTCTGGTATTTGTGTTACATACTGCATGTTCTGTGTATGGGCCTAGCTGTCAGGGGCCAGACAAGGACAAAGGATTGCTGCAGCAGGAATCCCCTTGTTTGACAGTCAGTGAATGTTTGGAATCGCACATGATTCAACAGGGGAGGGGAGCTGGAGTTGAACACGAGAGTCACTTTGTCATTTCTGATAAATTAGAGGAAGCAAACTGCAGAGCGAGGCCAGGGAAATGGAAGGGGAAAAAGCAGTAAGAAAGGGGAAAATAATGTCTGCGATTGGAATATAGACTTTTGCTGAAAAGCGTTTGGCACAAAACGCCTGTTTAATGATTTGCGGCTTTGCTGCTATCAATTCACCATTTTCAGTTTCTTTATGTTTGCCTTTTGATTTTCTTCCCACTGTCTTGTGTGAACATTTAGACAAAAAAAAAAAGCTGTCAGCTGATGGAATAATAAGAATATCAGCATAAACCCCTGCAAAGTTTGATGAATATTTTTGCTTTTCTTAGGCACTACTTTCTTAATATTGCAGATGTCGTTTGAATAATGAATTGCAGAGACAGAATTTGTGAGTCCCTTTGCAGTCTCTGCAAATCTGTCTTAGGAGTCTGACTACAGTACAATCAAAAGCTCATTTGTGTTGTACCATATTTCCATGTTGACTCCAGCATTTCTATTCAGAGTGGACAATTTTGCCAGATCATTTGACTATTTGTTGTAGAAGACTCAGGGTTCACTCTGAGAGAAGAAAAAAAACTTTCCCCATAGATTTGTTTAAGCTTAAGTCATCGTAAGATTAGCTTTGCGCATTCACCAGGACACATACCCCATAGCTCAAAGTCAAAGTTGATGACCCAATTACCAAACCTTGGTCCCATCGAGGGGCTGTAGCTGTCAAGTGTATCACTTATCTGAGCATGCACGGTACGCATGGCGACACAGTGAATAGTTGTCAGAAACATCATCTCATTGTACAGCTGAGATGAGTTCACTGAAGAGAGACCTTTCTGTGTTATTTTACATGTACATAAATATCTGTGTGATGGCAGCTGAGTGATTCTGCCACACCGCTCCACTGCAGATGTCAGCATATGAAAACCTTTCCATTCTAACAGACGCCACAAGCATGGAACGAGGGCACAAATGTAAATCCGGTGACAATTCTTCGATGAGGGATTTGGTGAAC
Organism: Menidia menidia; assembly: GCA_907169785.1. NCBI lineage: Eukaryota > Metazoa > Chordata > Actinopteri > Atheriniformes > Atherinopsidae > Menidia > Menidia menidia. The sequence continues at coordinate 5,068,499 of CAJRST010001113.1, read as the reverse complement.
AATTAATGTCGTAACTGCTATCAATGATGTTGTGTAATTTCGGTAGCATCGTACTTTGAGGAGAGGCCCGTCGATTAAATGAAATCTCACACCCACTTGCAGAGTTTTTAAACATTTCTCATGCACATATGCTGACGCTAGGCTCTAACGCAGAATCATATGACGCATTTAGCCACAATGCTGTCAAGTCCAAGCAGGCACTTACTTACCATGTTTGTGTATTCACTTGACTCTGGGAGAAATGTAAGATAATACTGGTCATGGAGTGGCCGTTGCTGTGTTTCTGAGGTTGAAAGCTGGCCTGCTGTGGACTGAAGCAATGTGGAGCAGAAAAACAAGTTTACACTGTCATAACAGAACGGAACAAAGAGCTCGTGTTGTGTTTCTATGTGGCCTGAAGCCTATGAGAAACAACATGTAAGATACATTTGAGAGTGGTGGTGTTAGGCACAATTCTGAATGAACTCTTGCACTGAGAGCTAAATTAATTAAGACTTTGTTTAAAGAAATATTATATTACTGAATCAGCTCATTTTTTCCAAATGTTCCAAACTTTGGACATAAACATGTTTGGTGATGTTGCAAAACCTAACCTAATATGCACTTGTTCTTCCTCCATCCTTTAACACGCACATATATTATTTTTTCCGTTTTCCTCTCTGTTTAATTCACACATTAAATTACTGAATGCTTGTTTGCCTGTAACTGTGTTTGTTAATGTGTTATTGACCTTGTTCTGTTGACGTTTGCGTAAAATAGTTTGTGTCCTCCATGTTAATCAGGTTTGCAAAAGGTGATACATAAATGGTCCTTTGGGATCTTTATTTACTTATGTGTATGACGGTGAGACAGAGAAACAGACCGCAAGGGCATGACATTAATATGAGAGGCATGTCTTTCAATATATACAGGTCATTAGTAAACAAGAGGTGAGCAGAGGGGAGGTAATAAAAAGCGCTTACTACAGCAGGTAGGCAGACACACACAAATTGCAGTGCATTTATGATTTCAGACTTTTCAAATGTCTTTGTCTAAATTTATGGATTAAAATGCCTTTTTGAGATGAATATGATTCATCATTATTATTTTTTGTCTACGTTTTGTGTAGCTCAGGTTGATCCAGGGTAAAGAGTATCAAAGCAACGAACCACAGGCATCTTTCTTTAATCGTGCCTGTCAAGAACTGGACAGAAAAAAATGCTTTTGTGAAAGGCAAGGGTTTATTACACTTTAGAGAGTAGTTTACATCACGGTGAGCATGTGTATGCACTTTATGATGGAACCAGAAAAGATCTTCTCCCAGGTGAGAGTCGGCATATTTCACAAACTGGAGCACATAAACGTTGCATCAAGCATGTACTCCAAACTGAACACTGCTATGAAATCAGTGGGTAAAAAATCTATTATCTCAGAGATGATGTCACAGTGAACGAGAGCTGGCATTCAATATTTGATGCAGAGTGGAGTCTCAAACTCCACTTTTACACATTGATATAATTAATTGTTGAAACACAACAACTGCTTTGAGGAAATTAACTTTGAAGAGAATTACCTTGACCAATTTCCATCACAAAGTAATGCAAATGCTGGACGGATGATTGCCAAACATATGCATTCAAACTGAGAAAAGACACAGTTTAAAACGTATGTGTTAACATTTACCCCAGCTAAACTCAGTGATGCTCCAGATGGTATCTGATCTCCACGAACTGATCCATGGAGGCATAAAATCATGCATCCTTGATTCTTTCTCCTCCAACAGCTGATGGAGACAAGCTAAAAGGTCTCCGCTATCATACACAGCAAACTCTAGCCATTCCCTTCCAGACACTGAGTGGTGACATTTTACCTTCATCAATCGGGGTTAAATTAGAAATGATGTCAGATGGAACAACACGGCGTCTGGTGTGTGTGCGAGTGTATGTGTGAATGTGAGCATCTGAGAGAAAAGAATGGGTTATTGGTGCTTAAGAAATACTCCACTGTTGCATGCACATATGAGTGTGTGTCAGTCCGTTTGTGCTGATTAAAGGCAGTCAGGCCTCAGTGATCAGGCCTTTAAGTGTCCCTGCACTCCGAATGCCAAACACAACCATTCGTTCCTGGTGCAGCCAAGTGTGGAGATTGCAGCGCTAGACCACATTGGACAATCTTAAAGGCCTGCAGCTGTGCGTGGGCGTACGTCTTTTCCTATTTTGTTGTTGGCCTTTTAGTTTTTTTATTGACAATTCCGAGCAATCTAGATAGGAAACATTTGAGCAATTTTCTTTTTTTATCTATAACTGGCAATTTCCTGCATCTATAGTAAAACGCAGTCACACACACTGAATGTGTGTCTGTGTCTGTGTATTGCTTAAAGGGCTGTCATAGTCACTTAGTGTGTATATACTATGCATATATAGATAGATAGATAGATAGATAGATAGATAGATAGATAGATAGATA
>CAJRST010001113.1:4922281-5066044 GCA_907169785.1 Menidia menidia | reverse complement strand
TCACGTCCCGCATCTGCCTGCAATGAGAACTCTACACCAGGTTTGGTTTAAGTGATGGACTACCTTGAGTAGCCGTTACTGGGGAGCGACCGGGGTTATCACCCCGCTGTAGAGCGAAATACCATGTGTTTGCTCAGCGGGAGAACATTCCTGTTGGCCCCATGATTTCCTCAGGTCATTCATGCAGCCCTCATCCCCACTGTAATGGTATTGTACTGGGGCTCAGCTGCCCCGCCAGGCCCCCCACGCTTCAGCCTTTGGATTCCCTGACAGCGCTGCCCTTCAGCTGCCTGACAGCCAAGCCTGCGGTTGTTGATGGGAGAGTGGGAAGGACAGTCAAGATGGGGCGAGGGATGGGGGAAATGCCGTTTTTCAGATCGTTTCAAGTTTTTTTTTTTTTTTTTACGGTAAATACTTCCATCGATTTTGAATTAAAGCACAAGCTTCCTCATTGCATTTCATACACAACTCTTACCAAGACAAAGCACAAACATATGGTACCGCTGTCTTAGTTCCCCCTAGTTTCAATGACACTGTATCAGTTACAAGACAAACAAAAAAAAATCTCAATAGAATTCACAAAGGATACTCTTTTTTTTTTCACTGTATTACACAATAAATGATGTATACAGTAAAACATACATACATGAAGCCCCTGAGTCCAAACAGAAGAACATGGTGGCCTGAAGGAGGAGGGAAGACATCTGCCACCACTTATGAATTCAACAAAGAGTACACAGCACACATCACTTCTCAAAGCTTTTCTTTCTCTCTTCATTCTGTGAGTGTAAAAAGGGCTGTTCATCATTATTCAAGGACAGAGCTGATTAAAGGTGATTAAGCCCTGCCCATCCATCACTCTTGCCTTTCAGGCTGTCACTGGCCCCAGTGTTCAGGGGGACTCCAGCGTGTGTATGTGTGCGTCTCTGTGTGTGGGAGACAAAGAAAAAAATAAGAGACTGTCTGTCCAACTATGCAATTTTCCAAATATTCACTATTACACTAATTGCAAATAATTTCCCAAGTAGAAAAAAAAACAATATACTTGTGCCTTAATCATGTTGCTTAATACTGAAATAATACATTTTAAAAAATTCAAATTGTGGTTTCAGTTTAAATGGGCCATGTCAGCTCATTCTTTAAAAGACTCTTTGGCAACCGTATGATGAATGTCCACTTTCTCTCTTGATGAATGACGACAGTGAGAGCCTTTTTTGCCTATTGCCATTCTTCATAACAACAAACCCAAAGTAAGGCTAACCAGTGTTTCCAAAAAGGATGGAGAATTTCCTTTAATAAGACTTAACTGATTGGATGTTCTTCTGTTCTTATGGACAGTTTGTTGACACTGACAATGTCAACAAACTGTGGGGACTGTGGGAAAGGAGTAGCTTGACTAATTGTTCTGTTTGTGAATTTCCATGCAAATGACTGTGCATGCTCTGCCTTTATAGACTGGTTCACAAAGGCCATAAGAATAGGATTCGACTATTTAATACATACAAATCTGGCAACTGTTAAAAAGTAGCAGAAAATGATAACTGCTTTGCTTGTGACTCGTCTTGAAGCAGACCATTGAGGGACATTGTAATTCTCTACCTTTATTTAAAAGGGCGAGGGAAGTTTCACTGCAGGTTTTACAGAGTGTTGAGTTAGGTTTCATTAGCTGTGGTCAGACAGGAAGCTAGCGATGTCACAGACTACCCAGGATCAGATTTGCAATAAACTTCTGTGTTCTGGCTCATACATGAGTATAGCAGACAAAAAGAAAAAGAAAAACTAATCCTTCACCTTTTTGAGTATGATTATGCAGTGTCTCTATTGTTTGAAAGTACTCTCAGACCTTTGCTTTCATCAAATCTTTTTGTTAACTTTATCACTTAGTGCTCTTACTATATTATTCATGATAAAAAAGGTATAGAGATATAACAAAATGCCAAAAGTGGACAGTTAGCACACATGTCTAAATATGCAACTTAAGGTTTTTTAGCTGATTGTAGAAGCATTCAAAAATTAAAAAAAATTCACGTGAATTTTAGGATTTAAATATCCTATGACCTTTTAAAACCTTGAATATAGTAGCAGAAAAATGTTCGAAGGATAACAGGAGAATTTTTTTTTAACCAAATTACCTTTACAAGTGACCCTATAGTTTCTAGAGAATATGTTTTCTAAAAGTTTTAAAATATCCATTTTGCTAAGGAAAACCTGATAAACTTTGCATTTGTGTCTTTTTGTTTATTTTCATTTGTTTCCTGCATCTCCATGTTGGCCAAGTATAAGCTTTGCTGTCTTAATTTTTTGTCAGTAACGCTAATGACTCCATACACAGTCACATCCTGTTTTACAAAAATCCGAGGAAAGAAAAATGGTCAGTAGGGAGAGACTTAATAAAAGGTCTGTTTAGAGTATCGGTTTGTCTGTGACCCTAAGAGGGTGTGAGACTGCAAGCAGAACATTGTGTATCTTCACCGGGGAGCAAGAATCGTATTGTTTAACTTTTGTGTCCTGCTGCAACATGCAGAGCCTTCTCTAACATTAGCTCAGCAGGGTGCCGCACTAGAAATACACTTTTGCTGAGCCTGCACTTTTCAAAGCGTCTGAGACACACCACAGACAAACATTGTATTTACTTCACACTTGAGGCTCAAAGTCACCAGGATGGGGGTTTGGCAAAAACCTTATAGCTGACTTAGTGCTTTTTGAAGATATTATGTTACGGTAAAAAATAGTGTTTGTTTTCCTGTTTCTTTTGTTTTGTGTAGATCTGCTGCATATCCTTTTGTTGTTGGGTTTGCCTTTTTTTAGCAAATGTTTTTTACATTAACCGAGACAATATCCAACAAACTATCCTGAGCGGCATTTCTGATGTGAGGCAGAAAGGAAACACAGGGCCTCAACAATCCACATTCCACATTGGTGTTTTAAACCTGCCAGTTGTTGCAATATTTCACCTATGACACCGCAGCTTTCCTTTTTCTATATTTACACTTTGCTTGAGAAGATTTAACATTATTTGTGTAATCAATTGACTTCATTTTAATATCCCTCTTCAGTGTTGTTTCAAAGCTCTAATGGAACTCCTGTGATTTGTGATTAAACGTGTAAGATAATTCATATTCAAATTCAGAGTTTGTGCTGAATGGGTCCCCTAAAGCGTCTGTGATGAGTCAGGGATGACTCACACCTCCACTCGTGTTATGGAAATTACATGTTGTTCACATGGAGCCGAGTTACTACACACCATCTACGTTTTTTAGATTCCATTTAAAGCAGAACTCATTCTTAACGTGTCACATCGAAGCAATTTAACGCTAGTTAGCAGATAGCATTATTATTAAGAGCACACCTTACGTGTATGCTCTACAGCTGCTGAGGGCGATGGTCAGGAAGGAGGAGCCAGAGGGAAGGTAGGGAGGAGGGGGTAAGGCGAGAGTCTTGATGTGTATTTGGATCGTGCCAGGATGTCTGGCCCTGTCTGTGGCTCACCTGCGCCGATCTGTCATCCACACACATACACACACATTGAACGCACATAAACATTTGCACCGACGCTAACTTAAAAAGCCTTTATGCTTGGGTTCGGCTCAATCTTAGTACGGCATATCTTGATGCACACACTATCCGTGTGCGTCACCAGAATTACAAGAAAACAGATTTATAGAGAGGAATACGTTTTTCTCAGTCTCAGCGTGACACAGGAACTCTCTGGTTTTCTCTCTCAGCAGCAACACATGGTGGGACACCCGTGGTGAGGTGTGTCATTTGCAGAGTGATTTAGTGCTGTTTTGCCCAAACCACCGCTGAGACACCTGCCCTAGGAATCCCACAGCACTCACACTGACACACACATTGATGCACAGAGATGCATGCACATGATGGACACATACTCAAAAAGTAGTTTAGCACCACCTCATGCATCAGCCCCCATTGCCTGGAGAGACCCTGTTTTGCTATTTCCGCAACACATTGCATGCCAGCTCTGAGCGGATCATGAACTAAAGTATTCAGTTATGGATTCCTGAATTTTCACGAGCCATGTAATACTTTGGAGGGGAAACGCAGTTCACCACTAATGACTTACCTAAAGATGTGTGATTTTGTGCTTCTTTTTTTGGTGTAACGGTGCATGACATTACATGACATGTAAAACAAGAATAATTCTAATTTGTATAAATGTTTTTTTTTTAAGTACGACACAATTACGCAGTAAATAATGTACATTTGGGCCTAAACACAGTACATTGACATGTTACAGAAATCATTCTATGTTTATAATTTATAGCATGGTGAAAAGTGTCTATTTGAGGTCAAACTATGTTTTCATGCCACATAGACCAAATCTTTTCAAGTCTAAACTTTAATACATAGAAAATTCTGAAACTAACTGGAGGAAAACACAAGTTGTTGGACTATTACAAGGACTTTTTTCATTAAGTAAACCTTAACAAACACATTCATGTCCATGGGCATCAGGGAATTCTACACAAGACCAGATCCAAGTGTCTCTATATTTTACTCTTTCCTGAATTGGCACAGGACTGTGTTCAGTTTGGAAACACCATTTATGCAATATAAGGCTTCTCAGGGTATAATTTTCTCATTTCAGTATTTTTCGTAAATAGACCTTTACTTCACCAATACAAACCATCTGTTTGTTGCTCTTTCAGAATCGTTTTCTTTCTTTCCTCTTTACTGCTCAACAAAAGAGAATGCAGCCAAGCACCAAATCTGAATGGGCTAATTTGAATTGAGAGCACATGAAACAGAAGAAGCTCCAACTTTGGCATGATATGGTAAACTTTGTCATCTTTTAGTTTCATGAAATCCTGATCCAATTAACATTCATTGTCGGCAGCATGCAAGAGAAGCCACCCCAGACTCACGCTACACAAATACATTTTGACATTGCCACCTCTCAGAAATGTGTGTTATGCTGTTCACCTTTAAGAGAAGTAATGAGACACACATGAAGTATTTTGTGTACTGGGATTTAGTATGGTTTGCCAAAATGCAGCATGACTGTATAACGGTTATCTCATCAATATATGGAAGCAAAAACATCATGGGTACTTTTGGCTAAAGAAGTTGTTTTCTTTTCCAGCAACTTTGAACATCTGCTTTCCTCAAGTTTGATTTTTTTTTGTTTGCTTTATCTTTATTTTTTTTAAATTATTAACAACAATATTTTACACAAGATGTCTTTTCAGGATATTTTCCTAATCCGCATAAACACAAAACTAGAATTATGTTTATTGCAAAAGTATAATTTGAATGATAATACTCATGATAGATTTTGCTAACTCTCAGAGCAACAAATGAAAACCACATGTCATAATGTGGGATGGCTGGACGCGGATGTTGCAATTTATTTTCTGAATGGAAGTATCTAAAGTCAACACAATTTTCAAATAACAGAAAACAATTGTAAATGTTGTGATTTCAGGAAACAGATACATAGTCACTGATAATACTCCCCAGATGATGTTAACAGCAAAAAAGTAATAGCTTTATCACTGTGTTCTGTTGTTCTTCAGCATTCATTGCCAACTGTGTGTTTCTACAAAGTGAAAAAATTCTATTTCACATTTTGTCAAGTTTAAAGAGAGCCTGGGAGAATTTTAGCATATGGCAGCAACTATGTTCTGTTGCATGTTTTTTAGGTATGTGGGAGAATGCACATATTTGAGTGGTTCTCCATGCAGGTTTTTGTTTTGGCTGCTTGAATCCTTCAGTTCCCCTCAGGTTTTCCAGCTATGAAAAACTCTGCACTACAGTTCTCTGCAAAGCCATGAGAACTAAGAGCAACTTCTCTCCATGCGAGCCTCAGTGTCTAAAAATCATTACAGATCAATCTGAATTATGACACTAAAGGGACTTAGTGGTAATGTGATGAAAGCGTTTGAAACTAACCAATAAAAAGCAGACTGAAAAATACACCTGATTGTGTTAAACAATAAAAGGCTCCCAAATGTCAAATATGGTAAAAGTACTTTACCTCAATGTACTTAAACTACTTGATTGTATATGAAGAGGTTCAGATATAAATAGTCATTTGTGTTTTGGCAGTCACATGCCTAACTTTAACTCTTGCTAGTATAAAGTAAAGTGGGCAAACAGGATTGGTTTTGAATTTGAGTGAGTGTGTTCTGTGTGTGTGGGGTCGTGTAAGTCCAGCCTCCATGTAGATGACCTATTTTCTCAGAAAGTTTAGAGTATGTCCTCACTGCCCCCAGTCAATAAAATTGTCCTGTGTTGCCCTCAAAAATGGAACTGCGCTACTATGCACAACCACACAAAAACAGGAACACACACACACCTGCTCCTAAAAAATGTCTATGGAGAAGGGAAGGTGAAAATTTTCTCTTCATTCAATGCATTTTCGTATAGTTTTTTTGCTGTCCACGATTCAATAGAAATTTGTAAATCTTTCCATAATTATATCAGAAATGCTTTATTTTCATTTCAGGAAAAAATCTTCAAATTATTTACCCATCAATGTTCCTCCTGTACAAAAACACTAGATTTCAGCATTCTGGTTAGGTGTGTTTCTACATCTAGTGAGGGTTCCCATTACATGAATTCAAAGCAACGCTTCTAAGCTTCTCTTTTTTTTAAATCAAGCAACAGCTGTTTACATTTTATCCTGGCTCAACACAGGGGTTGTAAATCTGTCCGGACCTAACATCAATTCTCCCATGTTAAAATGGAAATAGAGGCTTGGTTGCCTCTGGCTACCATTGTCACACATGGGATCATAGGACAATGGTCCAGCTAGCTAAATCACTAAGATTACGACAGCTAGTGTCCTTGTGTGAAAGTGTATCCTGTGTACATGGCTGGTTATCAGTCCTGAAACATAATGGTGTTGTAAAGGATGAGTAAAGGCAAATGGATTTAAACTCTGGCTGCCTTGTGTTATGTGTTTCCAGGGTCTCTAACAGTGGAATTTGCAAATGTGTGTGTGTGTGTGTGTGTGTGTGTGTCAGTATTGGGGAAAATGGGAGGGCATTTCGAGGTCAGTGTCACAGTGGCTGCAAACAAACAGATATGTATTGGTGTGTTGATTTTTTGTGAATGTGGAGTTGTTACTATGCATGCACGTGTGTTCCTGGACATGCAGAGTGTGTTCCAGCTGGTGTGCTAGATGTCCTGGATATTCCGACTGACCTGGCTAATCTCTGGAGTGTGGAGTGCGTAGGAAGCCATAATTGCATCCTTGATGGATACAGCAGGGAGTTGTTCCATGCCTCTGTATGTGCAGGGTTTTTTGCACTACTCTGTTTTGTCCCAGTTTATTGTCCTTCACAAAAGCTTCACACTTAAACACAGAAGCACACACACACAAAGTCAGACACATGCTATTTTAATGAGATTGCTATTACCATTCAATTCTCAGTTAATTTAGTCTTAAGGACAGGCCCCACAGGTGGTATTCTTCAAAGAGGTCTATACCTAATTCTATATACAGTATTAAATATAGAAAAAGGTAGTCTGGGTTCAAGGCTTGAAGAAGATAAATGAATATCTGATTTGAATAAAGTGCAACACAAACAAAGTTTTCAGTAGTGTTAGTAGTGTAAAAGAATGACTATTTCATGGTCTGAGCCATCGAAGAGGAAAATTATTTGGGTATATCTGACATAACATCCCATATATCCCAAAACGTACATTAAGATGCCACTTTCTTCTGGGCAGTGGAGAAGAACTTTCGTGAATGTTTTTTTCATAACGTCCTGGAAGTTTGGAGGCTTAGTTAGGACTACTTTGGTTGTGGTAGTTAAGCCATAGTCTTTATTGTCTCAACACTCAACCTTCTTTTCCAGCTTTAAACTATTTTTGCTCCCGTTGAAACTAACTGTGTCATGTTGGATTTGAGGTTTTTCACCCACATGCAGGTTCTACCACAAAGGCCGGAAAGTCTTGGTTCAAATTATTTATTTAATTATAAGCGCAGAATGAACTTAGTCCAGGTTGGCTCTCGAACCGGCAGCGGTTCGGCGGCTCCGGCTCTGAGTTCGTTTGATGCAGGGTGGCTGAGGAAGGGGAAAGGATCCCAGAGGCACAGGGGTTCTGCAGGAGTGACAGGGGCACGATCGGCAGGCGGGGAAGTCCTGGTGACAAAGGAGCAGTCGCTGCTGCGCGCTGTGATCGGCGTGGTTCCCGGCTTGACCCAGACAACTGATCGAGATCTGCGAGATGACAAAAACAGGATTAGCTTGAAGGCTCATAGAAATGACAGGAACTTGAAGTTGACTCTGACCAACAAGTGGGACCATCGAGCGATGAATAGCTGCTCCCCCGCTTCTTAAGAATCCTGCAGCTGATTGCAGGAATCCGCTGCAGGTGCGCCAGCCTGCCGGAAACGCTCCCACGAAGATCGTCTATCAGCAGAGCACTCACACCAACTTGAATCCTAACAAACTGAGTCATATGTCATTTCCTTCCAAATTATTTTGATAATGAATCTATTATTACATAGTAACCACTACATTTTCATTGGAAAAAAAGTTCTGTGTTTAACTATATATTGACTTGAAATCGTATATGTGAAGGTTGCTCTGATGCTACAACACAGCATCTAAGAAAAGAGTATATTCCAATGAACATCAGCTGTGTTGACTTTGCTAATTTCCTCTGCATGCATCTGTGCAAATAAAAATAGCGGAGGAAAGGAAAAAAGCTTAAGCTAATACAGTGGAGTTAGCACACTATGATCACACTGCTTATACTGTGATTATGTGACATTAATCACAATAGCCAGTCTTCATTTCCTCGAAATGATTAAGTTCAATTTCAAACATCACTTCAAATGGATCAGGTTGTTTCTGGAAAAGAAACACTATTAACTCTAATATTATGGGTTGTTGTTTGTGTGCACTTGAAGAAAAATGTGCTCACAAAAGTTGTTTCCCCCCCATGCTAAGATCTGAAGTGCTTAACCTTAAAAACATTTGTTGTTTTCTTTGCTTTCCTTTCTGCCATGATATAATTAATGGACACCATCTTCCTTTCCCTCCTCTTCTCTTCCAACTCATCCCATCCTCTGGCTCTATCTGCCTTCATCTTCCTCTTTTATCCCTCTTTTAGACTCCTCATCAGGCTGCTTTATCATGCAAAGCAGTCTTGGATCAGATTACTTCATTAGGCTTTTTCTGTGCCAGTTTGTGGACCCTCAAACACACTTTCACACACTCAGATGCCTACTCATGGAAACTTTCTTTTGCATTAAAAGGAAGACGCGGTAGTGAATTGTGTGCACACATAAAAAACAAGCAAAAAAACAGGGAATTTAGGCAGCAGAAGCATCTCTCTCAGTATGTAAAGACAAACACTCTTGATTTGCAGGGTCTTTCCAGGTCATTAGCCTGCAGTTCATACTCAACATAAACAACTGCTGAATTTCGACTCCAACTGAGAGCTTCATATAGGTCATATTGATAAAACTTCACACTGGGGTTGGACTATGACTTATATTTTAGGAATTCTGTGAAAGCAGCAAAAGAGTATAATATTCGGCAGTGATAGGACTGTGTTATCTTTTTGTCTTTGAAAATCTGAATGGGAAAATAAAGATTACATTACGAATGTAAGTAGCAGTGACGGTGATTTCCCTTTTAGACTTGTCATTAGTCATTTGGCTTAAATAAAAAAGAGAAAGATGAAATCATGCACATGCTTTATATTTGTAAAAGTCAATATGCAATTTAGGCTGCAAGCTGGACCTCACAGCTCAGCACTTGTATCACACCACAGTAGACAGATTTTACTGCAGAGGTGAAGAGGTTTTTAAGACTCGACTTTGATATCCAATTGAGTTGTTTTTCTGTGGAATTACATATTTCTTCTTGTGTCTGCCTTGCAGCGTTTGAAAACACCCACTAATTATGTTGCGTCCGTGTATATAATCTGTAGAGTGCACCCTGTAAATTTCAAGGCAGGCCTTTTTATGGTTGCCAGAGCTATGACTGTGACCAAGTACTGGTACAGCTTTCTTAAAGATGTTCTTTTCGCTTTAAAACTTTAAGAAAGACGAATGGAAACAAGGAAATGATGTACAGTATATCTCACTTAGAGTAACTACCTGATTCATGGTGCTACAGTGAGATCTTCTACTAAATGAAAATTTGACTAGTGCACACATTCATTAGACTTGTGATGTTACATATGGTTACCAAATATCACACATGTGAATGAAACATGGAAGAAATCAGAGGAATTAAGAGTATCTTTACCTCACTTTTGATGTGTTGTCTTCAGTTTTTGCCGCACATGTAAACCATCAGCAGCAATTTCCTGTTTTGTGGCAAAACATCAAAACTCACAATCTTTGCTCCTTTTACAATTAACCATCAACACTGTCTCAAGATTTTCTGGACACAGTTTAGGTGGATGTGGTCAGCTCTAAGAAAGCATTTGTCAAAGCTAAAAGGATATAATTTCCTTTTTGCCAGAAGTTGAAGCCATGACCTGATTTTTTCTTTTTCTTTTAAATATGAAGATTCTGCAATTCGGGGCAAGTTGTTTAACTCTTAAATAATTACCAGCTGTTCATTGTTCCAGCTCATGCGATGCCAACTCAAGACTGAAGTGACCACAGTACAGTCATCCGCAATTATGCCCTTAAAAGTTGAAAGCCTATTAAAACCCTTTCTCATGGTATATTTTCATTGGCTTAAGTGGCTCCTGCAATGTTTCAGAAAACTTAATTAAGTTTAGTTTGGGATTTAATGTGATGTATGGAGGATTCAGGAGCTCTGTGGTTCTAAATGTACGGTGTAACTTTTCTTCTCAGACCAGCGGGTACAAACATTGCATTTGCTTTATTTACTACTGTAATGAAGATTTATTCTGATATTTCTCCAGCGTGATGAGTATTGCCAATGGCACAATAATTGTGCTTAAAAGAGATTCAATACATGGTAATTTGGTCCAAGACAAAGGCCAACAACTTTGATTATTTGTCTAATTCATACATCTGACAAAAGTAAAATAATGTAACTGCATTACTAATAAATTAGCTTCAACAAATTGATTGTAATTCTGCGTAATGGATGTCTGAACTGCTCTGTTTATGGATTAATGTCTTCATGTATTAGTCTTCAGTGTCTTAATGTGATTTTTCTTTTCAGAATATGTATACTTGTTACTGTGTCAATTTAAAAGAAACCCTAGCATGACTTTAATTGCTGTTGATATTCATGACTTTTGCTCATTTAAATCTGAATTTTTCCTCTTGTGGTACATCTAATAATTATGTACAGCAGGTAAAAAAAATAACAGGATAAACTCTTTTAAAAGCATTACGGTCTCATAATAGGCTTTGACTTTTTTCAGATTTCTGTAACTTGTTACTAGTTGGCCCCAAGAGGGATTTTAAGGCTGGGGGCAAGATGTTTAGTGTTGCCATGTTTCCAGTAACATAACAAGTGGCTCCGGATAAGGCTCCCAGCCAAATGTCTGAGCTGTCAAAGTAAAGAAGTTTTCCATTTCAAAGAGAGCTATACCAATTAAGGAGAGAAGAATAGAGCAGAAAAGAGGTGGAAGAGGGAGGACATGATGAGAGGGAGGTGGAGACAGAGGGATATGGAAGAGGAGGAGAGAGGGAGGGAAAGTCAGTGCAACCCTGTAGGGTTGAAAGAGAGAGGAGGCGGCGGAGGTATGGAAACAGGAAATCAGTTGTTGGGTTGGTATTTTGCTTTGGCTCGGGTTGCGTTGAGACTGAACCTCCTGTGTGTGAAGATCTGGAGGCTGTGGCTTCAAGGCTGAAGCTTTGGCTCAGGCAGACCAACGGGGGTTCAGGGACAGAGATGCTTTCCCTGTGAGACATCAATCAATTTTTCATGAAATGACAGGGATCCGTTAACATGAATCAAATTGCAAACTGAGTGTATTAATGTTTTGCCAATTATTGCTGGTAATTTTATTATAAACTTATCAATTTTTTTTAATGAGGTTGTAATTATCTAATGGATAGGACAGACAGAGTTTTTTTGTCAACTATCAATGCTAGTATTTCTACAGTAGATGGCCAACGACTCTATGTTGCACTTCAATTAAAAAAAAGATGAAAAATTGCATTGGGTAATGCATTCAGAAAGGTACTTAGGCCATTTCAGCAGACACATGGACAACTGAGTGCATTTCAGTTGTATTGCATCGACGTTTCTACATATATCACATATACATATATCAGAAAGTCCAGTCAATAAAGTAAATAAAAACAAAACGGTTGAACAGTGAAATATCTCTGCTTTGGATTAGATCATCAGCAACATGTCAAAAAAAGAGAAGCCCCGTGTGATCAGAAAAGCACCCAGCAGTGTTGTTAATTATTGATGATGGTTTCCTGTGACCTAAGCTATTGATCGAGCAAATCGCAGTCCCACTTACAACCGTATCATGTGACTGCTGCAGCTCTACATGTGTGTATGTGTAAATGAGTGAAGCGATTGTGTTGCAGCTGCCATTATGTCACAGACACTGTCCTATGTGCCCATGAGTGTGTCCGTATTTTCAATAACTTCAGCGGCAGTGGCAGCTCTGATGTGTTTTTGTGTGTGTGAGTGGACCAGTGCAGACATGCTTGTTCCTATTGTTAGCATTGATTTGAGAATTAGTCAAGATTACTCATGACATAAAACCTTCCTGTTTTTTCATCCCTAAATATTTCTTACTTTTTTATTTTACAAAATGTGCTTTGTGTATAACATAACGTAAATCTGACGTTATTTAGTCAAGGTTTAGGTTCTTTTTACAAGCCATGTCCCTCCACCTTCTGACAATTATGTAGCTTTCTTAACTAAACTTTGTGTATATCTGCTTGAAAATAGCTTTGGGATGATTCATTTGGCTGTCATTAAATGTTTCAAGAACAATAGTTAGGCAAATTGGAATTCTCTCACACCTTTTGATTAATCACAAATGACTTCAGAGTCAACACGCAAAAATGCACACACACTACTCTCCACTTACATCTCTAAACACACTGATGTCAGTTTAGCACATCTTGGCTCTCCTTGGGATGAGTTAACCTCCGGAAAGTCAAATCTGATTTTACCATCAGTCCCTGTCAGAGCTGCTTTTTACTCTGGCAGAGATAGAGGGAACAAACTGGGCTGTTATTATCCTTTTCCAGCAGTTGTAAAAGTAGTTATAGGGTTGTGGTCAAGAAAATACAACATATCACTATACTGTCACATGAAAACCTCATACTGTAAATACTGCTTTGGTTATTAACTTTCACAGTACATTGAGGGTTTATGAGATACTCTCTGTATTTGATAAGTTTTGAGTCTGTGTTTTTCATTGAAAAGTATCTTTATATTTTCAACTATCAAGAGGGAACTATCCTATTTTCCCATTGTGTTGACTTGTCAGCGATTCAATAAAGCGTAACAAAATAGGAGGGTCTTTAATCAGTTGCAGAGGGATGATGGTCATACAAGAGGACTGGCCATATTTTTCATTATTCTAATGTCAAGAATGCAGTGCAGCCAAAAAATAAAAATAAAATAAATATATATATATAGTTACAGAGTAATACTGCTTCTCTGTCTACCTGTATTTCTAGATATATCTGTCATTCTGTCATTCAATCGTACTGATTACATCAACATGTGCGGTTTTGTGTTATTCTGTAAATGAAACCGAAATTACACTTCAATAATTTAAAAAAGGATGCCAATATAACTCTGCTATATCATGTTACTTTGGCTGCTGACTTGGTGCTCTTCAAAGATGACAAAAGATTTTAAATAGCTATATTCCTGGGGTTTGATTTAGAGAATCATCCAATTTTAAAAATTCTTTGAAGGATTTAGTAAGCCACTTCGAGACATTTTGATAAGACCTCTGTGTATATTTAGTATTCTACAAGAACTCATGATTGTTTGTCTTTGACAAAGTCAAAATAGAAAAATAAATCAACGTTGGTGCAATTTGTA
This sequence comes from Menidia menidia, assembly GCA_907169785.1. Classification (NCBI taxonomy): domain Eukaryota; kingdom Metazoa; phylum Chordata; class Actinopteri; order Atheriniformes; family Atherinopsidae; genus Menidia; species Menidia menidia. The sequence continues at coordinate 5,052,098 of CAJRST010001113.1, read as the reverse complement.
TTGAAGCCTTTTACTTATTTTCCAGTTTAATGTGCTCCATCAAAGGACAGCAAAGTACAAACTGCCGATATAAATGGCTTTGTGGTTGGCTTGCAGCTAGCAGCCACCAATCAGAACCCTACTTAAGCTGCTGTCTTTGCGCAGTGTTATTGATGGGGGACTGTCAATGTGATACATACACACTATTTTGGTTTGTATATTATGTATTCAAAATGTAGGACAAGAGTGTTTCCTAACCAAAAAAAAGATACAACTTTGAGGGACCATCCATGACTTTGAGAAGAACTAGCTACTTCATCCGTCTCTTCTGTGGCTAATATGCCTCTGACATCGAGTTCAGTTAACTTAATTAAACATGACTGATACTACTTAACTGAAGTCAATATGACAAATTTCTGGTACAATAAATGGCCTTCATTTACATCAACATTTAGCTTTTATCCTAAGTGACCTACACATGAATAACAACATTCAAGCTTCAGTGAATCAAAACAACCCAGGTGTAAGGATTAAGAAGAAAATCTATTTAAAGAAGGGAGTGCAAGACGGATAAGTATAGAAGTGCAAATTAGTTTTCAGTTTGGTGTCGTTAGGGTGTTCGGAGTTGTAGACAGGATGTGTTCTGAGAAGAGATATGTCTTCAAGAGATTTGCGAGGATAGACAGGAATGCCCCTATTCGCATATCATTTGGTAGCTCATTCAACCATCAACACACTCCAAACTATGAATGTAGCTGCGTATATATATATATATATATAAATATATATGCTGGCCATATATATATATATATATATATATATATATATATATATATATATATATATACATATACCCTGCCAGACACTTCCCTTAATATGCAGTCACAATTTGACCCTTCAAAATATGTATTCATCAACAGATCACAAAAGTCCTAACAATTGTACCATATGGATTTGTGAGGGTGATATTTGCCAAACAGCCTTTCCAAATTTCATTTCTCACTGGAGTCAAAAACAAAAACAAAGACAAGGCTATGATTATCTGTGATAAGTGATCGGTGATATTTGAACACTGTAGCTAAACAGAAACAGATCTAGTTGGACCTTCACTCACTGGTTCAACAGTTCATAGAGTACAGTGGTGAAAGTATCTGCTTTCAGAGTTATCTAGGGTGAAATGTTCAGGGCATTGACATGATTTGTCAATAGCTGCAAACAGCCTGAGGAATCAGGTGAAAATCTGCTGTAAACGGCCTGACATTTATTCTTTTTAACTTTTGTCTGCGTAATCTCTTCTATAGGCCACAAGCATTATACAGCCCGGGGGCTACCTTCCTGCTTCTGTCACCTGATTGGCCGGGGGTGCGGGCTGTCAGGTCTAATTTCCTTATGTGTTTTCCAATCAGGGTGGTCTGTTTTGTGTGTGTCAGCAAGTGTTACGGTCGCCTTTCTGTCAGTATGATTGTACAGGGCTATTCAAACCATGCTCCACGTTCTGTTACACTCAAGCCCTGAATGATACATTTGCTAGCATGTTCTCTCACACACACACACGCAGACACACACATTGCTGTTGTAGATTGTTGAGTATTTAGTGCAGCACGGGGACTCTGGTGTGGCAGTGTCAGTGATGGATACAGCAGTAGTATCAGCAGTGTTGGTTTTTTGCAGGAGTGTGCTGTCGACCGCTGGGATCTGTCAGACCTGTTCTGCTGAGCCCACACATTCTGCTGGCTCCCTGCTATTGCTGCTGGCCATTTCTGTGATTGTGTTTGAGAAAGAAAGCTTGCTTGTTCATCTGAATATATGTGCAAAGGTGTCATATTGCTATAACGGAGCAATGTTTGCTTTTTAATAAAAGGAAAGTCATTCAGCTCTTATCATCGTCTTCCAACCATTTTAACCATTTTCAGTATTCATGGTTTCTAATTAATTGTTGCAGGAAGTGCAATAACAAAAATTCCAGTCTAGACAAATTGATTTAATCAGGATGTCAAACAAAGCTTTCCAAGCACAAAATGTGTGCATATTTTGATTAAATTCTTTAGAGTTACACTGGGGAGCTCTACTTCACTTCTAGACCTTGGAAGTTAGAGCTCTGCCTCTAAAGGGACTTGACTATCATAGAAGGAGGTATTTTGTAGCCTTAAATACATTTGATCCTGACACTGAGTGTAGATAAGATGAAAGGAGTTTCAACATTTACCTGAAAGAGGAAATAGGCAGCGGATAAAGGAGTGTGGAACTAAATAGGAGGAGAAAGAACAAAACGAAGAAAGAAAAAAAACTAAAGGAAACATCTGATTTTTTTTCCTTTTCTTTTTTTTTTCCACCAGCGCCACCCCCATCTCTCCTTGATCTTCCATCCCACAGCCACTCTTTTAATCGCATTGGCAACATACAGCGGTGGAGTGTCACCCAACTTGCACAGATTGCGCCAGATTTGTGTTGAGTAGGAGTTAAAAGAGTTGCTGAGTGCAGATTTAATACCACAGATATATAAAGAGAGCATTCGTTTTATCTATCGGAACAAATTGCATTATTCATGTCGTTCCCTCTGAGACAGAAAATAGAAGGAAACAGAGACAAAGACACAAAGAATTTAATTATTTTTTCACGAGTAGTCAGTGGATTCTGGTTTCTTTCACAGCATTGTATATATATATATATATATATTTTTTTTTTACATTTTATTTATTTATTTTTCCTGATCTTTGTTGATGTGTGTGTGTGAAGGTGTGTGGGTCTGTGGCACTGCATTAAACACATCTTGAATTTCTCACTATTGGTGTATGTGCCCTAAAGAAAAATGCAGCTATTACAGAGTTCATCCATCTGCTGGGTCAGCACCGAGCTCATGCATCTATCTGTGTTCTTTTGTTTCCAGCATGCAGGCCAGGCTTCTACAAATCGACCCTCGGCAACATGGAGTGCTCAAAGTGTCCACCCCACAGTTTCTCTCACTATGAGGGGTCACTGAATTGCGGCTGTGAGAAAAACTATTTCCGCGCCGAGGGAGACCCCGCCTCAATGGCCTGTACCCGTAAGTCTATTTCAAGTGTTCTGATCAGTATTTTATTTTCGGTTGACATTACATGATGCGTCCAAATATACTCCAAGTGCTATTGAGAACTTTTGGAAATCAAGTTTCTTTTTTGCAGAGAACTTTGTCTCATGAAAACTTTCTATCAGCATATCTAAGACTGCAAACGCAGTCCTCAAAAGCTTTGAAAGCTTCTATATAAAAAGGACAACACAAAGCATTGTTACTGCTCTCCAAATCAAATAAATCTGTATCTAAAACGTATTCAGACATTTTTCTATTTCATGGAATGTAGTTCACCTGTGAAAACAATGAGCAAAATGATTGACATTCCTCATTTATTTAAAAGTTGAGTACGCCAGAGCTACTCAGGAACTTTTTACCACCATTTCCACCCTCTCAATTATATCGCTTGCTTCCGTCTGATGGAAATGGTTTGCAGATGCAGATGCCTCCTTCAAGCATTCCAAAAAAATGAATTCACTGTAAAACTATAAATCAGAACATTCCCTGATGTCAGATTATGGATACATTTGTTACAAAAGGGCCTGTGTGCAGAACAGTAGAAAAACATAAATCAAGCCTGAAGCCATAGACAGAATCCTAATTAGAAAGACAGTCACGCGAGGTCCCCGTTGTGATTATCTCAACATCATCTTGTCAACTACGCAAATTTCACCTCACTGGGACAGACAGAGCAACACAAAAGCTGAGAGTGAATAGATTAGTTGTTAGCAGATAATGATCGTGATTATCTCAGGAGAGGGGTTTTACTGTTAGCAGTCCTGATAGAGGTTGTTTCAAGTTGACTCAGGAAATTTGAAAGTATTGGCAAGGGAACCTCAAAGGGCAGAATGAAAACTAAAATGTTAAACACAGAAAAATAAGGAAAACTCTGCAGTCCTCCGTTCACGTCCATATTCATTCTGATATATTTTAGTTACAGCTGTTTAAACAGTAGTGTGCTGTCTCGGAAAATTTCTGTTTAATCAGCTTTAAGTGCATCAACACATTCCTCCTTAACCTATAGCACCAACTCCTAATTAAAACAAATATGTGTGAAATGTGTCCGTCCACCTTGCTGACACACAGAGGGTGACTGTGATTCTCTTTCCCCTCTGGGACTTAAAGCAACAGAGAATGGTCAATACATACGTCTCTTTGTGCAGGCCTGGATATTGCATATGTGATACAGAGCAAATGTCTGTACCACTGAAAGGAAAGTTTGGTGTTAAAACAGCACCAGTTCTTCTGGGTACACTGACAGTAGCAGCTTCTTTTGGTCAAACGACAGACAATGCCACAAAGTTTATATGGAGACCTCTTTCAGAAGATGACTTTGGCAGATTTCTGTCTGTAGTCACAGTCACTCTGTAAAATGAATTCAGATTTCAAAACCGAGTCCCTGCAAGCCCGCGTAATGGTATTGAAGGCTGTTGGGAGGTTTTCAAGCAGCTGGAGTGCATTAACGTTTTACACAGTACTGTAATCCTGATGCTTATCTACTGTTTTGACATTGTATCATGGGATCAGTTCGTGTTGGCTTCTTGGGGACATTCTTATGTCTGCATAGGTTCTTCATTGCATTACATGCCCCAAACTTTCATGTGGCCAGTTGATTTGAGCGTAAATACGCTTTAAGGTTTATTTTCATTATTTGAAAATTTGAGGAATTTACTGGCTGTTTTCAATTCAGGTTTTTATTTCTCTTAGTATATTGGATTTTTGATGACAGACTCCAGCAGGCTTGTCAAAACTTGTATCCAAATGTCTTCTTCGGATTTTCCATACAACTAAATATTTAGTCTAATTTTTAGTCTGCTTTTACTTGTAACTCATTTTCCACAAGGACACCGGAGAGTGTTTCACAGATTACCAAGACAGGAATTCCAGTTTGAGAGAGAAGTAAATCAAGGAAACTGAGTGTACAAAGCATTTAAACTCCAAATAAAATCCCAAAATACCATTTCAGTTTTCTTTTCTCTGTTTTCTTATCATCTGAAAGGCTATATGTTTTATTGCTATTTGTATTAAAAATCTGTTTAGATGATATTTTTATTTTCCAAACTTCTTTCTCATTTATCCATAATCACAGTCAGGCAAACACACACCTGGATTTTGAATTTTTTTTATTTTATCGAATTGCAAGTTTTGTGTTCAATTTTAGTATGATTCATAACTCATATATGCTTTTTCTCTTTTGAGTGTCTTCACATATCGCAATTCTGACGTTAGGATCGATGGATTAAACGCCATTTTGTGGAACGTTACTGGAAAACACGAGTGGCCTAAAGACTGCGTTACTTAGAGAAAACCATGAAAAGATGTTTTCCGAAAGGCATCAGGGAAACTCCAGAACATGTGGAGGAAAGCGCTCTGGTCAGATGAAACTTAGACTGAACTTTACGTCCATCATGAAAAACCATGTTTGTGGCTAAAACCCAATGCCTCTCATTACTCCTATCCCAAGTGAGGTATGGTGGTGTCAGCATCCTACTGGGGGGATTTTCTTTTTTCATTGTCAGGAAATGTGAAATTGGTCAGAAATGAAGGAATGATGGATGATCCGGAATACAAGGAATTTCTTGAGGAAACCCTGTTTGAGTCTGTTAGACTAGAGGACTGAGACTAAGAACCAAGGTTCAACAAACACCCAAAGCAGACTGTTAAAGCAACATTTAATTGCTTTTTGGGGAAACGTTTTGGAATGACTTCCTTAAAGCCAAAACCTCAGTCTGATAGAGAATATGTTGTATAGCTTAAAGAGTGCCGTTCATCAACAGAGCCCAGTTGTAGGGCGCTGGAGCAGCTTTGCTTTGAGAATTAAGAAAAAGGGGTATGCAACGTATATCGGTTAGAGACCTTTCCTTTTCAAAACTGCTTGTATTTCACAATTCGAAGTTCGTAAGTGAGGTTGTATGTTAGAATAACCCCTCCTTTAACTCCAAAACAGTGTTTGATTTCAAATGGAAGGTCAGGAAGACGAAATTCCTCCCATCTTTTCTACAAAGCTTAATTCTCCATTACTCTTTGTCCACCAGGACCTCCCTCAGCACCTCGGAACGTGATCTCTTCCATCAACGAGACCTCAGTCATCCTGGAATGGAGCTGGCCGGAGGACAGCGGAGGACGCAGAGATGTCACCTTTACCGTCCTGTGCAAGCGCTGCCGGGGCGTGGCGGGGAACGGCAGCAGCGGCGGGAGCCAGCGCTGCGAGCCCTGCAGAAGCAACGTGCGCTTTCTGCCAAGAGCCACGGGACTCCACAACACCACGGTGACCGTGGCGGATTTGCTAGCCCACACAAACTACACCTTCGAGATCGAGGCGCAGAATGGCGTGTCGGCACTGGCGCCCAAGATGAGACAGTACGCCGCCGTCACCATCACTACCAACCAAGCAGGTGAGATGATGCAGCAGCAGATGAGGGAATACACACAGGCAGGCTTTCGGATGAACAAGTAGACAAACAATCATTTACTGATGAATATATTTAATTTTGGTTTCTCAACTTGAACTCAGAGGGAAATAGACCTTTTATGAATCACCATTGTTTACTTTGTCGCATTTGATGTCTACAATTTTATAAGTCTACAAAATATTTTGACTCAAATATGTGCTGAACCCATTTCCAACAAAATACAACTCGGCTCCCTTAATATTGCTATTAATTACAGCTCCAATAACAAAAACGTCTGAAGTTATGTAAAAGATAGGTAAAAAAGAATAAAGCAACTTACAAAGGCTTAGGATATGTGATGGCAATAGAAAAAAAACATCTGTATAAAGTGAGGGTACTTTAGAAATATATGGTACATAAAGTCAGATATGTGGTTCAAATGTATGACAAAGGTGGATCAACCCGTGGTGTTGAGATTTCAGGCATGAACCGGAATAACCCTAGTTTAAATCTGGCTTTGGAGACTAGTTTCATCTTTCACTCCATTATTTCTCACAACTTTGGCTAATCCAGACATTGAATGACCCAGATGTTTTTCAAATGCTCAGGCAATGATTAACTATTGTTCCAATGTTTTGGACAAGAAAGTCCACATATTGGATCTTTAGTAGCATTTATAAGGTGTAATATATCTTTCAATTTAGTTTGGTGTCGTGATATTTCATTATAAGAATAGAAAGACTGTATGTCTGATAAAAGTGTCTAGAACCAGTTTCACAGACGTGTGAAATGAACAGTGCAACATCTGCCTAACAATCTGATGATACACACACTGCCCTCTCTTTCTACATAATTTTATCATATAATGTACGAGCTCCAAACATATGCACTCCAGCCATCAGCTCTGGACATTTACAAGCCGATCCCAGGCCGCTGTTCTCTTGTTTAACGACTGGGATCGGATGACGTCCTTTTTTTGCAAAAGAAATATGTCCTCCTTTTAACAGACTTTCTTAACGTGAGGATGGCCTCCTAAGGCTCCCATCAATCCCTTTATACAAATATCCCTCCTCACATCCAGTTCTTAGAAGAATAAAGAGGCAAAGAGAAGAAGCGTTGTGAAACTCCAACAGTAAAATAAATCTAGCTGTGGTATAAAGTGCCAAACCTCAGAAATCCCTGACTTGAGCAAGGAATGCATAAAGGTCTAGCTCTAGTTCATCAACTTAAATTTCCTTTCTCTTTCCCTCCACTCCTTCAGTACACAATTTGCCTTTGTATTTAGTGTCTACAGTCCAACTTTTTTCAGCTCACTATTTTTGGATTTCTCTCATCTGTTTTTTGTTTTATTTTTTTGGTGGTATCTCTTTGCCGGGAGTCTTTTTCCCCCTACCTGTCCCTTTTGACAGCCAAACCACAGAATTATTCCCCTCAAATGTATGCTTTTCTCCATGTCTCCTCGCGGTCTTTTTTACTTCCAAGCCTTAAACTTTGATTTATCACTCGGTTGTTAGTTTTTGCCGAGACTGAAAAAATGTACGTTTTTTTCAAAAGTTCTCATCCAGCAAGATCGTACTCCCTCATGTAGTTGATGAGAGTTAAATGGCAGAAGCTATGATTCAAGGTTTCATAGAAGTCTGATGTTTTCAGACTAGAAGTGTTCCATGACTTTGTTTCTGTTATTTTTGGAACAAATTAGTTGTTTTAGCACAGAACAACTAGAACTTCTTGTTAGCACATGCAACTTGGTTGGTGATGCAACTCATACAAAAAGAAGAAAAAAATAGGTGAGGTGAGGTGAAGCAATTCCCCTAGTACAAACTCTCAATGAAAAATATGCAACAATAATGGATTTTGGTTGAACTGATCAGGCTTGCTATGCCTACAGTCTGCACAGAAACCTTTTTTTTCAGTCCGTGTGGACTTCTGAAATATTTAGAATAGTACCTCACAGAGTTTGGCAGGCAGATGACACCATTTTTATTACATCTTTGTTAAACAATGCGTATGACCTCTGGAGGGTAGACTGCTGGAATCAGCTCTACAGCAGGTAAATGGATGCACATGTTCTCCCTCTAAAATGGGATGATTTGAGCAGAACAGACGATCTGAAATCAGATGATGAAATGTAGAGCATTTCAACTAAAGAAACAATTTGTACGTGGCCATGAGGCGGACCTCCACACCTCTGTGAGTTATGAGAGAGCTAAGAGGATGGAAATTAGACAGATGGAGTTAAGTAAAGATTTATGTATCTGGATGCTGTCTCAGTTGGTATGTTTGAGTGACAGGTAAAAGGATTTACTCTGTGAAAGACAACTGTCTCTGATGGCACAGTCCCCTGTCTATTATAATGAAATATTGTGTAGTGGTACCTGTCACACCTGCACATTTTATATTTACACATTTGGTGTTGTGCGTATCTTCCTTAAGATTTTATGTATACAGCAACTCACTGAAAGATATATCAAACTTTCTTTTTCATCATTCTTCACTTTTAATGCTTTGACAGACTGTCTGTGCTAATGTTACTTTGCTCGAAAGAAAAAAAAAACGACATATTGCATTATTTAGTCTGTGTTGGCACAGTTGGGCTGTTGTATAAGTGACAGATTAAAGACACGACCGTGTTTAGGTATTTTCAAGTATTCAAATTGGAACGAGGAGAAACTATTTTGTTTGTGTACACAGGAACATTTAGACTGACAGTAAGAATAGACAAATAATTCATTGGTGTGGGGATGAAAAGGATAAAGGTCAGTGTGGAAAGAAAAAGATACAAATGAGATAGTTAAGCCAGTTTTCTAATCTGTACAGTTAGTTGGAGGGATTCTGTCTATGATCTGAATATATATTAGATTTTAAGGAGGCTTATCACCATCGAAAGGACTTTCTGTGCTCTGAATATTGAGAAGCATCTTAATGTTTTAATGATAAGAACAGATGGATCCGAGTCTTCTGTGTCACAGATCCACATAGACACGCGGACCCACAAGCACACCTACATAAAGGCACAGAACACACACTGCACCCTCTGTCCTCGGCAGACACACTCACAGTCATCTCGCTCTTCAACAAATATCTCAGCCTGCAGCTGCACACCCTCCATCAGCCCTCAGAGTTTACAGGGATTAGGTATGTCAGTGCACCAGCCCCACCCGTTGACACTTTTTTTCTCAAAACACATGCACACAGATACACACATATATAGATGCCAAAGCTGTTAAAAGCTGGATTAAGTGTGTCCCTGGGAAGGAGCAGTGTGTCCTGGCTGTGCTGTCAAGGTGCTGTCAAGTGGTTTCTTCTCTTCTCCTCTGCCCTCCACTTACAGTCATGACTATGCTAACATCGCAGTAACAGCGATCCGCAGTCGTTCCATGTGCAATTACAACCCAACTTCGCCAAGTGGAAATCCAATTTCAGCCGACTTATTCAATTTTGCGATATCACGATAAGGCCGATGACAGAATTCCTTTTCTTCTTCCAATCGGAATAATCTTTTCAGTCACCAAACAGCATTTTTAAACGCCATTGTTCTGCCAGTGTCGACAATGACTCCCAGCAGTGCGCCGGCATCATATGGAATACTTAGGAAGTTTTCAACAGCTGCATCATGTTCCTCAAAGCACAAGTGAACGCCGCAGTTGGTCACTTTTTAAGGTCATTCCACCCGGTCCGCCGTGTCAGTTTTACAGTTCTGCCTTCGACAGAAAACGGAGAGTGACAGCAAATTAAGTGCTCGACGATAGACATGAAGAGAAAGATAGGAGGGAAAGCATGAAGAAAACAGGGGAGGAGAGGAACTTGAAGCTGCCTCCAAGCGACCCAGACTCAGTAAATCATTACCACCATAAACCACAGAGCCAATAAAAAGCACAACCTCACCCCACTGTCAGAGCCAGAGAGGGAGGAGGAGGAGGGCAGGAGGGTAGCAGGGGGTATAGAAACAGATTTTACCCATCTGGATTCATTACAGGAGAAAAAATAACTTCCCGTGGAAATACACACTAGCGTACGCACACATACTCAGACGCATTCTGTAGCCATATAATCATAATCAAGAAAGGCTTGAACATTTCAAAGACAAACATGTTTTTTCCTGTGGTCTAATAAAATTAAAAGTCGATGCCTCAGATGCTGACTTGGCCCCGGAGCTGCCTGGCAATTAGAGAGCAGTAAAAATGGGAAATAAGAAAGGGAGTGAAGAGAAAGAGAGAGTCACCAAATGAAGGAGAGGAGTATGGCTCCATGGAAGGAGAGATGTGCTGTATTACTAGATTGGGACCATGTGAACGCCTTGAGGCAAAACCAAGCACAGATGAGGATTGGTAAGGAAGATTGGCAACAGTGAAAGCAAGTGGCCAAGGGATAGGGGCATTAAAGAATAACAAGGTCAAGAGTGTTTCAACTTTAAAATAAAGTTTGAATGAAAGAAACAGTAAATCCCCCTAACACGAAAATCTTCTTCTTACATTATAAGCAATCCTAAATGCTCATAATGTTCTGTTTTGGTCTGTTTCATAATCAGAAGATAAATATTGTAACATTGAATCGTTTTCATTGAATGTGCCATTGAAAAACTTCCCGAGTTTCTCTTCACATAAAGTGATGTTAAAAGTCAGTGCTTCAATCATATTAAAGTGAGTTTGTATTTATGAGGGACTAATGTTTATCTCCTCTAAATCAGACTATAAGAGTTCACTTTAAGAGTTTCTGTAAATGTTTCTTTTTCTTAAAATGCATGCTGTAATTCAGGCTATAAATAAGACATAAAAACTGGGAAGACCTTGAAAATATAGATAAGAAAAAAGCACGGAAAGTTTGTTTTGTGAAAGTTCCACTGAGGTGGAGAATTCTGCCTGAGGGTATGAGATAAGTTTTGAAATGTGAAAGATTCAACAGAGCAAAAACCTATTGAACATATCCTTATTCCAAAGCGATATGTAGGGGGTGATATACATTGCATTACAAATATTTTTTTTTATTTTGATGTTTTCTTAGAATTGTTCTTTTTTATTTTAATTCTTGCTGTGTCATAGTTTCTAATTTGCTATGTATTGACTGGGTAACTGGAAAAAGGGTTGGTTAAAAAACAAATATGCAAAAAACAAATCTCAAATAAACTCAAATTTTTTAATTTTTTTTTTAAATGTCACCATTTTACTTTTTGTGGGTTGAAAATCAGTACTTTTAATATTGCTTGCATTTAGGGTTATTGGGTCACAGTTTGGGTCGGTATTGGATTTATTTAGGATTTTGTGTGCATGGGAGCACTTGTATTATAGATCAGGGTCTTGGTCCTGTCAGAACCCTGAGCCAGAACCAATAACACGACCCCACCAAGCAGCAAACTGAATTAGGCTAACAGGAACTATAGATAATTTCCAAGATTCAACACCAGGGACTGAACTTCCACTGAACCTTACTTTAACAGAATGTTCTCACTCCCTCTTTCTCTCTGTGGCTGCAGCTCCCTCTCCAGTGTCAGTGATACGGAAGGAGAAGACATCTCGAAACAGTGTTTCCTTGTCCTGGCAGGAACCAGAAAGACCAAACGGTATCATCCTCGACTACGAGATCAAGTATTACGAAAAGGTTGGTGAGAAAAACTTCACTCGTTACAATGGACCTAAAATGGCATAAAAAATTAGCTCTTGTTGAAAGAATTCAGAATTTAAGAATAATTATCTTTGCTCTTCCTGCCAATAAAATTACTTATTGCAACGTAGGTATTGTAAACAGTTAACATACTGAGTTTAGACTCATTGGTAGGTGAATACAGCTAATTTAATGTCTCCAAAGGATGTATTATAGGGAAATGGATATTGCTATCAAAGATCAAAGAATATTCTCCATTAGAAAAGTACATGGGAAAAAGCGCCTTTTTACTGCCATTTTACACATTTAGGCTATGAATGTGTATATTAAATATTTTCCTTTCACTCTATGAATGTTTTCATATTAATAACAATTACATAAAAATAAAGATAACGCTCTTGGTTTTGAGTCTTTTCTAAAACTCTGGGAAATGTATGCTCCTCTGAAGCGGCTTACTTTTTGATAGTTTATTTTTCATTTATATTTGATACTTGTGTGAGAGTGTTAGAGGCTGGTAGACTGCTTCTTGATCAAGAAGATTTTGATGTTGGTCATTTCCCTGCACACTGACTGATGATACTTAAGGATTAACCAGCAGACACACCACTCGGATGTGTCAGTGCAATATTTCCGTTTGACGTGTATAGAAAATTGTCTTAGTGACACATCTGTATCCAAGAAGCCTTTTTTTTTTTTTTTTTACTGAAGTAATACGAAATCAGTCTGTTTTTCTAAGTACTGAATATAAAGAAACACATATCTTTATTGTTCTTTTTAAAATGATTTTTCTTCAATTCTTCATATTATTACCCTCGATCTCCTTTCACCATTTTTCCTTCTATCTCTCGTTCTGTTTTCCTTCACAGTTAGCTCCTTAATGGAGACAAGTTAGACGTCAGACAGTGAATGTGTCTAACGGGTCGGTCATTCCTCTTTGAAGAAAATTAGTGCAGAATGAATTATGGTGGCTTTCAGCACCAATGCTGCACTACGGTTGACATTTGATGGTGAAATTAGGCGTGGATGAAAGTTTAATCACTCTGGCTGAATCACTGTCAATGTATATGCATGCACATGCACAAGTATGAGTGTGCCCCAGATCAGTTTGCTTGAATACCAACACTGGCCTCTAATCTCTTGATTAGTAGGCTGACAGGAGCTGTTTCCTCTCTAAACTCTGGTCTTTGCTCAGCCATCCTTAACTAAGATGTGAAAACAAGGCTGGAAGCACAGTGAGAAGGGGGCCAGTTAAAGAGTGATACTGGGTCAGTACTCACTGCTGGTCTAATTTTCAGCAGTGTCAGTCCAAATTCACAAGCATGCTTATTACATATCACATTATAATTATGAAAGGGCAGAAAGTGTAGATTAGGTGTGAATTAAGGACCTATGGGCATTTTGTCTTCCTCTTGGGAGTGTCTTCTAGCGAATACAAAACACATCGCTTTGCAGAAGACAACGTGGGCAAAATTCCTCATATCAACACAAAGCAGGAGGCTGTTCTGTAGCAGATAGAGGCCCGCCGACGACCACTACACTCCCACGGATTAAGACCTGTCTATAGATGCGCAAATACTTGAGCAAAAGAAATTCCCCACACAAAGAGGAAGAGATTAGCAGAGATGCATAGACAAGCACAGACATATGCATGTGTGCTTTTAATCAGAATTGAAAATCAAAGCACAAAAATAGAGGACAAAGATGAAAAGACTTATTTCTCACACAAAGGAATGTTCATATTGTTTTCATATAGTAATAGAATAGAAATTGTCAATAATTTGACTCTGATCTGCTTCACTGAAGAAAATTACCAATATCCAATTACCTATCATAGTTAAGACAACAAACCGATTTTCAATTAGGAGGGTTATGTTGTAAGACTACAGCTTTTCTTTTGGGGTTCTTTTGGGCCAGGGATTATTTTGTGAAAGGTGTAGAATACAGAGAAGTTTTAGAGGGATATTTTGACAGTGACTTTTTCAGCCCTCTTTCACTCTTAGCGCCTCACATACACACACTTGGGCAAGAACCCTTGGCATCACATTTTAAAGCAGTACCCCTCTGGCATTCAACCAAGCATCGCTTTGTGACATGTTTTAATTTCTAAAATTGCTCCCACCCGTGCAAACTGTACTTCCATGTCTCGCAGTCATGAAACCAAAGGGCTCAAATGTCTAAAGCCAAGGGCTGTTCATTTCCTATCCAATATATGGGAACAGTTACAAAAGGTTTGGTGATATTCTTGGGAATTCCCAACCAAAAAGCTTCCCAGAAGAAGAGAGGTGTTTCATCTTCTGGAATTCTATAAGATCTGTATGATCTTCCTGTCGCTCAAACTAGCTAAAGGGGGTCTGCAGCAGATAAGGTGTTTCCAAGTGCACTTTGTAGAAACAAAATTTGTGGGAGTACACTTTGCTGATTTTCAGCATGTTTTATCATCCTCATCTCAAGAACTAAGAGAGAGCTTCAAAACCACTTTAGTTTAAGCTGTTTATTTAGTGGTAGACAAGAAGGAACGCTTGCTGAAACAGTATATTTCTTTGACTTCTCTTGCACATATTCAAGCTGTTTGCTTGTGCTCTACCTGTTATAACTTGCCACAGCTTTGTTTACACTAGGCAAAGCACAACAATGAGGGCCGGTTAAAGATATATATATATGTATATATATATGTATATATATATATACATATATGTATGTGCAGGATCATGAGTTGCACCTGTGTGTGATTTTTGGGTCTCACATGGTGTCCTTTTCAATAAATAGTCACAAGCGGCTTAATATTTACAGTAAGGATGAAAAGGTGTTCCAGCTCAGGCATGGTGTCTCAGTTTTCTCCACACACACACACACACACACACACACGCACACACACACATACCAGATTAAAAAGCTTTGTGACCATAAAAACTGTGATCCACCCTATTAATGGGTGTGGAGTTTTCTTTGGATCCTGACGTGTGTGTTGGGTTGCCTTTTCAAATAAGCATTTGCTAAAATCTGGACCTATAAAGCAAGTACTTGACAGGGGCTGGACATGGTGTGGCCTTAAATAGTTTTTATGAGTTTGCCGACATTGCAAAAACACGCAGCCCATTTTCCGGATTGTTGAAGTCATCTCTAATAGGTTTTCATTAAGATTTAAGATTTGCTTCATGGCTTTTCCCCCCTTTGCTCAACTGTAAAGGGGAAAAAAGAACTAGGTCACAAAGACTGGTGTTTTCGGTCATGTGTGGGGAATGTTCTGGTATGGCAATCCCTATTCTGAACATTTCGAGGTGACTATGAGGTAGAGTTTAAGAAACTCAGCATGTGGTGCGCATTATTGTCTACTCTAGTGATAATTTCTTTTGTGTTGCAACTCGATACATTTAGACGTGAAAAATTGTGCCTTGTCAGTGTTTTTTATTTTCATTCTCCTACATTTTCATTAGGTCTCATCATGTCTCTTGGAAAACTCTAGATCACTCTTTTATATCTTGTTTCTCTTTACATCCTCTTTTTCCAACCTCCCTTAGCTCTCCTGTCTTTTCTCGGCTATTTTCTTACCTTCCACATCTGGAAACAATGTGCAGAACCTGGAGTGTAAATCCTCCTGTTGTTCTATCAGCAGAGATCAGTAGGACAGAAGTCATAAAATATCAGGGGCATAATTCATCAAATAAGGAAGAAAGCTGTCAAACTGTCTGGGACATATATGTATATATGTGTGTGTGTATCTGTGTTCAACAGGAAAACATTATATAGTGTGTACAGTGTCATACATGATGCAAAATGTATCCATTATGATCCCTAACAAAAATAAACAGTTATGCTTTGTATAAGTATATTTTACTAAAAGAAAATAGATGAAAACTTCACAATAATTTATTTCCCTTTTTCTTTCCAACCATGTCTGGCAGGAGGAGCAGGAGACCAGTTACACTGTCCTGCGTGCTCGGGGATGTAATGTGACCCTGAATGGGTTGAAGCCCAACACGGCCTACCTGCTTCAGATCCGAGCTCGCACCGCTGCTGGATATGGAGCCAGCAGCCCCAGTTTCCAGTTTGAAACCAGTCCCGACTGTAAGTTCCACACATAACTCAATTATTACAGTATAATCACATACACATTCTGTAAATAGATTTCAGAATGAATTGCTCATGGTAGAATAAATAAATAAAGATAATAAATACATAGGAAATCATCTCAACTGGAGAATATAAGTATGCATGTTGCTTTTATTATTTTTTCAAGTAGAAACCTTTGTAAATTTATGATGTAAAAGCTGCTTTAAAATGACTCCCTGAATGATTTTTTTTCTTCTTTTTGGGAGTGGCCAAACTTAGAAATGAAGACATTTGTTGGACCAAATACTGAAATTCAAGCGGCATGATTTTTACAGCAATGTTAAATTTTCTGAACCTGTAACAACTTAGGGAGTTTTCTGTACTTATGCCATGTTCAGTTCAGTGCAGTTGAAGTGAATTATGACTTCAGTTGGATCAAGAGCTGACGCAGTATTTCATTTTTAAAACCAATTGTTTTGGCATTTATCAGCAAGACCCCTTTTCACCCAATACCATTTCATTAAAAAAGTAATTACTTTTAAAAGTTGGTCGAGCGCAAATCGAGGTAATTAGCAGCAGATGACTCAAATTCTGCATGTTTAAAAGAAAAGAAATGTGATGTGTTTTTTTCAGTTTGGGAAAGTTTTAGTGGTAAAGAAGATTTACATGAAAAACAACTGCACCAGTGCCGCGGGGCACTGGAAGGTAAATGATCCTCGTCAATTGTTTTAGAGGAAAGGTTAACACAGCTATTACTGTCTTTCAGCAGCCTTCTCAATCTCAAGTGAGAGCTCCCAGGTTGTTTTGATTGCCATATCCTCCGCCGTGGCCATCATCCTGCTCACTGTGCTGCTCTATGTCCTGATTGGCAGGTCTGTCCACTTGTTTGAATTCTCAGCTTGAGTGTTGTCACCTTCGGTCACAGCAGTCCATTGATTCTCTCTGTCCAGCTGGAACTGATTGTTGATTGAATGTGTATTTTTCAAAGTGACTTTCTTTTCTGCCTGTCAATGTTACATTCTTCAGATTTCTATTCACAGACTGCCTCCTTTATTTCTCTGTAATGAAGGTGTGTATGTGTGTGTGTGTTGTGTAAATCATGTTTGCAAGCCTGTGTGTGGCTTAAATTGGCAGTCAAGAGTGTTCAGAGAGAGGATAAATCCAAGGCACATTACAAGACTTACTGATAGTCTTATAACAGCTGGGATTACACACACACACCTACACACACACAAGGCTCTCACCAGTCTCTGGTCTGGGGCAAAGTAGTGAGAATGACTGGAAAACACGCCACCACTTCTGCTCTTTCTCTCTTCTGAATTTGTAGGTTTTGTTGCCGCAGCAAATCCAAACATCCGGATGAGAAGAGATTGCACTTTGGCAATGGCCACTGTAAGTATGCTGGGCTGTGTTTTCTCCAAACCTACTTGAGTCTTTTGTCTTTTATTGCCATTCATTCATAGGGAAGAAAATGAGGCTATTACAGCACATCTAAATTTGATGGTTCGACCTCAGCAGATGTCTTTGTCAAAGTAGCCCCACACACTTTGACCAACATTGAGGATTAAGAGCAGATATTGCATTTCTGAGCCTGAGGAGGTTTCCACATTTCTCTGCTTTGGTTGGCCTTATAAAAAGTCAAAAACAAGACGAGACCACATTGGAAAGGAAGTTTCTCTGTCAATTTGAAAAAAAAATATCCAGGACGATTAAATAATAAAGGAAAGCTATTTAAACTGTTTTCTTTGTCAGCAAAAGGGAATCCAGAAAGAAAGGCGCCAGTTTCAGTTACTGTCTTGATAGAAATTATTTTAGTTAGTATCCACTGCTCAAAACGTATTCATGTGGCCTTTGATATGTGAACGTTTTTCCTGTGAATCAGGGGAATTTTTTTCAACTCCCAACTAAACATTTTTATATGCGATTGTCATTTTTTTTGTCCACTTCGTTCATTCACTTTGTTATTTATCAGCATAATCCGGCCTTTGACCTTCACCTAGGCATTAGCCCCAAAGCTCCCCAGGCACTGAACAGCCTTTGCCTACTCACTCATGAATAATTAGGGTGGGTCAGATAGAGAGCATAAATTTCAGCATGACACGACTACTAAGAGACAGCTGTACTGAAATGAGGGCTTCAGATGCTAAGTTGCATGCCTTCCAGAGAATTACTCTTTTAGTAAGCACATACATGAATGCATTCTCTGGTGTATCTAAATTGGATACATTGCCACTAACAAACAAGAAAACAATGCTAATTAATGTTGGAAAGAAGTGTACTGTCATAGTGATATCATAGAGCCCTAATGGAATACACCCTAAGTGAGAGGAAAAATTGTTGTCACAAAACAGAAATGTATTTGTGTTATATGCAACAATCCACTCAAACACATAACACATGGTGCTGCCCCAGGCTTTTTTTTTTTTGGGGTGCTTTATATTAATAACAGGGAAATATTTGAATGAACCAAGATGGGGTTTTTTTTGTGATCAAATTTGTTACAACCACGCCAAAAACATTCTAAAGAGGTATAAAATAAAACAAATCCAACATATGAACTGGCAGGGTGTGTGACCCTGCATGTGTGAACAGGCTGTAGCTGAAAGTCCATTCTGACCTACTGCAGTGCCTGACACTGAAAACATTTACCTCACAGACATTCTTGACCCATGCTGTGTTCAGTCGAATGCATCCTCCTCAATTCCAAATCTACACAGATAAAAATCAAACATTTAACTCATGAGAGTGAATTTAATTTTGAAATGTCTTATTAACTGATGCATTAACGGATGTTTTGTGTTGCTGCAGTGCGTCTGCCAGGCATCAGAACTTATGTTGACCCCCACACTTATGAGGACCCGAGCCAGGCTGTCCATGAGTTTGCCAAGGAGCTGGACGCCTCCTGCATCGCCATCGACAAAGTGGTGGGAGCAGGTGAGAATGGGCAAAGAAAAAACATAGCCGGCCAGATAGCACTGTAGAAAAAAACAGATGGTTGTTGTTATATGCAAGGCTGACAACACAACAGTCTGAATTGTGAAATTGAATAAGTAACATGTTTCCATAGATCCTATTTGTTGCTGATCATAATTCCATTTATTTGGAAGGTTATGTAAATCCAACATATCAGCCAGTTTTATGTCCTGTGGATATCCATTATCTAAGTTAGGTTAAGTTATCAAAGAAGAACTCTATCAATGCAGAAAACAAATACCAGTCAAACCAGATTTACAAAAAAAACAAAACAGAAAAGCATTTATAAGTATGATATTGAGTCGTAGAGGTAATTTTTTCTTACTCTGGGTTAAGGCACATAGAGGCCTAAAATATCTGCATTTTCATATCACCAGGCTGCTTATCTCTGTTTCATATACTGCACAGCTGGGAATGAGAAGCCATTTACTGCCTCAGCTCGATGTTCCTGCTCTCCTATCCTTACTTTGGATGGAGGGGACGAGAGTGAAATGAGAAAACTTTGAGACGGTTCATTCCTCCCTTTCCTTTTTAGCGCCATCATTCTTTTCCTTTCATTCCTTACTTTCTTCACATTTCCTCTAGGCAACTGCCCAATACTCTGATTCTGAAATAAAACAAGTTTCTTCTCCTCTCCGCTCTGTCTGCTTGTAGTGTACTCCCTGATAACTTCAGCAGGAGTGCAGACTGGAGGGTAATGCATTATGATTCATGTCGACTTCTGTCAGAGACCAAAGCATATAGTCCAGAGCAGCAGACTGGTCTCTAGAGCCATTAACACTGTAAAACTGTCACGATGCCCTGAGAGTGTAATACCCCATAAACAATGGACCACATTAAACCCAGAATATTTTTCCCTGAGAAAACAGTTACAAAACATTCTGTTTTTTTCAAATAAAATCAGTTCTAAAAGATTTTAATGAAAAATCATACAAGACATTGGTGTCCATGGTTAAACTGATTAATCCTTAAATTGGGAATAATTATTCATTATATTTGTTTTGATTAGGATGAACAAGAGCAAAAAAAAATATATAGTTATAGTATATATATTATAATTACTACAAAGTATATTTATTTTTAGCCTGATTTCATTCTGGATAGAGGTTCAACTACACATTATTCAGAATATCTGTTTTGTGGAACAATAGGGTCTGGACGTTGTAGGAGGATGATTACGGTACGCGAAAAGCAAATTGGAACGTAATAGATATGCAGATTCAATTCCAGCAAAAAAACAGAAAAGGCCATAATGCTGGTTCTCTCTTTTCATATATGTTAACTCCAGAAAACATGAGCTGAACACCACCATGTTGTATACATTATTGTCTATCAACTTCGGTGCAATATACTGTCCAACTATGTGATTTTTATTAAGCCACAAAAGTACTCTGATCAGAATACAATATACCTCCTCTTTCTCCCTCCTTGCAATCAACCCCCATCTGTCTTCATTAAACATGCTAACTGGACTTTGATCTTCTTGCCAAGTGGTGATTGTGTGTTAAAAGACATAAAACATATGCCCCTCTTTGCTTACATGGGTCAAACTTTGACAGCAAAGTTGGATACCTAGCTCCATACACTGCCTGAAAACAGTGAGCGTCCATAATCAAGCCTTATTTCTTCAAGATCTTCTTACTCAGATTGATCACAAAAAAAGGTGCCTCAGCCTTTCTTGCCTGTCCTTTTCTGAAGGCTGGACAAATGGGCAGAGCAGGGATCAACAGGCATGCTTTCACTATTTACACAGATTGCAATTATTCTGACTTAAGTTCTTCCAGACACCATTTCTATCCAACCAGAGTTTGACCCGTGCTCTCTGATCCGAGGCTGGCGTGGGATATGATTATTAGAAGGAGAGAGAGATCTGCACGTCCCTGTTCTGACATCATCTCACATTAATGCACTCAATATGAGTACAAATATTGTGGTGTAAAACAGTCGCACATCCAACTCATATACAAAGATATGCACACGTCTTCTAAAACCAAGCTAAATGCCCGTCACAAGGGCTGCCTTTGAAGTGGCCAGGCTACCTAAAAACCATACGGTTCCTCACGAAAACACACATGCACACACTTACACTCACTTCATCAGAGGCTGAACTACACACAGGCATCCTCTCATCAACAAAGCACGTTATTTGGTCTCTCACAGAATGGACGTTGAGTCATTCTGAAAATTGATTTAATAGAAAAGTCACAAAGCTTTCACTTCGGATTTGATTAGTGTGTGAATACAGGTATTTCAATTAGTCTACAGATTAATTAGAGTTGAGTATTGACAGATTTCATCAGCAAATGTTTTTTTCTGCTATCAATCAGCTTAATGTTCCACTGTCTCATGCTATGCATGTTCGCAAAAATGGACTGGAGCCTATTGCCAGCTATCACTGTGAAACCACAAACAAGAAAAGTACTTGAAAACCTGCTTCTATAAACAAATGAAGTTTAATTATTGTAGTAATTACAAAAAGTAGTTTAACACAGATTTTTCCTCATTAACTATTATAGGTTTATTTATTGATCTATTAGTAAAGTAATTTATATATAATTTAGGTAATCAGTTCATTTTAGTTTCCATTCAGTTCTAATTATAAATGTTATAAAAAGAAAAAAGAAGAATTATACAGAGGAGATTTGTAACTTTTACAAATAATGAAATATAAAACATACATACAACAACTGATTTTTGATTGTCATAATTGCATATCTGGAACCAAAAGGTAAAGCAGCAGTCCCTTATTTATCTTACAGCAACATTTATCAGGTATTTTAACTGTTTTGTTTCATTTTGTTTTATCCTAAGGTGAATTTGGAGAGGTGTGCAGTGGTCGCTTAAAGTTACCCAGCAAGAAGGAGATCTGTGTGGCCATCAAGACTCTGAAAGGAGGTTATACAGACAAACAGAGGCGGGACTTCCTGGCGGAGGCATCAATCATGGGACAATTCGATCATCCCAATATCATCAGGCTGGAAGGGGTGGTGACACGCAGTAAGTCCATTCCCAATATATGAATGAGAGGAAAAAAATAACTCTGAGAAAATCTGTGATTACAACTGTACAGATATTTCAATTGTGAAGTTTCTAAGGGTTTTGGCGTTCACATTCACAGATCCTGCCTTTGTCAAGATTTTTTTACCGATTCCAGATTTTGCAACAGTCTTTGATAAATGGCTCTAAAGTTGCCGGCACTTCTGTAAAAGAGCAACGCGTTTTATTGAGTTGCTATGGTGTAAATCTCTGCAGATCAATGTGCTCTGATCAAAGCTGGTGTCCAAAGTGAGCATGAATCCATAAATCCATATCTATGCCTTGCACCCCTCTGGGCCTCTTTATAAGACTATCATTAGCACACAGAAGGCCTCTTTAAAAGGGACTGACTGCAGAAAAAGGGAAATAATGAGTCTGAACTTTGTCGCTATGAAACGGGTCTGGCCTCTATCTCTCCCTGAAGCACTTGACTTGTTAAGTAGTTCTACTATTATGGTTATTCTAAAGACCAGAATAGAATACGTGGACAACTTCCCCTAACTGCAATTTCCTTCTTTTTAAATCTAATTTGCTCTACTTTTCCTCATCTGCTTTTCTTTTGCATAAACTCTGCACCTTAATTGCTCCTTTGAATCCATGTTGTTTAAATTCAGTGAATTGACCTCCTCCTAAAAATAGGCCTCCCTGTAAAAAAAAACAATACATCCTCAGACTTATAGGATTATTCTTTGTTCTGAGTTGTGTGAAATAGCATTTTAGATTTTTTTCTAAAATAATGATCACCAAAGATTCCCTGGAATTGAATTTAGTTAAACATTTTTTAGTAAGAAATGTTATGAACCTAATTGTTAGGTTAATTTTTGCTTCATGTGGGATAAATTATATATATATATCACTTTAACTTTTGTGATGAAAAGGCATTTACTCACATATTCAACTTTGTTTCACGATCGATTTAATTCAGCCTTGGGCTTTCAGAAGGTGAATGACATTGTGCATGTGATCACTCATCATTGAGCCTGATTGCAAGATGCATCTCAAAACCACAGTTTGTGCGAATGTATGCCCAGTGAAAAATGAGCAAGTAACACAGGCCTGTGGTTTTATGTCCTGCCTGAGTCTAACGGGGGAAACCCCGTACTTTGCTCTGTGGGCGCATGTGTGTGTGTGTGTGTCCATGACATTTGGAGGGATGCCCTGAACACATGTGCATAACTTCGAGCAGCATGAGCACAGGGCATAGTTTTAGAAGCTCCATTTGATATGCTCTTGCACTGAGACACACACACACACACCTTCACATGCAAACACACACTGCTGAAGGGTGATTTATTAAGGTGCTCCTGTTAATTCTTAATAATCCCGAGACTTTCACACCCCATTTACCTTGCTGCTTTTGGCCGATCCACGGACAGCATAGTTGCAGGAACACACACTCACTCACACACACACATTCTTTCTTCTTGTTCAAGCCTTTATACGCACATCCACATTTGCACACATGCACTCACACACGGATTGCCAGAACAAAGAGGCTTGGGGGTCTTTATCTTTACTGCCAAAATTGAGAATAGGGAGAAAGAGGAAAGGAAAGAGGGCGGAGGACATGCAAGAGGACAGGGTGTGTGTGTGTTCCTGTTGGCAAGTATCAAAGCTATTCACCGGTAAATGGAACAATCCATCACAGACTCAGAGATTGGGGATAGCTGGGGTTTTGTAAAATTAAATTTGTAAATTCACTTGAACCTCCATTTAAAGGTCAAAAGTACATGAGAAAATAAAGCATCTTCAGTGTCACAAAGATCTATCATCTTGTAGAATTTCTCATTTGATGCCAGAAACACACTAAGGTTTGGAAAGAGGTATACTTACTTATATACTGTATAACATCTCATACTCTTGATGATAGTCATTGTTAAAATAGTGAATTGAAGATAACAGTTATTTCAGTTTTTCATGATGAATCAGAATATACTTGCCATCGTATGGGAAGACAAGTGAAACATTTTCAATAGGAGACAATCAAATATTTTCAATGGTTTTCAGTGGATGGAATGTTTAACTCCCACAAAGCAGCTGAAACAGGGACTCTTCTTACCGCAGAACAGTGTTGACTGTCTTTACTCTGACCACAGATTACCTTTTCTGTAAAAAATAAGAAGCCCTTGAACTACACTTGATTGGAAAAAAAATTGTCCTCAGATTATTACTTATTGTTGCTTCTTTTATGTTATTACATCAAGATTATCAATAAAAAGGAGAATAAAAATAGTCACTTAGATGTGAATGAATAAATCTGAATCTGGCAGCATCTGAAATGCCCTCCATGACAGGCCAATTGCATTTATTAGATGTTAATTTATCTGGTGAGAGCAAAACATTTGCAACTTTTTCCGTCACCCTTTCATTTCTGCTTATGTCATTCGCTTAAAAACATAAAAAAACAAAACTGTCTAAGCAGATGTGAAGAGGGACTCCCTTAATACATGCAGGAGAGTTTGAGAGTGAAGGATGGGCTGTTGGGAAAAGAGAAGCAGGGATAACAGAGAAAAGGTAGGTCAGGAATGAAAGGGACAGGGGGAGGGGGGGGGGGGCACATTAATCAGAATGAGAATGGAGAGGAAGCATACGGCCGGTGTTAAGTCAAGAGTGAAGCCGAGAGAACAAAGCCATCTGGGACACAAACAAGTCCTGACTCAGACTCTCTTTATTCAACAGTAGATGATTTAAAGTTGCCCTTTAAAAGTTTCTCTCTTTTTTTTTTTTTTCCTCTGTAATAAACCTGGTGCTGGCTGTGGTTTGATCACGTACAGATGATAACGGACAGCGTGGATTTACAGTCGGATCCTCTACGGAAATAAAGATGTCACACTTTGACAGCTAAACTGCAGGGACCCTAAAACTATGACAAGGATCATTGCATTCTGCTGCGAGTGTGTGTGTGTGTGTGTGTGTGTGTCTGTGAATCAGACAGAATAACTAAGTTAAACCTGGTCGCCATCAGGACTCTTGTATATCTGCCTCAAGTCTATGTCCAGCATTCCCTACTGACCCCTCGTGACTCCGCTTCCACCTGAGGATAAATCATGACCGACCATTTTATGAAGAATTAGTTTCTTGGTTGTCTGCAACAAACTGATGTTATTATCTGTGAGTTTTTGACCACTCGCTGAAATCTCTGCTTTGTAGGTAAACCTGTCATGATTGTCACGGAATACATGGAGAACGGATCCCTTGACAGCTTCTTAAGAGTAAGTAATTAAATAAACACCTGCACTTTTGTAGTCTAGAGTGAATTATAATGCATCTCAGAGGTACAAATCAAATACAGTTTGAGGAACACGTGTGTGCAATTAAGAAACAAACACCAGGGAACATCTGTCTTTAGTGCGGCCATTTTTTAAACACTCAACAAGAACAGGTTGTAAAAACCAACAAGGTCAATTGTTTTCGTACCCACAGTCGATTAAATTAAATTTTTCCAAAGCAATCAAACAAGAGGTTTTATTGCGAAAACAAATTATTGGAAAAGTTACACTAAAAAATAAATTTGATTGTTATTTTCATTTGCACTCAGAAAATGTGAAATGCAAACTAAAACAAGGTGAAAATTATGCTTTGGGAATTATTCGCTTGATTCAAAGACAACTTGATATTTAGGGCTTTGGAACACAAAGAACATCTGATTTTGATTAAAATGATACAACTTAACAGCTGTTTCCAGTCTATGTTGGCACACAGTAAACTGACTTTAAATATCTGCACAGGTAAAAAAAAAAAAAGATTAATGAAAGTCCAGAGCTTTTCCATTTTTTTCCAAGTTTGGACAACTACTTCTGCTCAATGAATGTAGCTATGAGTAACTGAATAACTATATAACCTGGAAATAGAACCATTCATAGTTAGTATACTGGAAGCAAATGATCAGTTTTAGGGACTTAAATTATTTGGATAAGTTAGAAAGATCATGGTTTGCTGAAACACATTTTTCATCAACATTTGCATGACAAGAGACCATTTTACAGTTCACATAGATAATGTACTCGCATGTGCTAAATTACTTGTTTATTTGACATTGCTAAAATGTAAAACACGGTTTTGATTTGTCCTTACGAAGGAAAAACAACTCGTGCCTCGAGAACCAAATAACAATATTTGTTCAGTTGCATCCGCACTGCTCTTCCAGCCCAGAGTCAATTTGATTGTTGCCATGCCGCTCTACTGTAGCTTAAAGGGGAATTGACCTGCTCACTCAAATTAACCTAAGCACACGAGCCAATCTACGCTTCTGGCATGAAAGCGTATGCGCTCATGGCTGGTTTAGCTATTTTTCCACATGTCTCTGCTCTGTATCCAGACGTACTCAGAGCAATATAGCTGTTATTTCCTCACATTCTGCTCGAGGTCTGTTCTTCATCATGAAAATGTGTCACACATATAAATACAGGCACATCCATGCTCCATAGCTCATGCATTGTAGCTTATGTCAGTGTCCTGAATATGCGGAAACTTTAATGTAACTAACCCAGGTGGTCTGGCCAGAAAATGCCCCAGATTAAATGGGAGGAGAGGTAAGCCGGTTGATTTTCAAAGAAAAACACACTCATCTTACAAACTGAAATGACGTGGTCTTTTACAAACACAGAATAAATGAGTGTAAGTAAAGACCAACTCATGACCATGGATAGAAAACAGAAAGCCACAGAGAAACTCTACCCACTCACAAGATTAAAAATGAACAGAGATACTGTAAATACATAGATTGTCTGTAATACAGGAAGTCCTACTTAACATTGTCAGCTGTCTTCTGGTACTTTATCATCCCGTACTTTTCGTCCTTTTATGCTTTCTGTACTTCTTTCCTCTTCAAATATCAACAGCAGATTAAAGAACTTATTGGCTTATGTATAAACACGTCAGTGTGCTCGCAGTTGCCAATGCAAACAGAGAAAAAGAATATGTTTAGTGTTTATACAGTTTTTCAGTCACATGTTTAAGCTGTATTTTGCAAACATTTAATTGTGCAAATCCAGTAAATGACAGAGATGAAATCCTCTGGATTCACAATCTAAACTGTTTTCTCAAGATTCAATGTTTGGTCACAAAATGTGACATATGAAGCTCTTTGGTATACGTTACGCATGTATTATCAATTAACAATATACAAATTTCAGCACATTTTTAGCTATGTAACAATAAGTAACAATTTACATAAAGCTCAAGATTTTGAACAAATATTGGCAAAAGTTCCAGATGGATAATACTTTTTTTTAAGTAACAGTAATAAAGCATATAATAAGCAGCTTGGTTAATGAATGTACCTGTGTGATAAAACTTTTTTATACCTGATTGATCCCAATTTCCACACGTTGCCTTTTTCTGGCCTTGGGATTTCACAGTTGAGGTAAAGATGGAGTATAAAATGTCAAAGTTGGCTTTTAAAGGTTAATGAAAATATGTGTACTAATCACAAAAGGCTTTATTTCATGCAAATTGCCTGAAAGGTCAAACTCCGTCTATAATCTAAATCTATGCCATTAACCGCATGCCTTTATATTGTGTCATCTGTTTTTCCCCCTCTATGTTTTTTTCTCTTTAGAAACATGATGCCCAGTTTACAGGAATCCAGCTGGTTGGCATGCTGCGTGGCATCGCCTCAGGCATGAAGTATCTGTCGGACATGGGTTACGTTCACCGAGACCTGGCAGCACGCAACATCCTGGTCAACAGCAATCTCGTGTGCAAAGTGTCAGACTTTGGCTTGTCCAGAGTGCTGGAGGATGACCCAGAGGCTGCTTACACCACCAGGGTAAAGTGGAGGTTTTACTGAAGTCCAAGAGCATGAATGACAATATAAATGCATGTGATCGGGGAAAGTCTAGAAGCACGTGGTCCTTTTTTATTTGGCGGGAAATTTGGCAAATTCCATTAATGCTGCGAAATACACACTGCTCTTATTTTCCCTCCAAAGCTAAAAGTGGGTACAGCATTTCTATTTCTCAAGTTTGATCTTATGTTGTGTTATGTAATGTTTATGCATTTAGAGGACGCTTTTATCCAAAGCGACTCACAAAGTATGGGGGCACATAAACACACGCTACAGCCCTCCTTCAATTGCCAGTGTTTGTGAGAAAGGGGAAACAAAAAAAAAACTAAAAAGACATGAATAAAAGGAGGGCTGTGATACAGAAATCCACAAAACATCATGTAAAGGGTCATGAAGAGGGTGACTCCAAAAACTGTTTAGGGGGAAGGAATGCATAAAAAAATACCCTGCAAACACATTTCCAATGTCAGCATCGGCAAAAGCAATCTAACAGAGCTAGTTTTAATGTGGAACAAATGTACTGAGTTTAAGCAGGTAAAATCTGGAAGCCGCACTGTGTGCTTTAACTTCTATTACAGCAAGTATTTAAAGTTGAATCGAAATAATTTGCATAGTGTAAAGATGGGATGGTCGTATACATTAAGGCTGCACATTGTCAATAAGCATATTTATTTTATTTGGCTTTCCTTCGTTGCAGAGCATCCATTAGTGTTTCTAAAATACCTCATACATTTTATGAGGTGAGGAACATTTGTTTTTGAGATATACGTTTAAGCATTTTACATGGAAAGAATAATCTCAAAACATAAGCATTTGAGTATTTTTGCTTAAACAATAGATGTTCATGTAACCAAAAGACATATAACAGGAACCATGTCATGTTGTGGACATAATTTTTTATCCTTATAAAGTATAGTTGTGCAGCGTGTCTAAAAACAGTCTAATTTGCTGGCTGAAAATTGCTTGTCAAATAAACAGTCTGTGTGTCATTTGCCTTTCTCCCAGAAATGGATAAAATGAAAGAATACGAGAGAATAATAAACTCCACTAAATTACACCCCCTAACAGATTCCAGCACATTCACATCAAGAACTCCCTGGGAATATTTCTTTTTTTACTTATTTTACACTGCTGTTACAAAGCTTTGTCTGTGCAGGTTTTAAATGTTTATTTCTTGTGTGAGTTGGTGAAAGACTGTTTTTCCCATCATACTCAAAGTGAAATCTCTGCATTAGTATAAGTGATAGGGTTTGGCTCTTTCTAAAATTTTATATTCACATGTTCCAGTAAACCTGAGTTCATTTGTGCAGTTACTGACCACAGCGTAGCACAACACAAAAGCCGAGTGACTTCACCAGTGTTTCCCGTGGCGACAGTCAGCCGCATTCCTTCTTCCCTGTTCCTAATTTAGTTGTTTGTTTCCTTTTTAATTTTCCTTCTTTTATGCTAGAATAGGAAATCAGTGTAATAAAAAATGAAACACAGGAAATGTGGACTATTATTGACTTGATTTTTTTTTTCTTGAAAGTTGTTGCAAATTTGCAAGTCCAGAAAATAAAATGTGATATAAGCCTTTCTAATTCAGACTGCTTTATCTAAATAATTCGGCAGCAGTCCCTACCAGTACCACTGAGTCATACCAAGACTTTTGTACATTATTTGAAAGGCAATTTAAACACCACGTTTCCTTGTTAAGATTTTAGGATGGTTAAATATCATTGGACTCACCCATGAAATTTAATTCTTTTAGGAAAAATGATCTGCCAGGCAGAAAATTTTCAGTGTTCAAATGATTTGTTGAATGTGAGAACTAAATGACTGAGATGCTTACTGACCAGATAATCTTTCTACTGCTGTATCTCAGGGAGGAAAGATCCCAATCAGGTGGACAGCCCCCGAGGCAATTGCATACAGGAAGTTTACATCAGCCAGTGATGCTTGGAGTTACGGCATTGTGCTTTGGGAGGTGATGTCATATGGAGAGCGGCCATACTGGGAGATGTCAAATCAGGATGTAAGTACTGCCCGTTTGCCATTTTCTTCTAGCAGGGGAACCAATACACCCTCAACATCCATACACTGCAGGCAGCTTTGCACACATTTCATTTTTGGAATGTAAGTGAAGACATTATAAAATATTTAGTTTATGTTCAGTCAAAAACATAAACAGAAGGAATGTTATACCGGGACTGCACTTTTAATTAATGATGTTAAAACATTTTTGGAAATCTCATCTAATCTGATGAAATATGTTTATTATTACCTTAACTTAACTTGAAGTTGGTGGGGTTTTTTTTGTAGAATCTATTTAATCCATCACACAGCCATACAATGGAATAGAAAAACTTTTTCTTTGAATGTAAATAGACAAAGTTGGATTTTTTTACATATTTAAAGATTTTAAACAATTTATAAGCGATAGTCAATATCCCCCGCAACCCAATTAGGGAATAAGTGGTTACATTAATGGATGAATAGATGGATAGTCAATATGTAGTAATTTCACCCCTATAGCTGTGATTGAATATATTTGAGATTCCTATTTACAGTTTGATTCTAACATTTTCCAATCTTGTCTATTCCTGAATAAAAGGTAATAAAAGCTGTAGACGAGGGTTACCGCCTGCCACCACCCATGGACTGCCCAGCCACGCTTTACCAGCTGATGCTGGACTGCTGGCAGAAAGAGCGGAACAATCGCCCCAAGTTTGAACAGATCGTCAGCATCCTGGATAAACTCATCCGCAATCCTGGCAGCCTCAAAATCACAGCCAACACCACATCCAGGTATCAGAAGGATGCTGAAATGTATATTTGCAGCTTACATTAAACAGCAGATTTTTTTTGGTTTGTTTTGTCATTCCGGTGAGCAAATGCATTGAAATCCATCTCCTAAAATAGTTCCATTTAGTTTTCTAAGCAGTATAACACCCTTGGCTGTATTTAATGAGGCAGTTTCCATCCTGTGGTGACAAAGATTTGGGATATAAATAGCTGTTACAACTGCATTTCCTGTAATAAGTTTGGCCAAACACAACACAACCGATATAAGTGATAATATTGTTAAAGATAAAGTTGAAATGACGCAATTGGTTGAAAGGGGGAATTATGTTGCTGTTGGTGGTGTCTTTTTTTAGTTTGAGTCAAGACGATGCAGAACCTTGACTCAACCTCGACTTAAATTGCTGCCACTTAAAGCGGCACTGAATACCTTTAAGCATTTAATTTGACACTTGTTTAATTTTTCTCTTTGGTGCAGTTAATGGAGAAGATATGCCTCCACCATTTTACTTTATTCCCCCCTTGTTACCTTCTGTTATGCTTGTCTCCTTTTGTTGGGACCACCACTCTCCCAGGGGGCTGTGGGGAAGCGGGGCAGCCCATGTACACTTGTCAGCTCTGGGCAGGGAGGGAAACAGGCGTTGGACTGCAGCAGACGGCAATGGTATTATGGAGATGTCGGAGCTCATAACATTGACTAATGATTTCTTAAGAAAGTGAAAATAGGTCCCTTGGAGTTTGCATGTAATTTTCTTGATTGGCTTTTAACACTGGGTGAGCACAGCCGGGCCGACAGAGGCCTATGTGGTGATTTATTAGAACTCTGTGTGCGAATGTGTGTGTGTGTGTGTGTCTGTGTGAGAGTGTGGTGGCAGCGGCAGTTGCACAGCGGGAGCAGCTGCACTCAGCTCAACACACCTCGTTTGTCTTAAGCTGTCCTAGCTGGCTAATGCACTAAACCCCCTCCTCCATAAAGCCCAGGCCCAAGCTTGGGGCCGGAGGAGAGCATCTGGAGGCTTCGGAGGTGGGACGTGGTCAGAGTTTACTGTCCCTGCATGCGGATGGGGAGAGACTGGGGTCAGCGGGCCAAGGTTGGCTGTCAAAGACTAATTATGGGCCAACAGGAGTCCAATCAGGGTGGAAGGTCCCTGTCTGAATCGCTTTTCAAGGTGGATAAAACACTAAACTGCAGATTTTCTTGTTTTTCTGTATGACAAAATGTCTTTAAAACAAGAAAATGTGTTTGAGTCTGCAACAGTTAGACCACAACTAGTTAAATAAATATGGCAGTAAATATAAGTATTTACCATTGACTATAAAAACCAGTATGGATAAAGTCTACTATTCCATATCATACATTTCTTATCAAACTCTGACCGCTTTCACAAAGAAAATTAGGGTCTTGATTTGAAATGAGGACAAAGTTGGAAAAAGTCTTGAACTATTTTGGAAATGCAGTTTGGGAGAACATAACATGATGAGAGCCAGGGAAAGGATATTACTGCTGAGAGAAACCTAGTTATGAGTACAAAGCACATTAACCAAGAAAATTTGAAACTCTGCACATACAGGGTTAAGCAGGGATATGAATAGCAGGGATATGAATAGAAAAGAAATTGGAAGCTTGATGGATGTGAAAAAGAATATTTTAGTATCTCTTTTCTCTTTCTTTTTCTTTTCTAAAATGGTATAGTATGAAGTAAGTATGAAGTATGTTGTGCTTAATGTTGTATCAGCAGTACATAAAGGTCTAAGGTCTTTAAATTGGGATTATGTTCATTTTCCCTGATGCATGAGCCAAAACTAAAGGCTAAAGGTTTCCAGAAGAGTACATTCTCCATGTGAAAAAGACTCAAACCTTACAAATATCAAGGCAGTTCTTGCAAATCCTAAACGTTTTTTAAAATTATCATCCGATTGCCACAAAATATGGCATGACGTTTCTTATTTGATAAAGTCATTTAAAACAAATTACTTATTTTTAGAAACTATCATTCAATACTTTTTAAAGTGGCTCCATAACTGTTGACTATTAATGTGTTTTTTAATATTACGTAATGTTAAACTTATTCTATAAAAATAGCAAAAAAGGATATCCAAAAACTTAAATAATAGTTATGAATTAGATTGAATTGAAATAATCACGATTTGTGTTTCTAATGCTGACTATAATTGAGTGAATATTGTGGACACATTTCTCCACGATTGCCTGGCCTGCTGAAATCTGAATGCCCCATATCATCCCGTTTATATATTTCCGACCTTTTCTAGATACAGTTTGGCTGTTGTCCCAGTAATGCATTGAACGTTCATTTCCCTCCTGACTGTCCTGCTCACATATGCTTTCTCTGTTCAAGTTCCCTCCTATTTTTCTGGTGAGATTTATAAAATAAAGATGACACAGTGTGGTTATGTGGAGGTCAAAGGTGAGAGCACAGCAGGGGAAGGGAGGAGAGATCAGGTGGACCATGTTCTCTCTGCAAAGCATTAACAAAGAAGTGGATTTTCTTTTTCTCTGCATGTTGTTAAATTCACAAGTGGTTTTAAAATATCCTCTGGTGTCAGACAGATGTTCTTTTTTCTTTATTTTCATTTCATCACCTGCCTTTTTTGCTCTCAAACCATCTTTTCCCTTGAGTTAGCATGAAATGTTGCTCAACGTGTGACTACAAAGACAACAACTGACAACTACTGATGAGAAAAGAAAAAAAAGGTCATTTGCAGTTTACGACTCAGTGGAGGCAGCATATGGGCAAAGTGAGTAGAATACGGAATAGAAAAACAGGAAGAGTGATACACACGAGAGGGAGAAGAGAAGATCAATAGTTCTGCAGAAAATTCTCACCGTAACAACCCCAAAGCTAAGGATACTTTGGATATATGTAACTTTGTCTTAACTTGTTTTCTAGCAGATTCATATCAGCAAAGGTTCATTCAAATCTTCTCTGAAAATTCTCACTTTTCCCTTCGTGTTCTCTCATAAAAACTACCCCCGCCATCTAGCCCCAAATTCCCTCCTTCAGACAAAGCAGTCTTTCCAGGGGGTCCTTGGGGGCCCTCAGCATTTTGACAGGCCTCTGATCTGGCAGGAAAAGACTCAATCATTGTAACAACACCCACTCCACCACTTCAAGTACATCTTTTTTCTTCTCCTTTTTTCCTCTCCTCTCTCTGTTTCAGGTCCCAGGTCTATTTTTTTTTTCTCACACCATACTGTCTTTTGTCAGCATGGTGCTTTTGTCGGTGTTGCTTAATAGCAGCCTGGTGGATTTTTATAATGTAATGCTTTTTCATTTTTATTTTGTTTATGTAAATGCGGTTGTGTTGCATCATGCAACAGCATTGTAGAAAAAGACAGTGAATCCATGTCACAATGACAGCGTGTGAATACATTTGCTCAGTCTTGTGTGTCTAAATATTTGGGATATATAACCTTGATTAATAGAAAAAATAAAAAACACACATCTGGAAGGTATTGTTTGAGACATCCTGAACAAAACAATAGCTGAGACATTACATCAGCATCATAAGAGGGCTAAGGTAAATTCGTGTAACTTGTCTAAATTAACTTGCTGTTTTAATTTTAGTGACCCTTGTAACATGTGTTTCATTACATCGAGTTCAGAAGCTTTTCGCCTCCTTTATTGTACCTTACTTCCTGTGAGTTAACCCTGTTGCTGCGTAACATTTCGCCAAATCACACACACAAGCGTTTACCGTGGCTTGAAACCTCCCTACAGATTCAATTCAGCCAGGCGGAGGTGAACTTCCCAGTATTCTAATGACTTTGTTTACATTGCTATGAATAGCATTCCCTCTGGGAGAACTACCTTTCCTTTCTTCTCTGTCCTTTCCTGCCTTGCTTTATTCCCTTGTGTGATTGTCTTGGCACAGGTGTCTTTCTAATCTGTGAGGCAGGTGCAGGGTGTCCCGATTAAAAAGGATAAAATAAGGAGGAGGTAGGGAAGGTTTCAAACTTAATTTTTAATACCACTTAAAAGTTAAGCAGCATGCACATGAAATACTCGTCTGCTGTTCTGGTAAATTTGCGAAAAGTCCTAAAAACCGGACACCACATTTGTATAAAGTATTATCAGTAGTATTTGGAACTTTGCCATATCATTTCTCCTAAGACTTCTTCGACCTCCTTCCCACTCTCCACCTCTAATATGCCTCTCCTGCTCTGTGGAAATGTTTTTACTGTTTGTCTTTTTTTTCTATTCCCCGTTGGCAAACATCAATCAGAGGTGGACAGAACAGAGCCTGCAGCCTTTCTACCAATCTCTACTGTCGACTGAGCAATCTGAAGCGTTGCACACACAGCACATTTAATTTGATTTAATCCAATTGAAACCATCCACTCTAATAAAATCTAATGTTGCATTCTGCCAAATGGTACATGTACCGCAGAAGCTGTAATGAGGTTAGACGGAAATTGATGCCGTTTTTTTGTCCGGGATCTTGTTCACAAATATATGGAACGGAAATGTTTTGTAGCGTACCCCCACGCCAAAAGTAAAAGTTTACAATGAAGCATGTTCTGCTTAGAGTATACTTGTGTGGAGCAAATAAAGCAAATGTATTCAAAAACATGAAAAATGGTCCCAAGCATAAAGTCCCATATCATAGATATCAGTAAAGGTACTCTCCTCCTTTGATATCTGCCGTAATTAATGCACAAATTAAACACATAAATGATTACAATTTTCCCCACACATTTTGGCATTAAAAGCTAGTTGCCTTCATCTGACACATAATGAGACAGGGGGGTAAAGACTGGTATGCCAGTGCAGACTAGCCCTTCTGTCTGGGATATGCAAAGCATCTCAGCCATTTTTCACGAATGCTCTGACGCATGACATACCCTTGACTCAGCAACACACGCGTACATGCAAATGGCAGTAATTTGCTGTCAGGGCTATCTGCCAAAAAGCTTTTTTTTATTTCGCCCATGCTGCTGACCATGCATGTAGCAATATGCTTGTGTTTGTTTTAACCTAAACTGCAATATTTCCCTAAATCTGATCAGTTCCCTTCCCATAACACAAGAGATTTAGTTGTTTTCATCAAATCCACCTAAAAAATAACACTGCCAGAAGATGATGATAGTAATTACTTTTACTGTTTCAGTTTTTTTCAATTTAACCACACACATCACTGCTTCTTCTCAACTGACATGTCTATAAAATCAGCAGTGCAGCACTAGTTTTTTTGCGTTTCATCTGTGTTTGCTGTGCAGAAAATCTTTTATTTAATGTGTCATGTTCTTATGGGGATCGTTTTACATCATGCTGTGATGCTTTATCAACCTTAGCCTTCTAATTTTAAAAACCAAGCTCAATCAAGTGGCTGTTTGTTACATGTCCTCACTTTAGTTATGTTGTTTTTGTCAGCTTTTTTTTTTTCATGCGGAATTTTATGATGTGATCAGTTATATGTAACAACAACGCAGGAAAAGTGCAAAGAGACAATGACTTGCCTGAAAACTCTTTGATATATATTTCTTGAAATCACTGTTACTCTGAGGATTTTTTTCCATGTAGTATGGCTAAAAAAATGGGAAAAAAAACCATGAAAATTTTACTGGAGATATCATATCTGCATGATCTCATGTTTTAAGATTAGATTGGAATACCGTGCCTTACTACTTATGATCATGGTGTATTACTACTTTTTATGAAATTATGATAAAGTGATACTAAGTTTAACACAGATCATCTGATTAGCATATATGTAAAATATTAAGCTTTGAAAATCTAATCTCAAAAATGTATTTCAAGTGAAATGCTACGTATACATTTTAACATGAGAACTCATGGCTAAGTTCTTTTTTTTGCTGACAATGGTGGAAATCCTGAAGACAAACTCCTCCCCATAGAGTTCACAGTACATTTCTGTTCATGTAAAACATACGAGTTCTGCCACTTCAGTGTCCATGTCCTGTCGTGGAATGCATTTTGATCACTTCCAAAGCTCATCTGCTTGCATGGTTTGTGCTTTAGGGGACACACATGGAGCCTTAGACACCAATATAAACTTTGCCCACACTCAATATTCACATAGCTGCAGAAGTTCCTGTCACAAGTGCTGGGTGACTGCTGCCCAGACAACACCTGTCAGACAGTATATTAGTTTGTCAGCTGATGATCGGGGTGATGCTTATGCACCTGTTTTGGTGAAACTATCCCGTGAATTCTTATGTTATTTAATATGTGAAAATGCAACATCTGTCTCTCCTTTGACTTTTTGCTTATGTTACCTTTTTTATTTGTTTTTTTTTCAGGCCTGCCAACTTATTGCTGGACAGGAGCAGTGCAGAGGTTCCCTCAATGGGGACCATGGGTGAGTGGATGGATGCAATGAGGACTTTGCCTTGCAAGGAGGCCTTTTCCGGGGTCAGCTACAGCTCCTGTGACACCCTGGCCAAGACATCCACAGAGTAAGAGAACAACACACGCAGGTTTAGGTCTCTCTGGAAATTCAAATGAGCAGCATTTCTACAGGGTATTTGTAATGATGTCCCAATAAAACTTGTGATTTTTCATGACGACAGCTCTTTAGCTGTGATCCCAGTGTTGTGTGACCGGAGGGTAAGGTGAGCTCATTAAAAGAAAGAGGAAAAATAGAGCAACTTAAAAATAAGTGTGAATAGAAGAGCTGTGAAAACCAAGAATGGAGTAGAGAGGGTTCTCTGAAAGGGAAAACGAAGGCATAGCTATCAAGTATTGATGTGAAAATATATAGTGCTCCAATGTCCTAAGGCATTAAAATGCAAAGCCAAAACCAAGCAACAACTGTTTTGATGTTTGATGCCAAATTAACTTGAATAGCCTCGAGTGTGATAAATCTGAGGAGTGATTGATTGCAGTCTGTCTTTGAAATATAAATTAAGTATAATGTATATAAAACACAATTTCTCAAAAAAGAGTCCTGTATAGGAGGAAGTAGTGGTCTAGTTTATCAGTGTTATATTTTAGTGTTCTAATTTCCATTTTTCGCTGAACCTAATTGTCTGGTTCACCCCCACCTCTTCCCCCCCTCGCTCTGTTAGGCTGCTGCTGCTTTAGTTGATGTGGAATGTGACAGGGTAAATAATTGGACATTTCTAAGCATTGTGATCAAAGCAGCTATTCACTGTGTTGATGGCAGCAATGGGGGCAAATTGGTGAGTGGCGGTCAGTGCTACAAGCAGTTGTAACTCAATAGCTTCACAAATCAGGCAGTCATTTAGAGTATTGGGCTTAATTTGTTTCAAAGAGGCGCTTTGTTCTAAATAACCATTCAAACTGTTTTCCATTGTGAAGCTGATACAACTAGTTGGCCAGCAATGGCATTTTGAGGGGGGAAAAAAACACCAATTGCTGCTCACAAATCTTCGATATGTGAAAAAAAGACAAGTTAGTATTTAATTACTCAATGTCTCTATCATAATAGTTCCATTCAAGCAATACCAAAATTCATTGTATGCATGTTTCCTTCTTTAGTAATTTGTCATCACTTTTAATCAATCGGTTTCAATTAAAACTTCTCTTCAGTCAGCGCTTTAAACAACACAAACTTGCTCTTTGGTTTGAGATGAAATCCACATCGTATATTGACAAAGTGCATCATAGACAAACTGCAGCCGAATAACTTCATGCCGAAAAAATGATATCAGTCTACAATACATTTTCTGTGAGTGGACACTAAATTGGATCAGTGTTGTATTAATCCACTGAACGCTACCCCCTAAGACACCCCAGCTCAGCTACAAGGCTAACAGCCTTGGCTCAGACTGTGATCTGCTCAATATAGATTGCTCTATTGATTTGTACAGTCTTAATCTAGTCCTTGATATTCAGCACAAGGCTTGGCAATGTTCTGACCTGAGAGGAACAGTTATCATACTTGGCTGGTGCGTGCTGACTCATCTTCTGGAGTAATTGATTAATCCTTTTTGTAGGATAGGATGGACTCCATATAAAATACGGCATCATTCTGAACATATTTTGCATCTGCGAAGAGTGCATGCAAAGTTCATCCTTGGCATTTCACTGAGGAATGTA
This sequence comes from Menidia menidia, assembly GCA_907169785.1. Taxonomy (NCBI): domain Eukaryota; kingdom Metazoa; phylum Chordata; class Actinopteri; order Atheriniformes; family Atherinopsidae; genus Menidia; species Menidia menidia. Next base: position 5,013,407 of record CAJRST010001113.1, on the reverse strand, counting down.
GAAGTTATGTAACATAATTGTACATAAACTGTACATTACATATCTTGTAGTGTCAGGAAAACAGTGTTGTTGTTTACCATGCTAAGAGGTGTGCGAGACTGCCTCATTTACTGCATTGCAAAGCAGTGTATCATCTAAATGATACAGGTATTACCATGATAGCAGTTTTTTATTTGACTGACTGAAATACAGTAATAAAAAATTAGGAAAGAGGAAATGTTTTTTTTAATTCTTTAAATTTAAATTTAAATTAAAATAGTTGATTAAAATAGCCACAAAGAATATGGGTGTGACAACGTGCGATTTATGTTGACAATACCCACTTCTTCAAAATTCTTCCCCCAACAAAATCTCCAAACAAAATGTGTGTCAAATGCTATCAAAAACAAGTGCAGGTGTTGTATGACGTGTTAACATTGCTGGGCCTGGCTGTTTCTCAGTAGAGTGGTTCTGACGGAGGTCCACGTCACACCAGCCACATGCCCAGAATGGGAGCCATCCTTGGGGATCACCACCCTTTAACACTCAGCTCCTCACCACCCTACTCAGGCACTGGATGGTGGGTGGAGGACCAAGACACAAGCCCTGTCTGAGACCAAAAACTTACCCCAATAACTGCTCATGGATGTCCTTTTTAAAGGGATAGTTAGCTTCAGTTTTGAATATATTCAGCAGCGATTAACAGTAGATAAATATTTCACCTCTTTAATAATTATTCTGTTCCCCCTTTTATTCAAGTCCCATCCTTTAATTGGAATTAATTGAAAATCAGCCCAAAGAATTTAACTTGTCAATGAATAAAGAATCTTCCCTGGTAGTAAATTAACATAATGAAAATAGAAAGCAAAATAGTATGTTCATTTCACTGAAGTTGACTATCCCTTTTTATGGTTACACAGTGAATCTGATGAGTTTCTGGGTTTGACTGCTTTTAAATGGCTGCTTTGACAAACTAAATACCCTGCTTGCGTCTAAAATCTAAGATCTATGGTTGAAAAGTTGCCACAATTATAAACTTGACTGAGGTGTTAATCTTACAATTGTGCCTGCACTCCACTGCTTATACTAATACCTCACATTATTCTGGAGAAAATGATGACTTTTAACATATTTTGGGCGTATTGCCATAACAGCAATGCTTTATTTTTGATGCTCTACATATGGTGTGTTTTTCAAAGCTGTTCCCAGTCCTAGTGTTAGAATTGGTTTTAATCAAGGTGACTAACTACTTTGTGTATTTCAGGTTTACAACGTATAAAACCCCTAACACTTTTTATCCCAATAATTTAAAGTGTGTTTTAAACAAGTTCTTTCCCTCAATGCATGCACAGTAACAGATCTTCCGAGAGACTGAGAAAATATTAACAAGATACCTCTGAATCACTGTTTTGTCCTACACGTTTGCTGTGCACATCTCCAGTGCTGCCCCTCTCCATTTGCAACCACATTAAGGAAATCCATTGCAATGCAATGCACAAAACTTGGCATATTCTGGACTTGTGCTTCTTGCATACCATTGTTTTCCATCACTGACAGGGTCAAAACAGCAACTGTCACTGTAGCCCCCTGGGAAATCCAGTACTTTGTGAGTGACAGCTTCATGGGGCAGTGAGGGGAGCAGCACTGGGAGTGTCATAAAAGGTCACATGGGAGTCACATTCACCATTACTAACACACAGTTTGCATTTTTTTTCCCTCCCCATCTTTCCCTATGCCTGATTATGTCTTATTCATCTTCAACCTCTCGCCCCCTCCCGTCTCTTATCTACCCCTCTCCTTCACAAAACAGGGATCTGAAAAAGGTTGGAGTGACTATTGTAGGACCGCAGAAGAAGATAGTGAGCAGCCTGAAAGCCCTAGATTCCCACACCAAGAATGGCCCGGTACCTGTGTAAAAAAAATAAAAAATAAAAAAAACAACCCAGCAAATGAAGACCACCAGAGACGTTGATGTTGGCTGTGTTCACTTACTCTAACACAGTGGCTGCATTTCTAAACTTGAAATCAAGGACAAAAATGATACAGTTCATCGGATGTCTTTCTTTTTTTTAGTGAAAGGCAGAGAAATGCGAAAGAGTTGAGAGCAGACCTACCAGATAGTGACCTGGCTGACTCAACCCTCTCCCTCCAAACCCAAGTTGAGATGCCTTACAGACTAATACGGGGGTAGAGATCAGACGAGAGATGAGGAGGTCAAAGGAACGCGATCAGGAATCCAAACGTGGACTAAACCGGGATACAGGGCGAGGACTAACACAAAGCTGGAGCTCTCCACGACTGTGGTCAAGCCACAGAGCATGCAGCCTTTAGGATGAGACTGTGTAATGGCTGAGACACATTGTGTAGAGGATGGTGGACATCAGCAGCTGACCCCTCTTTGATGAAATCTGAAGTTGGAGGTTACATTGCAGCTTCAAATATTTTCTGTCTCTGTTCAGGAGAGAGCTGAGTTGGTATGAAGACAAGACGCTAACCGAGCCATTTTACTCTATAGCTCTAACCTATAGCATTTGCAGTCAGTAGACACACCACATTAAAGCAATAATTATATAATTTATCAGATATATTCATTTTATGGAAGCCATGGGTCCGTCAGGTGTAATGCATTGAATGCTGTGCTTTTAAGGTACAGGGGGCCATAACACTTTTCACACACAGACTTTTTCTTTACAGTGACTTCTTTGTTCTATGTGCCAATGAACAGATTGTGTAAAGTACTGTTCCTTACCATCACCCTTTGTGTGAATTCTCAGGATGTGTGCACTCTGTTTTCTCCATCAAGAGGAAACCCATAGAAGACAGAGCAGAGTCTGGAACTGTCAGTGCAGGTTAGGAACGAGATGGAAGGAAAAGGGGAAAATGTAGGAGGTAACTTAAATATGACAAAGCAGTATTAGTTCTTTGTTGCAGATATGAATTTGACAGCAGAACACTTTTGAAATACCATTTTTTGTTTTATTCTAATAAGTTTGCGCCTTCAGGCCCTCGAAATGGCAGGTTCTTTGACTGTCAAAGCTCACAATAGTTTGATCAATCTGAGATCATGATATATATCATTTTCTTATTAAGTTATTAACAAACGCCATATTGTCTAATCAATTTCTTATTTGACAGGAAATTGGGGGAAAGAAAATAGCTCACTATAAGGTAAAGATAGGTTATAACCCATAGGTCCTTGTGTGTTTCAGTGCAAAAAGTAGAGTGCCTCCTGTGGTTGGACTGGGTCATGGTGGGATCAGCAAGCAAAAAGTTTTCAGTTCAGTTTGATTTTTAAAGAAAAACAGTCTTTTTTTCTCTGTCATTTGGTCAGGGTTGAGGATTAATAACAATCACCCCCGAAAAAAAAAAAAAAAAAAAGGTTTGATGATGCTGTGAAAGAGAAGCTCTGGTTTAAATAAATGATTGCTTTCCAAAACAGTAACTCATTTTATATCCAGGGAAGGATTTCCTAAAGGCACCTTAAAAGATCTTTTCTACTACGAAGTACAAATTTAGAGATGCTAGTCTCCTGCTTTGATGTCACCCAGCCGATCGCTTTTGTACTTTGTGCTGTTGGATGGGTAGTATTAAACCAAGAGGATGCTATCTTCCTGCTTCTCAAGCACTTGGTACACTATTGGAGCACTTTGAATGGACATGTTATTGCCTTGGCTGTAGACTATGCTTGATAATTGTATAGAGGTGATGTCGGTGCTTTTGGGAAACCCAGATCTGTTCAGTTAGTAAGTTCTGTCTTCTGTTACTCGGTCTACCTGTGGATGCTGCTGTTGCTGCTATGAGTTCCAATTAGCATGTACATAAGGTAAACCATTATAATGAAAGCAACTAGCACTACAGATCCCACTACATGTACATGGCCATCCCTTTTTTGTACAAATGTTTGTATGTATAAATGACTGAATAAAAATTGTGCAACATTTTTAATTAAAAAAAGAGACAAAAATCATCTGTATTATATTTTATCTTGTTTTGAATTATATTTGTCAGCTTTTTCTACAATAAAAAAGGCAATTATGATGACTTTATTTATTTAACATTTTAAAGTGTACTGTTGATTTTCTTTTTTCTTGGTTTTCTTTCTTTTTTTGAGCATAAGGTAAATTATATGTCAGTGCTGTCTGTGTTATGATTTTTAACATACTTTAAAACCCGAGGCATCTAAGAGAGCAATACTGTAATGAACCCGATTCAGATCCCTAATTTTTTTTGTCTCAAGACTGATCAGAGCGTCTGTATGAGAGTTTATGTGTGCAAATGTAGATGGCCTTGTCTACTAATGTAAAGTGGTTTGTAGTGGAATCATTTATATTTTTATAATAAATATTCGCAAAAAAAATATTTTCCAAAAAATGGATGATGATAGATCTGCTCCTGTGTTTTATTTTGTATCCAATGATGCTCTCACAGGCCAGAAAATTATGTTGGCCCTTGTTTAAGTAACTTTTTTTAAGAAGAAAGCTTTCCGTCTGAAATGCGGAAGTCAACAGTCATCCAGCAGACATGTATTGTGCTATCAGGAAAGGACAAATCCTTAAAGAATAAGACTTAAGTATTTATGATTAAAAAAAGATAAATTGTACACACATTTATATATATATATATATATATATATATATATATATATGTGTATGTATATTTCAAGCAACATTAGTGATGATATAAAAATGTGTGTCACATGCAGGAACACAGATACATTCATAACAATTTTCTTTTGCCATCATAAATGTTGCATTGACAATGTCGCAAAGTTGTTGGGGTCCACTGACGTTTCGCCGATAAGTGGCTGAAACATCATTTACCAAAAGAAAAAGAAAAAAAGAAACATCACAGCCTCCTTTAAAATCTTCTGAGCTCGTTAAACAAACATACAAACTACTTGACCACTAATCTCTGTGGTGATGGCACCATCTGCGTATTTCTGCGTACCGTCATCAAATAGGTTTGAGAAACACGACAGAATGGAGTGAAGATGGTAAACACAGAGATGACTGTGAAGCGGTGCTTTCCATCCAGCATAGTTAAGCTTGAACAGTGCTGCCAAGAAGAACAGGGGTAACCCCCAAACCAGAGCTGTGCCAGGCTCGCCGGATCATTCCCAAAGAAGCTCTTGTTGTCAAGGGTGCTTCAACCAGATACAGAGCGTGGAGTCTGAATCCTTATGCAAATGAGATAGTTCAGGATTTCTATCAGACTTGCAGAATTGCATATAAACCATTATTTGCCATTGTGTGTATGTTCAATTGTTCAAATGTTTGCAGATTTTCCATGAGTTTGAACGTCAGAAATATGAAAATTAGACTGCTACTCATCCAAAGTTGCTCATATTCATATTTGCTTGGATTATAACAGTCTTCTGAGTTTGAGCATTGTTTATTATATAGTCAAGAATATAGCAGTTTATTGTTAAAGTTTCATGAAGTTTAAACTATCTGAGAAGTCCAATATCGCCAAAATACTTTTTTTTTTAAATCTGACATTGCTATATTTTGCTCTTCCGTACATGAAACTGTCATGAAAATAATATTGTCTCAATCTGACATCCAGCACTTGTAAAGGAAGAACAGTAGCTGGCCTCAATCGGTGGGTGGAAATACCAGAGAAAAATTAGCAAAGGACAGAAACAAAACTACAAGGGTCACCAGAAAGGTTTCTACAAATAGACAATTCAAACCAGGCATGTTTGTGTGTATATTTACAAAGCTATCTGAATTGGTTTCTCAAATTTACCTGTGCTTAACCCAAAAAAAACATAATTATGCCATGATTATGGTGATTTCCAATCAGTGAACTAAGGTCTGTATTTGCCATGCACAAAAGTTGACTCTCAAAAAGGAGAGTCGACAGCACCACACATATCTTTAATTCTCAATAGATGACATACCTCTCTTTGTCTACGAGCCTTCCACATATGTTCCATCTTAAGCCTCTGTTTCTAATCCCTCCCACCCTGTTCCTTGTTTCCTCGCCCGAATCCAATAAAGCATTTTGTTTCCGATCATCTGTGGTTAAAGCTGATTTGTTGTATGACTTTAAAGTGGAATATCTGTGTTTTCCTCTTTTGAGATGAGATGTGTCAGCAAGGGGAAGATCAGCGGTTGCTCTGCTCGAAGTCGAAGGGGTTGACACTATCCAGATGTTCCTCTGCAGACGAGCACAGAGAGGGAAAAAAAAAATCAGGACGGTGTTCTCCTTGAGTCAGGAAATGCTGAACACAGTATACATGACAACACCAGCAGTGTAATCTTGTTTTCATCTTTAAAACTGCTGTGGTCCCAAAACCACCAGGTTGATGGGGAATATGAATCTTTACTGAATGAGACAGATGTAGAGAAAGTGAAAGCTTTGAGACGATGATGCATACAATGCCTATACTGGAGGTATGGTACTTGTGGCATTTATGTCCAAGTAGATAAGAACTTTTTGAACAATGGCATCCTGCAATACAATAATGCAGAGGAAGATTAGCCAGCACCATTCATCATTCTGCTTCACAGCACACTGTTGAAATGTACTTTCCTCTCGCAGATACAGAGGACAAGGTTCCACTTGGAAAGTAATGATAATGGGAAAACAAAGTCATGATGTGTAAAATGAATTTCCCACTTTGAACAGTGGTAACACACCGTCATCGAAAGGACAGCTTGGCAACACCGTGGTCTTTTTTCTTTTTTTTTTTTTTTTTTTTTCTTTTTCCTTTTTGCCATCAAGACTATTTCCACACAGAAGGAGAACCATCATTGTCCGCATTGGAAAAATTACACAAAGCAAAAGTAGCAGTTTAAATACCTGGAACCACTTTAGCCTGATTTAAGGTCAATGGTTTTAATTGTCGAGCAACGTAAATGTACAAACTTGTTTTGTTTTGCAATTTTGGCCAGTGCCCGGAACTCATTTTGCTGTATGGACTTTTGAAAATAAACTAGTTCTACTTTGATAAAGAGCAGGACTATGGCTCACATCCCATTCTCCTAATCAGGCAGCATATTCCCCCTTTGAAGCCTGCTCCATGGCCTCATCTCTATCTCTCACTTCTTCCTTTTAGGTTTGCTGTACAAACTGGCCTCAAGCTGTGTGCAGCTGCTGTATGGGGCCTGATGCCATGTTGAAAACTTCCAATGTGCTGCTCAGCTACCCCTCTGGCCTGCTGAGAGGATGTCAGTCTCATAACCTCACTTCCTGTGTTCAGAGTTCCCCTTATAAAGGACCGGGATGTCATGTTTTAATTATCTTTGTTGCACACCATGTTTATCTTTGTGCAGTAGCAGATTGCGAAAGGATGAAGTTTTCGCTCATCCAGTTGTGTGCACAATGCACACGAGCACACATAAGCAGTGCTGACACAAATAAGATTGTATTTGTACACTGTGGGGAGTACCGAGCTGTCAAAATACTGCATCCACCACACAGTGCACACATTCAGAGATAAATGGATATTGGTGGTTGAGTTGTAACATCTGAGTTCTCTATGGAACCTACGGCAAACACATCCAGACTGTTTAATCATCGATGTAGCACATAGTGTTATCATCACAGCACACATTCGCACACAGGTCCCAGGACTGCAGTGCTTAGACAGCTTCTGTCACTTTAACAAACGATGCCATCACAAATGGAAGAAAAGGTATCATTCCAGCTTCTTCACCAGTGGCCGTGTGGTGCAGACACCCACAGAAAAATATGTCATCCTCAGTGAAAACAACAGGAATGTGTGTTTTTGATCAGCCACGTCTGTAAAGGTAAAGCCGCTCTCCCTGATGCCTGTGACAAAAATGAAAAACAACATATTGTTACATGTTCCAACATGTGATTTAGGATTTTGTGAGTACTCTTCTGTAATGGCTTTCCAACTGTGTCACCCATGTGGGCCCGTTGGAAAAAGACACTCTAGTACTCTGAGTCTAAACAACACAGACGAGATCTGTGATTTTAACCTTGAGCCTACATTTTATCCCATAATTGAGGCGTTTATGAGTATGGTATTTATCCAAAGTTTATGTGGTTCATACAGGGATGGGAAATCCTAACACTGAGGATGCCTGGCTTTCCTCATCTTTTCCATCCACACCAGGATCTATAAATACATCTTTTTTTCTATCTGAGGTCTGTGCAATTAACTTGCCCCTGCTCTATGTAAGGCCTGAAGCTTTTCTGTTCAGCAAGATCATTTGAGATTTGATATGACTGTGGTCATTTTTGCATAAACTGAGATATGACAACATTTTAGGTTTGACTACATGCTGTTTAGTGATCGAGTTAAATTTGGAGACAAAGATTGCTTATGATTTTTGAAAAAGAAAATCCCAAACCCCCAGATTAAAAAGATAATTTAAAAAAGTCCAGTCACCGTACAAAATTGAGGCCACATCACTGAACTTCAACAATATTTCACTTTGATATGAATTAAACACATTAGACATATTCCGTAATTGAAGTGTTTCATCTTCAAAGCTTTACATGCTGAATTAGTGGTTGTTAGAACTAAACCCTTAAACTCAAGAAAGCCTGAAAAAAATATCCTGAAGGACAACCCTGAATCCCAAAGATGAAGCTTAGTGTGAGAGGATAATAATGAATCTGAAGAGGTGGTAATAATGCTACTCTGTCTCTCTCTTAATGACAGCAGCAAGGCTGTTGAGTAGCTGGTCTTGCCTGCCGTTGACACTGTTGTCCACTCCAGAGAAAATTGATTTTCCATGAAAGCTGAGTGATGCAGAGAGGCCGCCGGCCTTCTGATGTCAGCATTCAGTCATTCCTCCATTTTTTTCTACCTCTACATCATGTTTGTCCTGATCTCTCACCATTTTCTTTAATATTTCTGCCCTTTCCCATGCCTCCCTTTCCTCTGGTTCCCTTTAGTTCTTTACACTTTCTGTGCACTTCACCTCGCAAGCATTCTTGTGCTTTCTTGTCTGCTTCTCTGTCTCTCTAGTTCTTTCACATCCTCTTACTGAAATCATATAGCAACATATATAGTGTTCTACAATCAGACTGGAAAATTAGAATTGACACAATATTAATTTAAATTAAAGACGTGCAAAAGTATCCCTAACTTCTGTTTTGGCAAATAAACTGACTGTATAAACATTACATTCAGCAACCACTGACTGATTTCAGAAGCTATTCTATTGTTTGCATCATGCAGACAATTTCAGACATTTGACAGACAGTGTACTTTTCTTCCAGCTCCTACACTTTTAAGACAATCCACACGAACCATATTTAAAACACTTACATGCAGAAAGTGATGTCAGCGCACAATTGATTTTATGTCATGGGTTATTTTTGTGAAAGTCAAGATTTTTCCAGATGCACACACACTTTCACAGGACTTAAAAAGTTATTCTGTCTTTCATGTTCCCCACTGCCCCATCTTTCCATCACCATATTAAAGCCATATTTCACCTAGATCAAACCAAATGTGTGAGAGACAGGAATGGGCTGATTTAGAGGTGGGTTTCCTCTCTGTCTGAGAGTTTTATGACCGGGGTCGAGGGCCATGGATACAGGGATACATTTCTGACAGGGAATCGCTTTGACTACTGGTATTTCTGGTACTTTTCATTCCGTCTTGCTCAAATTGACCCCGGTGAATTGCTAGGCCACATGTTAACGTCACTATTGACTTAAACAGAGTTCCAGAGGATGTTACAACCTATGCTTACCAGCTGCTACTGAGTTTAATAGACGGCCATGTATTCCTGCTGAATTGGGTTACCATAATGCTTAAAATATTTTTTTTTCCCTGAGTAACACTAAAAAACTGAAACTAGAAAAAGATTTCACTCTACCGTATGCTACAAGGTGAATGTTGATTCTGTTTCTCACGCCGTTAAAATGAACTAAAATACATTAACTTTATTGAAATCGTTAACTATATTGGTTTCTAGAGCAAACAACAGGTTAATAAAAAAAGAAAAAAAAGAAAAAGGCTGCTGTAGGTTTTTACCAGCACATGCATGCAAAGTGTGTTTGACGTCTTTCATATTTCGTCCTTCTTCTTCTGAGTGGCTTCATCACTACGTTGGCGATTATTCTTAGGGATAGTGTTCATACCTGTTCATACTTGTATGTGTCATATGTAAATATGCCTAGGTTTTATGATATTTTCCAAATTCCACTGTGATACTAAAACAACAGCAGGTGCCTGCATCACTGAGAACCTGCTAAATGTGATGAGGCACTGCTGGTTCTCATTACTCTGTAAATGTATCGAGGTCTCCCTAAATATAATATCCCGCATTTTTTTCACAGGACAGATAGCCCTGCTGTGGTTGCCAATTGGGGCTGACCGGGGTGAAGTGAGACCTTGATCTCACACAGGGTAGTGACATGTCTCTACCCCTGATTAGAAATGAATTCTTACTGAAGCTCAATCAAATGGGTCAAAGAAATTGCTACATGGTCCAAAGATCCATCTTTCAGCTCATTTAAAAAAAAGAAACACTAAACTGAAAAAAAACAGAAGAAAATAAGCAGATATTAATGGAGCCACAATTGCTTTACAACAGGTTTGTAGCATGAGAGACTAAGTAAGAGTTAAGTTACAACTATGAATCAACCTATGATAGCTTAGAATATTGCCAGGTTGTCACTGCACCAGATCTGTTATTGCGTGCAAGTACTGACAAAAAGGGGCAGGACATAAAAGAACAACAAAGGGTCAATGGCATTGAGCAGCTGACACCATAAGAGATGTATGGACATCTCTAGATAGTATACAGACCAAGACTTTTATCCCTGTCACTTTGGTTGTCTCTCCATTTCCACTTTCCCCCTTTCTTCCTTTTCTCTTTGTGTGTTTTCATGTCAGTGGATGAGACATGACAAGTTCCGCCCGGCCTTTCCCCCAAACCAAGACAGTTTACCACGATCTGTCCGTCAACCAGCCAAGCAGTCAGCCAGTTATGTGACACTATTCTGGTAGGAATTTAGAGGACAAGTCCAACTCTATGTTAGCCTGTTCATCATAATTGTTTTAATTTTTTTTTTTAAGTGTCTGTTACATTATTTTGATATTATTGTATTCTTTGTTTGTATTTTCTTTCTGAAATAATTTTTTTTTTCTAAAGAGCGCATTGTTCAATCCAGGTATTGTCTTAAATGTTCCAAAAATCTTTTTGTGTGTGTTTTTGTAATATGAAACCATCGAAGGGCAAAATCTGGAAAAGTATATACAAGTGTAATTGCATGGTCAATGTATTTTGTTGAAAACCTATAAATGTTACAAGGTCCTCATGAGTAATATGTTTATATAGCCAGAGTGTATGACTCGATGCTTTTGACTGAGTATCATAATCTATTTACAATCACAATTAAACAAACTAGATACTTAACTCTGAGGTGATGAATGACCTTCTGAGTCTTATAGAACTGTCTCTCCCTTTCCCCCCACACAATTAATTGCAAAGAGTAAAGGTATTCGTTTTTGTGTTAATCCTGCCTGACATTTACAATTACCACTGTGTTTGGTTGCAGCAGAGTCTGCTTTAATAGCCCTGTTGACTGTCAAACTTAGTTTAGGTCTCTTTAGATCTCAGTGCTCCTTTCATCGGGACCTTATGGTTTGTGTGTATATGTGACTGTGTGGGATGTGTATGTGCAGTAATTCCCTTGAATGAGCAAGGCCCAGGCTTTGTGCGTGGGACAGCTTTGTGGAACTTTTTTTCTCTCTTCGTGTCAAACATGCACACCTGGATATATGCAAAAAGACATTTGCGGGCCCTTAGAGGACTCGCATACGTCAGAATGGAGCTCACTGCTTCAATGAAAAATGATCAAATTTTTCCACTTCCGATGATTGTCACAAGAGGGAAAAGAGTTTACCAAGCCAGCCAGTAAGGGCTGGGTTTTCATGCTCTATAATTCTGACTTCCTCTCCAGTTACAGCCGTCCAAACAGTTCAGGGAAGTGACTGCCATCATGCACTAATGACATGAACAGTTAGCAGGGGACAGACAGACTGACTCATGGGGACTGTCAGACATGTCAGCATTGATTTTGTAAGATGACACTTCGTCCTAATGGAGGCGTTACATTGTTAATACATCATTGTAGCAGGCTACTGGAGCACCAAAGAAAACATTTTGGGGGAAATCAATTCCCTTTTGCCTCATTGTATTTAACCGCATGTATGCTTATGTCTACATGGAAATGATTGTATAAATGTAAATATATATCTCCGACCATAAGCAACAGGAACCCAGGGGGTGAATCTATGGAGTATATCAAATTACCATGAACACTCATGTCTATTTGGATTTATCAATGAAAAACGTTAGTTTTTATGCTGACCAGTACCAACATGAATCACTCATTCTTATTGCTACTTAGACTGGCCAATTGCCAAGGGTGTACCCTGCCTCTCGCCCCCTTGTCACATAGAACAGGCTCTAGCCCCCCCACAACCCTGTTGGGAATAAGCGGTACAGAAAACGGATGGATATTGCTACTTATTCATTACTACTCATGACTGTTTTCAGGAAAGCTCTTTTCTGGAAAGAGATCTCCAACTAACTCTGAGGATTTTCTGAGGCCAGTTACACTTATGGGGCAATAGCCACAGGTTCCCTGAATACCACTGGCAGCTATACTGCTTTCACTTTCTTCTTGATTTCAGCCATTTCTTCAGTGTGGTTGTGGTACATGCCATCCAGGGGTCTATCCATCCATGATGGCTTCTCCCTTTGCTGCCTTAGGTATTCACTTCGCAGTTCATACCTGGGGGCCATCTATCTGATGTGTTCCTGGAGCTTCGTTGTTTCATCAGAGATAGTGGCTCTGATGCACACCAGCCTCTGGTCTCCCTCATTTTGCCTGGTGTACAGTCTCAGGGTTGGGAATGGAGGGATAAACACATTTCTGGTAGTTCAGCTCATTCATTTGGGATCATCTCACCTCTGTCATATTACCATTTGTCTACATTTATAAATCCTTGCTTTTTATCCTTCTATTGTAGATCAATGAGTTTTAGAATATACTTTGATTGTCCATGCAAAAGAGGTGGCTGATGATTCAAGCCTATGCAGCGAAGCATCTCTTAACAACAAGCTGCAGTTTATGTTAAATTTGTTACTTGCATTGATGGTCTTCAGAGACGCCAAGGACGGTCCCCTTTGAATTCTTGATGAAGGTTCGTAGAGTGTTGTAATAGCATTCAGAATCACTGTGTACAACATTTACAGAGTTTTTGAAGTTATTCTATGAAAAGATTCTAATCTCTTAGGTCTGAATGTCTGTTTTACCAATCAGTGTCTGGGGTTTATTCACAGACTCAGGCACATACTGTATATGGGCTCATAGCTTTATTTTCCCTTATAACCGAGGTACGCTTATCACAGCCACTGCAGTCTATGGATGGTTTGCTAATGTCCCAGACTCTTACGAAGTCAAATATGAGAGATGATTATGAAGGTACGATCCGATCAAATTAAAATATACTGTCTCATCATCTGAAAATGTAGGTCACAACATCAGGAGGGATATTTTGACTGACCAAAAATAAATAAATAAGTCAGAATCTTAAAACAGTTCTCATTAGCAAACTTGGCAGCTCCAGTGAGCAGAATTATACATAAGAGTGACCACTTCATTCCATCCTTTTTCATCATTTCTGGTTAACAGATTGTTCCCAAAGTGGCATAATGAGATAAAAAGATAATGTGATTAATGGGCAAATACATTTGGTTGCCCATAATGCTTTATTTAATGTGAAACTGTGTAAGGGAGTTGTGCCCCCTATCCTAGCAGCGTGAACAATTTTCTGGGGGACATTGGATTGACCTTAAATGATACAAGACCACATTCAAAAATGGCAAAAAGCATTTTATATATTCATGTTTTTCTTTTTCCTCTAGAACACGAAACCTCTTTAAAATGAAGATTGACATAATCATTCAGAAAGTTTCCCAAAAGAAAAGCAGTTTTTCATTTCTCTCTCGGGGACCTTTTGTGGCAATGCGAACATTAAGTTGTAGGCAAATTAGTTCTAAATAAGACACACATTGCACAACACACATGTAAAACCATGGAGACTTACATTACATCGTGTCACTCTGCACACTGCAATTCAAAAAATCTAAACACCACTTTTCCAAGGAAATTGGATCTGGGCCTTTATTTAAACTTTGCATATTTCTGACTGTTTCAGTCGTTTCACCTCAGTGGGACTTGAAAATTTCAACTGACAGCCTGAATCCCTATCTGGCTGGAATCAGAAACTAGTCATCACAGTCCAGACCATCTGTTTACATGAAGACAAGCCACAGAGCTCTGAGTCAGGGTTACTCACCACTGCCAGACAATGAAGCTGAGTCTCAATGAAAAAAGCAGATCACTGTGTTGCAGCAGCCACAGCTCTATAGAGCTCTAAACAACAGTCTCAATATTATAAACAAAGTTGAGCTGTCCGGAGGTAATATTCATAATAAAATGTTCTTCTGACAAGCTGCCTAACTGAAAAAGCATTTCCATTCCTATTAATAAGCTACAGTCAATTATCTACAGCTTATACTCTTTATCTTTATATTTGATTTAGATTATTTATATTTTATTTATGTTCTATGATCTGTTTTAGGGCAATTATCTGATTCTATAAAATACCTTGAGTTATAAGAAGTGCTATTTTTCAGTCAGGCATTCAAGAGCCATGGAAAAGAAAAGAAAAAAAAGGCTTATGTGTTATATTTTCAAGGTCATCTATCCTGTGGTCTTTCTTTTCCACTCCCAAAATCTCAGCCAAAGCAGGTATTTATTTTAATTGTGTTTAGTGTGTCTGGTTGCTTTTTTGTCTGATTGTCCTTTAGCGAGATCACAAAAAAAATGTATCTTACTTCTGGAAATAGTTCTTGTGTCTGTACCTGTGCATTTATAACAATATTGCCTTGGGCTGGTTTAGGTTTTATTTTATTCCACAAGAAGAACATAGCTTGTGTTTTGCATAAGGCAGTCTCGATACCACATGACTGAAACGGGAAAACATGAAAATAATTGTAAACAACCTTTGGAGGAGAAATGTATCAAAGCATCTAAACTTTACCATGTACAATAATTGTTACTCTAAACGTGTTTGTTAAAATCCTAGACCAAACATTTGGGGATAAAGTGATGTTAAAGGAAGAAATTTTAACAGGAGGAATAAACACGCAAGGATTTCAGAGAAAGTTCAACGCAACTGTTTTACAGCAATCCTCCACTAACACCACTGACCGCCCCGCTCCACTTTATAAATGAGGAAACCAATTGTCTGCACGATGTGTTCATTGTCATGTAGAGAACAAACATCATCATTATGCAGCAACAAGTGGCAATTTGATATAATCATAGATTGTGATGGTGAGTAGAATGCATACATCATTGTGAAACTGATGTGCTGTCATGCGAAACTAGACAGTATTACAACCTCTGTTAGACTTTGTAATTTAAAACGAATTACAAGCTTGGACTGATTAACCCTTGTATGGTCTTCGGGTCAAATTGACCCGTTTCAAATTTTTACAATAAGAAAAATGGTACGAGTATACATTTTTTCTACCTGAAACTCAATGGCCTTACCTTATTTTCTGTGATGAACATGTATAAACAAAAAAAAATATTTGAACACACATGCTACTATACCCCACACATTTACATCCTTCGTATGGTCTTCGGGTCAGATTGACCCGCATACACAGAGACACACAAAAACATGCCCACAAGACACACAGACAAACAGAAACATGCCGACAGACACACACAGACACAAACACACACACACGCATGCTTGTATGCGCGCACACGCACGCACGCACGCACACACACACACACACACACACACATAATGTTGCATTATTATAATCTAAGCAGTGAGAAGCTTTTTGCTCTCACTTTCCCGCACTCTTTCATGTGTCCACCTGTAAACCCCTTTTTTTCGAATGATTGTCCATAACATTTGATACATCAAACAATTTTCTCGCAATATATTCCTCGCACCTGCCCATCAAGGGGGGGGACAAAAAAGATAAATACCACTGCATCACAGTACAGATTCTTCCACCCTCAGTATGACAAAAAGATTTAGCTGTCAGAGAGCTTTGGAGCTCATATTTGAAGAGAGTCAGGCACACAGCGATGTGGAAGAAGAAGATGTCTCCGAATTTGAGGATCATTTAGATATCCATTCTGATTCTGAAAGTGAATTTGAAGATTTGGACTATGCACCACAAGGAGCCCCACAGCCAGCCGCTGGAGCAGCCCCACAGCCATATTTGTCTAAGAATGGACAGATAGAATGGTCTTCATCCCCAGTGAGAGAGCCCCCCCGCTCAGCTGCTAACATAATACGGATGGTACGAGGGCCCACACGATTTGCAGTGACTCATGTTCAGGATATCAAGTCATCCTTTGAGCTGTTGATTCCTGACTCAATTCAGAAAATAATTCTGGATATGACCAATCTTGAGGGGAGTCTTGTTTTCGGTGAGCAGTGGAAAGAGATGGACACCATGAATATGCATGCCTACTTTGGCATCCTCATCCCTGCTGGTGTCTATAGGTCAAGAGGGGAGTCGACTGAAAGTCTGTGGGATGCTGAGACAGGGAGAGCCATTTTTAGAGCCACAATGTCTCTGAAGAGCTTCCATGTATTCTCAAGGATCATCAGATTTGATGACCGGGAATCAAGACCTGTTAGACGGCGGTTTATGTATTGAGAGTTTGCATTCAAAGTAATAAATGTTAATGAAAACATTGTCCCACTTAATCTTTTCCAAGATAAGCATGATCACATAGTGGATTTTTAACATGAATTATAACCATATGACAAAAAAACGAATAACACTTCCATTGTTAATTGTGTTCTAGGAGAGACTGATTGCATTCCCTAAACATATATGTTTTCTCAATTGTTTGAAATGTAGATAAAGACAATATTTTTAAATAGATTATGAAGTAAAATTTGATTTAACAATGGTTTTTAAAGCCCCATATATGTCACGGGTCAATTTGACCCGAGGGATACCAGAGGGTCCCAAAAGTGAAGACAATACAAGGGTTAAGGGGGAAAGATTGAAAGGGGGTTGGATATATGTAGGTTGTGGTTCTGCTGGAGTCAGGACTGTCTATACATGAAACACTTGCTCTGCCAGGTGACCAAGTTAACTGCTAATATTCGATGTCTTAATTTGACAACAGTGCATTCCTTATTCCTACAATATAACCCATATTATACCCATGCTGGTATTTCTGATTCTATTTCTGGGTGTCATTATGCTGTAGCAATCCTGAAAGGTCCAGTTTACTCTAATCATATGTGACATAAATGTCCTCATCCTTCACTCAATGACAGTGGAGACAGGCACCATCCCTCCCACAACACTGAATTGGAATAACTATGTATAGAAAATGGATGAATGGACATATCTAAATATATTGATATGTGTCTACATGCTCACCCATGGGTCACTAATAGAATGCTCTTACTGGATTTGTGATGGAATTTCTTACAGCTCCATTTCTAAAACTAAAATCAAAGATGACTGATCTGAGTAAATATGTGTGAGAATAATTCCTACATTGATATGTTCATACATAATTTATCTCTTATTTCAGAACATGATTCTCTGTACATTATTAAATCCTTTCAACATCACCCCCCGCCACAGACAGTTGAACACTTTAATTTCACTAAGTGAATCAAAAGACGTAATATTTCCACCTCCTAATTTACTGCAGACACAGGTCTGTGTGAATACAAAACCGTGAGATAAACACATTTCCAATGGAGTGGCCGGTAACAACGGACATTATGGAGCAATTGTCTCACTCCTGAGCTACATTATATCCATGCAGTCAGTAATTCCCCCTTTGGCATAATTGCATGTAAAAGCCATTATGATCTGGGTCCATGCTAATCATATTTTGAGGCTGGGCCCTGCAGTAATTGTTGAACTTTCTGTTAATGTGTGCAGATAGAAATGCAATCCTGGCAGTGGCATGGCTGCAGCTGCTTCCCTTTTCTGGTATAAAACCCTAAACCATGACAGATTGCTTTTCATTCCCCCCCAATGTCGGACAATGGAGTAGAGTTGAGTTCTTTTAGATGACTTGTAGTTTCATTCTCGTTACTCTATCTCGAGAGTTGGCGCCTCGCTCCTCAGGATGAAAGATTGACTCCTGCACAAGTCAGCCACAGTGGAAAGAGGGAGGGAGGGGAACACCCGGCAGAAGCAGAGTGAGGAGGGGAAAGATAGAACAAAGACAGAAGTGAGGCAGAGAAGCAGAGTGAGGAGTTTCACGTTAACGCTCTGTGTCGAGACAGCTGTCTCTGAGCCGCTTGCTATTTGGAAACGCTTAAACGCTCATCAGTCAAAGGAGATGCACCTGCACCGGGCTTTATGTATGACAGAGATATACACGTGTAAGCATGTGTCACAGTTGAAATGTGCGCGGAGTTTTGGAAACTCTGAACTGTCTGTGTTTACGTTTCTTCATTCATAGCTTACATTAGCGGCATAAGGATTACTGTACTTTAAATTCCCTCCTGCCAAGCCTTAATTAGTCATTTTTGCTTTGAATTAATTGATTCAGTGATGGATAGACATGAGGCCATCCATGAGAATGTTTAAATGTACTGGCCAAAAGCAGACGTTTGTCCCACTATTTCTAAACTACTGAGTACCCAAACATCGAACTAGTTTAGTTCAGCTTAATGTATGTATACATGTATAAAAATTAATCCATGCAAACCATATTTTTTTAATATGTAGATACTGATTTACTGATTAGTAATAGCCTACAGGTCTTTAACATTTTATTATTTTTGTTCCACTCGCTGTTCAGCTGTTGCCAGTGACTGCTGGTCAACTCAAATTTAAATGTTCCGAAACAATATTAATGGAACTTTCTATAAATTTTAATATGTACATAGAAAATGTGAACAGATATATTCATAACCACAAAGTCTCATGAAACATTCATCACAATGAAAGGCGGTAATGATTCTGGTGACATATTGCTCGGGAAAATAGATGGCCCCTAATTGCTATGCCATCGAGCATATTTGGCCTCCCAATATATCATAAATAATACAAGCTGGTATCACAGTTGGAGGCAAGTTTGTGCTTTAAGTTTTCTGCTGTTCCTAAAACATTTCAATCAGTCAAATAGGAAAGAAAAATAAACTATATGTGTTGCAAGATTTTTATGTGCCAGCATCTACTGCAGTTTGATGTCGTATTCAGTTTTATGAAGGACAGAGTTCACTTTTTATTTAATGCTATATTTGTTAATAAGTAAAACTCCAAGACGATTCTCTGATATTATGCGTAACAGAGGTACTCTTCTGACCTTTTTGCTGAAATAGTGGAGCTTTTTCTGTGGTGGTCATGAAAATCCAAACATCTTGTTTTCTTTTTATAGTCACAAAGGAAAGTTCATGCCATATAAACTTTACAATCTGGTTCTGATAACTTAATCAATCCAGCTGTCAATTAATGTCAAATTTTAAAATAAAACCTTTTGGCAATGCAGCCTTTTTTCCAGCTTGGAACACAACCACTATGCGCATGGAAGTTTGGTGAATGGATTCACTGAAAGTCGACCAATCAATATGATATGTTTTATCATATTGATTTTGTCATATGAGTCATACTGTGGTAAAAAAAAGGCTTCAGTCAGTATCCCCCTGTGCTTGTTCTGTCTTTAGTATGGAGAGTTTACTTTCCTATGCTGCACCTGGACCTTTTTATATATATATATCTATATACCATAGCCTACATATACATACGACTGGAGTAAAAAACTAACCATCCTCAAAATCAAAATTTGCAGCATGAGGTATTTTATTCATAAAAGTTAGAGTTGTCTGGAACTCAGCTCCTCTTCGAGTTGAATGATTGTCCTCTGGACTCACATGAAGGGAAGGAGTGCTGGATTAGAGGCATTTACAGATCCAGCGTTAATGTTTAATTCATGCCCAAGGGTTTGGTATGCCTATTACAGTGTAGTCCAAGCAACTGTTGCATCTAAGAGGGTTCTGTTTTATGGATGTTAATAGTATACGTCTTGATTTAAACAAAATGACTTACAAACCAAAGTAGCTGATGCAGCTGGCATGATGTCGACTCGTCTGATGTGGCAAAATTTGGCCTGCTGATGTTTCTTTGGGTATGCCATTTGTTAGTGTTGCTTTAATGCCGCAGTTGTGCAGTGGAAGTTGTGGTTGGTATGCACAGTGGTTCCCAGAAGCAAACATTCAGTATTATTCTGTATCATAACTTTACAGCAAGCATTAACTTTGTAATCAACTGCACACCTAATCACTCAAACAACATACTAATAGAAATTAACAAATGTCACCATTGAAACACAAAGATAGAAATAAGATGTGGATTTATGGAGAGAAAACAAACATTAGAAATCAATGTATTGATGTATTCTAAGTATCCAAGCGCAAATCCCTCCGGACATTCAGAGACAAACAGAGGACAAACATTCTACCATTTGATTTTTCACTGTCATCAATATTGAACTCATGCAGGAACTCCAAAGTAATCCACTTGCCAACCACATGGAGCAAAATAAAACAGCATACAGGATCCGCTTTAGGCTGCCAATAATTTCACTGGCATGCAGAGGCATAATTTCCACTTAGAAACTGCCCGGAGCCACAAGCCTTTCAGTATCATGTTGTGCTCCTGCTCACATGTATAGTTTCTGGTTGATAATTGTTTTTGAAATCTTGTTGGGGATTTACAATCCCTAATGTCACTAATCAGTAACTAATACCAATCACTTTTATGTGTATGTTTAGAGTATCATGATTTTGCATTTTGCGTTATATAAAAAAGGTTTTTTATGTAACCCCGCCCAAATGTCCACAAATTCAATGATGTACAGTCTTCTCAGGATTTCTTCACAACAACTTAGCATTGACCAGACTTGAGTTGAGTCTGTTCACTTGAAATAATACGGTGAATAGAGAAACAAAACTGAAAAAGCTGGATCCTAATGGCATAAAATAATGTTCCATCATCAGCAGAAAAAATATATTTTTCACATGATTTTCAAAATACATCTCAACAGTGTTTGCTTTTCAGTGTACTATAATATGTAGTTAGCATGGAATAGAAATGACTCAAATGGATTCCTACTTATTCACATTTATGGTGAGAAAACGTGCCATTTCTAAAGTGTATGTAAGTGTGTGTCATTTTGTATGAATAATGTAATTAACATATTAAAAGAAACCTCATAATAGAGTGTTTATGTGTGAGAGTTTCCCTTCTTAGGGAAAACGTTTAGCATTACTGGAATATAAATAATGATGTTTGTTTGAGTAAAGCTCTTAACACCGGCAAAACCGGAGACATGTCATGGACTTGGCTGTCTGTTTAGTGTGAGCTGTCATTAGGTGTCATTTGACAGAATTTCTAAACACATAAGAAATGTATCATGTTTGCTATGGGGCAGATTTTTACCATGACTGCATTAATGACTGCGATATGATTAATGGAGGCAATAAATGAAGACCACCATGGTGGTGACACTCAAAGTAGAGAGGAAAAGTGAACTATGATTTGAAATACTTGGTATTTTCTGCTGTTTATGAAATGATACATGATTCAGGAATATGTCAGATACGTGGGAAGATTTTTATACCTGAAACTTTTTCTTTAAAGAGCACTTATACCCAAATTGTTTAAAGATGCTGACGGCATGAAGAATATTAATGTGAGAAGATTTCAGAAAGCGGTAAATCATAGTTGTGGATGTTTGACCTCTGGTACCAATCTCTGGTTATCAAATGTCACCTTATTTAGCACTGATAAAAAAAGAAGAAAAAGCTAGGTGTGACAGAGTCAGATGTCTAAATCTTAACCATAGGAATTTTTGCAAACATTTATCAGTCTTGTAAACATTTACACAAGCTTGCTGAATGCAAAAGAGTGATGGAGAGATAGAAGTTTTCTGAAGAATTTATCTGTGAATAAAGCAACACAATGGCAAGTGGATAATTGCTATGAGCTTCTCTTAAAATAAAAGACTATGTGATGGAGCGGAGACATGGTACTGTCAGCTTACAGTGTCTTTAATACCCTGAGCCAGATAAACGAACATGCACAAACAGCTCCGATAAGGTTTGATAGATAACACATGATGTCGAGCTAATCCATGGAGACTGTGTTTTATCTAAATCCTAAATTCTGTTTCAATGTGTCTAAAACGATTTGACATGCAACTCTTTACCATATTTCTGTTCTTTCTTTTTCACCCTTACACATCTGAACTTTATACAAGCACTGCTATTTGTAAAACAAATTCAGACAAAGGTAATAGATGTTCATCAATTTTTCTTATCGATAAATAAACTAGTTGTATACCGACTAAGGTATTTCTCACAGCAAAAATCCAACTGACAAAAAAATGTCTTTAACTCTGTATTAACTCTAGAAGGAATCAAATAGCAAGTTAACCGTATCTGCTTACAACCTCATCAAAGAAACTTCGACGACGTCTAACCCATACCATTTGTTCCTTCAGTTGTGGTTAAGAAAAGGACACATTACCGAACAATAGTCCCTCATTTTGGGCTAAAACCAACTAAAAAGCACAAGTTTGTTCATTTCTGATACTGGTATCTGCATTGAACCTTTAACTACTTATTTGTATGAATTTGTAAGTTTTATCCTTTTTGTATATGAGACATTTAGCAAATTATGTTATCAGTTAGGCATAAAGAGCTTTGATATAAAATCTACCTCTGAAGTTACCGCAGTTAAAGACTTGATTGGTAAAGTACGCACCACAGAGGGACGCCTCCTATTGATGGTGCACAACACTCTGCTTTTGGGTCTGACACTCACACAAACACGTTCTATTTGTACTATTTATTTTTAGATTGTTAGATTTTTAGATCAGAACATGCATGATTTTTTTTTTAGTCCAGGTACTGAGTGTGATTCTTAAAAAGTACCACTCTGAAGTTCTTTCCTCCCATCCCCTCCTGGCCCTAAAATTATGCTGCTACAAACAGACATAATTCTGTTGCAACACACTTCTCAGATTTCTACATGTTTTCCACATGTCCTTTGACATTGCCCCTCAGATCCAGAACACCCCACCATTAAATCACCTCTAAGTTAAGATACAGGCCCGGTTCATGGGATAGTGAGCCAGTACAAACCTTTCTGACCTCTCTAAGGCTCCACTGTCCCGCGAATCAGTAAATCAGTCTACCGATGCTTTCCCAAGGTTGCTCTGATTCTGAGGGTCAGGGACACGGAGGATGTGACCCAAGAGGTCAACGGCAGCAGAAAATGTTGCTCAGGACTTGGAGTCCCACTGAGGGAGAATGTGAAGAGGGAGGGGAGAAACATTTTATGGAGGCTAATGAGAATAAATAAAGACTAAGGTTGAGACTGTAGGGAGGAATGAATGTGTAAAAATTACATTTTGGTGTGTGGGGCTTTGTTTAAATAGAGAGGACAGGGCAGGAAAAGGCCTCCAATTACTATTAAAACAAAGCAAGAAAATAACTGTATGCCATAATATTAGTCTATTTGTATTCTATCCCTAAGGACAACATTCTCTTTCGGCACCTTTAAACCAGCTCAGCTTAAATCAGTTCCATACATGGACCTTTAATTTGACAGATTTTAATATGATACCTCCTACTAAAAACATTTACATCCAGGTTCATGATTATCTTTGTGTATTGAAGCCAACCTGTTAAAACCTTTTGTATCCTGTGACAGAATCTTTGACCCGTTAAATAAACAGTCTATCCGTAAATTCCTATCATCCTGCTGTATTGCCACCACATATCACGTTGCTCATCAAGAGAAACGAAAAGGATTATAGCGTTCTATAATAATATACATAGTCAGACATATTACAAGGTAAAGAATGCAGTTCCTGAATGTAAATGTTTTCTCTGTCTATGTTACTACATATTCTTTCTCAAAATAACCATTAAATACTGAACAAGCCAATGAAAATTGAAAGTAGTAAACCTACTGTAATAGGTTTGGAGGTTATGCTAACACAGTGGTTTGGCTTGTCAGGAGCACACTTAACGCTAAAAGAATTTACTTTGTTAAGATAAAAGTAGACTCATTTAAAGTATTGTTCAATCTAATATCAATAAATGTATTGCATGATAGGGCCACATGTACATGGACTTTCATCTCATGAGGACTGACTTCTGCACAAAAATGTCAGTTCAAACGAGTTATTTGATTATCCAGTTTGATTATAATGACATGTTAAAAATAGGCACAACCAAATCTGTTGAGCAAAAAACAGAAAAACTAGCTCGATTAACCTCTGACCTATTTCTACTTGTAATAACAGATACATATTTTTGTGAAATCAGAATTCAGTAATCTCTAAGATCCAGGTTTTTCTTCATTCATAGATTCTTTGTCATAACAAGGGTTGTGTATATATATATATATATGAAAATATGAAAATATATATATGGCGAATATCTAATGCTCAGTGAAAATTATTGGACCACACTTGGAAAATATATCAGTGCATTTGATGGTAATGCTCTAGAGAGTAAAATAGTTACCTTCTACTAAGAGAATTGCCATTTTAAGAAGGCAGTTTAATTGAAGATGGAACAAAGAAATGGACGCATATACGCACACACTTGCACACACACACTCTTGCACACACCCACATGCACGCGCACACAATACATAGCCCATAGCGAGTCACTTCTGGCCTAGGAGTGAGGTGAAAATAGTATTTTCTTCTCATCCGAGACTTCATTCAAGGTCAGCCAAGTGAGAACGAGCGCACCACACAATGTCTTACAGCTCAGCCTCACAGTTATACTTCTCTGGGAAAGGTGGAATATTGATGCCTCTACTTTTCTTTTTTTTTTTTGCTTGGGTGTTTTTGATAGTTGGCAATGGGGAATCCTAGTTGTGTGAGTTGTTATGTGTTCCGTTTGTGTTATCAGCGTTAGTGGAGTGTAGTAATCAAAGAAGTTTTACAGATATGTGGCCTACACCGTACACAGCCTCTAGGCTGGCAGTTTCTACAAACGCCACAGGAGAGACGGATCACTTTGATAAAGACACGTACTATCTCATAACAGTCTCACATTCTTTTAAAACTTGCTACCGTAACGCAAAGGAGATATTCAGTTACGTGTTAACAGAAGTGACTTATTAAGCACATTATAACAGAATTTATTCATCAATTAATTAAAGAGATCAAATCCCAGCAGGCAGACATAAATACTTCTATATCGAACATATAGAACTTAATGGAAAAAAGCAAAAGGGTGAATGGGAACCTTATTTAAAAGCAAAGGTCCCTTAGAATGAATGGATATTCTTACCGGTCTGAGAAAAAAATGGTCAGGCGTTTGAAAATGGCAAAATTGCTGAGATTAACACATTTCCTTTTTTTTAATGAAGTAATCTTTTTGTCAATTTAGAATATTGTTTCCAAACACAAATGCTCGATCTTGTAAATACTTTACCCTCACGTCAACATTTTAGCACTGCACTTTACCCATTCGATGCAAAGTTGAAATGTGCATGTATGAATATTTGCACAGCAGATGGCTCTGTGGGGGAGCAAGGTGTATATGTGCCCATGTCCCGTCACCCCCCTTAAGGATCCATAAAGCATGTAGAACAAACAGGCTAATTAGCCCTCCACACACGAGCAGACACACACATTCTCAGTCTTCTTTGTGTCAGAGTCGCATTAATCAGAATCATATAAATCTCACAGCAACTGTATAGTCATCAACTAAAGTGCTCTATGAAAGTACAGCCACAGCTAAAACTGTTTGGTTGTCAAGAAGGCGTTTTTTATTGTAATCAAGAAAATACTTTCATTACCCGCCATGAATTACCAACATTTATTTATTTATACATTTATATAGTCCTAGTCGTAACTCTCATTCGATTTGATTTGAGTGGATGTGTGGAATCTGTGGAATTCATAATTCACACAATACTTTTGCATTAGTTATTCAAACATTCAGCCTAAGTTATCCTCGAGTCACAAACGGTCAACAGGTGAAGAACTTGACTGAATTTTAAAACACTCATTTATCAAATATGCATAAACATGATCCTTACCCATACAAGTAGTATTTCAAACATGTAAATAACCTTCCTTGTGGACTTATCAACACAGCTCAAATCAAACCAGTCCTGCCATGTCTGAAACAGTTAAAATTATCATATCATTACACTGAGAAAGATCCAGATTAAACTCTTCATCTTAAACACTTTTATGTGCATCCCCGTTTTGCATTTTGGAATTGCTATAATCCATTATTGTTATGTATTGTTACTATAATACATGTTAATAAATAGAAATTGCAGGCGAGGTATTAAATGCACAATGAGACACTAAAGCCGTTGTTTGTTCCCTGCTTTTGTTGTGACAAATGTATGGGCTGACGGATATGATCCATTACATCTATAGGGGGCTGATAGGAGCTAAGCTTATTCAAGCACAACCTGGATTATTCAAACATGTCAGGCTGAGGCACCAAGGCCAGGCAGATGACAAATAACAGAAGCTGAGCATTGCTTGTTTTTTGTTGATTATGTGTCACATGAGTTGCATTTTCGGTCTGTGCACCAGCTTACGGTATCATGTTCTACATGTTTGCATATTTCCTGTTTGGGGGGATGAACTACATTTAATCCTGTCAAAATCCGCAAAATAAACAGTTGTGGTTCTAAACAGATTTCCCTTTTGTGTAAAGGAAAAAAAGTAAATATGGGGATTTGCATGTTTACTGAAGTTGTTAACTATTAGAGATTAATGAGGCTTACATCAGTACCACCATCCAAACAAAATGTACAAAATGAGCAAGGACAAGAAGTGAGATTAATTGTTAGTGTCTGTTTTTAATTCTCTTTTTGGGACTTTCTTGTTAACCATGTCACACACCTCGTGTCATTAAATGGAGACTAATGGTGGTTCAGCTATTAGCTACCTCTGTTTCTGTGTGATTTCTCTGCCATGTACGTGGTGCCGTTTCTTTGTGTCTCCGTAAACATGCGGTACGAGAGTGTGTGTTTTCCACGCTGAGGCTGACATGAACGTGCGCTTGTCAGTGATAGATTTCATAAATCTATGAAACAGTGGTGTCCTTGAACCTCAAGGTCTGCCATATGCTGCCCGGGACGGAGCCAGAAGAAATGTGTGTGTGAATTTGAACTGTGTGGGTGTCTGTCTGTGTGCATGGACCAACAACATGTCTGCTAGATGCTGTCTGATTCACAGGGGCTATGAGGTCAGTGTGAGACGCCTTTAAAAACCGCAGCACCTGCTTTGATAGGTGTTGTTGATTCATCTCACACACAGAAGTGTTTCATTCTGTTTTCCTTTCTATTACTAGATCATAGGATATTTGATTGGACGAACGTGTGCCTTGGAGCCACAAACCAAAAAAATATGGTATCTCCTTTGGCTTTTCTACTTCATAACTTTTGCTTAGTTCTGCGTCCTGCCGCTTCGTTATTACTTAAAACAAAATGTATTTAGAAATATCTTTATTTATTTGAACAGAATAATATAAACGTGAACCTCCAAAGAAGCGTTCTAAAAAACCTGTATTGAACTGTGATCACTTGATGATCTATAGGTCTGTTCTTCCCATTGAGCATCTTATGTCTTAGACTGTTCATACTTTAACATGCATAAGAAAAAATAAAGAGAGATTTCTTCAGTGCAAAGTCTCCTGCTAAAGTTTCGAAATGTGGAACATCACAAAATAAAGATTTTTTATTACCCATGATATATACATGTATTCAATTTTACTGTATTTATGGGGATCAAACATTGGGATGCCCTAATTTACAGAGTTGTTTTAAAAGGCATCACTTTATGTCAGTGGAGAGTCCACACAGTGATCTTTGCGTATTTATGTGTGGTGCAGGCTCTGTGCGAGAAAGCTGATTGTAAAGCACGTACAGAAACAACAGGTTTATTGTTTTTATGGAACATAATTCAATTACTTGTCCTCACCTGTTTCGGGTTATGAATAATCACTTTGCACATGTGAGTCGATGCTTCTCCTCTCTGCAAGCTACAGATATGAATTATGAATTCCTAACAGACTATATTAACTAATGGACCACAGCCAGTAAGCAGAGTGTTTCAGATGCCTACAAGCTGTAGCAATGTGTGAAATGAAACAATGAAGTTGTGGATCTTTCTTTTTTTTCCCCCACGTTTCTTCAGTCTGCATCTGTTACTTAGAAGAAGAAACATGATCTTTGCAGAATACTGTGTGATCTTACGGTGTTGATTTTTTTTTTTGCTTTCTCACAGGATTGCAGTGTCATCTGTTTCAGTTTATCTATACCATATTTTCTTTGGTTAATTTTCATGTTGTTTTTGTTTCTATCTAACATGTCCATGATCCTGACCTTGTTAATCCAATATATTTTCAGTGCCAATTGGTCACTTTATAACTCTTGTTCAACAGCAGTTTTCAAGACCATTACTTTTGCCTGACAGAGTATCTCCTTAGCATTATTTCCGAGTGCTCAGAGAACTGCTGTACAGCATTCTATTGCCAGTTGTCCATCCACAACAGTCAGTGATACACCGTCTGCTCTAAAAGTAACCAATGAACGGAAAATACCATCTGGCCTGTCAAATGTTAACCTGAATCGTAAAGACTAAACACTGGAAACTGGGTGATACATATCGATCTATATCCATAAGTATACGTAACAAATCTTGTCTGTTTAATCGTAGGGAGAATTTAACTTTCCATATCTTATTCATCGTGGAACAATTGCTATGAGAAGTTATTATGACAACGACAGCGAGTTACATTTGAATGCAAATGACTTTTATGACTTTGAAACAATTTTATGGGCAAACACACATTTCGAGAGATGACTGAAAGAAATCTCAATCACATTGTGTTTCGAATCCTGGATGAATGAGATGAATGGGGTTTTGCAAATTAAATAGCAGCTTTAAAGCCCTCTCTCTGTGGCATTCAATCGCTCTACACACCTCAGCCTGTTTCCCTCTCTCTCTCTCTCCCCCTCACACACACATTCGAGCACTGCCGCAACACTGTGTGTGCAGCGGAGGGTCTCAGAGGCCTCGTCTCAGAGCAAGCAAGGTAAAGCCATAAAACTGACAGGCCAACTAATTATCCCGAAAAATTACAACATCTTAATGTTCGAGCTCACAGCAATGTTCGGCGCGCACGCTGGTGTGCACGTGTTTACGTCACTGTTGTTGCTTTGAAAGCTTTTCTGGTTTTGGGCGTGCATGCATGTTGGGCCGGGAGAGTGTTTATTATGCAGACAGCTGGAGGTGGTCTCTTGCATGCCGAGTAGAGAGGACAGATGTGTGCTCTGGCTCTTTGTTCTTGTTCTGCAGTGCTAAAGCTTCTCACACAAGAAAAGACAATAGAAGTTTAGAATTCAACCATGTAAGAGAGGACTTCTCTTGTGCTTTTAGTGAGGGTATGTTTATTTTTGATATATTTAAAAAAAAAAGAATTGTGTGTGTTTGTTTGTGCCACTAAGTTTCTGTCCTATTTTTCCCCGTTTTCTTATCTTGCCTTGTTGCATTTTTTGATAGCTGTGTAATCCTTTGGCTTTGTTCTTGTCTGATGTCCTGTAATGTTCACATCCGTGCCTAATCTTACTGTTCTGTGCTCCAGTGAATTAACCGAACCCTATCACACCACTGTGTTTGGACGCATTTCACACAAGACAAAGGATAAAGCCAATATCCTCATGCATGTAAACCGACACAGATCCTTTATTACTTTGAAACAAAAGCGGCACAAAAGAAAACAAATCACAGCAGTCACCTGCTGCTCCTAATACTGTCAGCATTAAGCCAGAAGTGAACATGATCCTTTGGTTTCTGTGACATTAGATAGGCAACATTTGAAAATCTGCAAATACCATCATTGATTGACATCTTTGCTACGTTCCCAAATCCCAGAAGGAAAAGAGAACGATGAATACAAAAGGAAAAAATGGGGATAAACCTCCAAATCATTATTTTCCTGACAACACATAAGAATGAGAAGATAAGTTCATGGTAGCAAAGGCATGATTATATTACTTACTTAATAATATTTACATATATTTGGCATATCATTTGCTTCTGAGGACAGACACTCAGATGCTGTAAAGGTGTCATTTGAAATTAAATATAAAAGCACCTTATAATTCATATATGTTAATAAATGTTTTTTGTCCCTCACTATGTACTAGGAAATCTGGGTCTGTCTAATCCCTAATTATTTCAAATACATGACAAAAGAGGACAAAGAAGGAAATTATTTCTTCTCCCTCATATTCACTGTACCACACACACACACACACACACACACACACACACACACACACACATATACGGCAGGTATGAGTCACACTATTTTGCTCATGCCTCAAGGTCATTAACTCCGTTCCTGACTAGTTGGGATAAAAAAAGGGAAAAAATGAACGCAAAGCCAGGGATAGTTCAACGAGATATATGAATACTGCATGAGAGCCATGAAGCAAAAGGTTTCAGGGCAAACTTATTTTCAAAGTCCAATTCGTTCTGAAGTATTCCTTTCTTCTCTGAAGTACAGTGCCCAAGACAAACTTTTTCTCACTGTCAAGAAAATCTGACTCTTTGTCATTTTGAAAAAAAAAAAGTGAGCGTAGAGAATGGGGATAGTGATGTTGATGAATGGACATTGGCAAGCTATAGGGTTTTTCGATGGAGAGATGAACGAAGGATGGATATCTGGATCACAGTGATGAAATGGTAGATTGATATGGAACGAGTTCGAGGTGCTGGCACAGGTCAAAGTCACCATCTATATTACTGCCCCGGACCATTCATCTCGTCTGCTCTTAAACCACCATGTCTGCTCACTGGAAAAGAGAAGAAGAAAGGAGGCGAGGTTCACACAATCAGAGAAAATGGTGGGGGGTTGTGGGTGGAGAGTGGGAGGCATAAAACAATGATAGATCGTGAATCATATTTGCTGTATAGATGTTTGACAAACTATCAATGTAAAGTCAAAATAATGTTACCTACAGCAAATTCTTTTTTAAGAAAAACATTTTTTTTCCTCAGACAATGATAATTTTGCTTCCGGACATGTTTAGAGCAGAATCTCATGAGTCTGTGCCGAGTATCTCCAATGCATCAGTTTGAGGGTTCAGAGGTTTCCAGGAGACATCCCTTGCTGATATACTAGCACATCTTTCAGGTTTGAAAAGCGTAAATGGCCATCTTTATCCAGAATCTTCCCCCTTGACTGATAAAATCTATCTGTGAGTAGTTAATGATGGATAGTCTTGACTGTTCCCACAAACCTTTGTTCTTTTGATGAGGATGTCAGTTGTTGTTCATTTTGAATCATTTGTAATTTCCTCATGACTAAATAATGGCATTATTAATTCCTCAGTAGCAGCCATAGCCTCCTGAGAGCCACTGAAAAGATTTGAAGTCATTCTCTGTGGTGAGAGGGTGGAGTCAGTCTTGCTGCAGGAGGTAAGACCTCAAGCTGAGAATGTGTTGGAATATATATCACAGCAGGACCTCTGTCACCATTATCAAATCAGCAAAATTATGTTACCCCATGATGTGTGGAAATATCCTTTCTGTAGGAGATAAGTCAAGTGAAAAGTTTGAAAAGGGAGTGCTTGGAAGGGGAAACAGCCCGAGATTGGATATATTTAGGAGGAAAATATGTACATCTTCAATCTATGTGGTCTCAGACATAGAACTTTGAAAAAATTAAAATGCTCTTAAAATCCCATAGTTTTATTGTGCATACATACACAAATATGTCACAAGCCTCATCATGTCATGGACCACACACCTGTCTGTTAATGTAACTTACCGAGTCACCTTCCACCTCAAACTTATTCAAAAGTTTGTGGATGGTAATTTCATTTTCAAAACTGACCTCATTCTCTGTATCTGACCTCCACTTGACTCGTCTATTTTTTGCTGGGTGATGAAACCTCAACATGGCTTCCAGCTGTGTATTTTTAGTGGAGCAGAGTGCCAAACTGCTGCTGGAATGCCTCGTCAATGTACTTTTGCACATCTTGAAAAACTAAAGTCGAATGACTGAAGTTACCATGATCAGCTCCAGCAAATATGTTGGAGTCATCCAAACTGTCATTCAAGTTCATAATGGCTTCAAATGCAAACGTATGTGTTTACTTTCAATGATGTCAACAGTTTTCTATAGCATTATGTTTTTATGCAAAGGTAACATTTGGTTAGAAGTACAAACATAGCTATACAAAAATAAAAATGAGAGTAAACATCCTTACTCTTGAAGTCGTCCATGTTGATTTGCAATTTGGAGGAGCAGGTACAATACTTTTCTCCTGTGTTCCACCTTCTGTTTCCACAGATTCACTAACCATGAGCAAAAGGTTTTGAAAGAAAGTCTTGATACCGTTGTGTGATCAAAACCTAAATACATCTTTCTCCAGATGACAGAATACTGGAATTGTTTTGTTCAATTATTTTGAATGTGGTGTTTTCATTTCACTACTTTGCACTGGGGCATCGTTATAGGTAGAGTAGACAACTATTCTCTTTTACATTGCAGGCATGAATTACTGTGATAATCAGCACATCTTAGTATAGGCATCTCATTTAGATGGACAAACAGTTTTAAAAAAGATTATGATATACATAATAAATGCTTATCTTTTCTTATCCATTAAATCATCATCCACCAGGAAACACTGTCCAAGCCAACACCATAACAATATTATTTTTTACCAAGTCTTTCATGATTTGGATTGCTTTAATTTTAGAAAGAAAATAACCTTCTCTACTTGAGCAATTCTTGCAGACTATAAAAGGTTTCATTCTGCCCATTTTATGAAATCAATCAAAACCACAACCCTGTTGAACCTAAGATATGTGTGAGCAAGGACATGCTCTGTTACGTTCTCTCCTCGTATCTGACTGCAGTAGCCACGCATACAGGCTCCACATCTTGACAAAGTATTCTGTGCGTGGATGGATGGACGAACGGACAGATAGTGAGTGGTATAGAGAACCAAATCAATTAAACCAAATCCATATCTCCCAACAGTGTAATCTCATTACAGTTTAATTTCATAATGTGGGATATTCTTTTGATCGGGGAGTCGCGCAGCAAGGCAAATGATATTTGTTCAATATGAGAGAAAGAAATACATGTTATATTAGGACTGAGCTGTTTCTCATCCTGCATTGTTAAAGTAAGGTACTCTCTCTACCACTTCAGACTATCAGTTATAGTGTAGACTTTTACATGCAGTCTCCATGTGACTAAACATGTAGCCAGTGTCATATACACTATTTCAGATAGAGATGTGTGTTTAGATTCCTGTAGAGAAGTCTATCCTCAGTATATAAATTTAAAAAATGTGTAAGAGTTACGGCTGATTGTGGACCAGTGCGTAAAAATGACACTCGATCAATCCGAATCCACCGAGGCTCATAAAAACATGCGGGTGAAAGAATAAATACGTCCAAAGTAAAAAGCAATATTTGGAAATATTACAAAGATACATTGCATGTTGTTGTAAGGACAATAGTTTAATCTGCTCCAACCCCGAGCATTATCCTTGGACAACAGCATTTATATATAGGCATTTAATTTCTGCTCAGTCTAACATACTTCAGTTCACAAATACAGGCCCATTTGGAACTATTTCCAAGCCACAAGGTGGATTAATGACTTTTGGCTTTGATTCAACACTCTGTGTGCATGTGTGTGTCCTTAGTCCTGCAGCTTTCCATATGGCTGTGCATATGTGCAATATGTAAACTCTCTCTATATGATGTATGGATGGGAGATGATAATCCTGGGTTATGAATGAGGAGTACAGAATGTAATTTATAGTGTTTTCATTTGTGCATCCCAAGTACGATTTTTCTCCAGAACCATCAAACCTAGATGGATGACAAAGTGTTCCTCTCTCTGTCTTCAAAGCTCTTGCAAAGATGCCTTTTCCTCTCAATCCACGATCACAGCACAGTATTTGTCATACACATCTCAGACAATAGAGCATGTTGTGTTGAAACGTCAAAGGAGTCAACTCCGGAGGGTTGATAATATGCCGTTGCAGATGTTTTCATGAATGTGTAACAAGTATGGATGTGCACGTCTGTCCCCGTTAAATGCAGGCCATAGGATTATATTGGTTAACAAGGACTTTGGGGAGAGCGATCATAGCACGTTAGTTTGACTGAGATACGGAACTCTCTTTCACTTTGTATCAAAATTCTTTAGCATGCAACTGTTTTATAGGGACTTCCCCACGAGCATCTCAGGGGGAAGGAGAAGTGTGTCTATTTCACACGTAATATTCGGCGAAGTGATGTGCCATGTTAGAAGGAAGTGATCCAAGTTGTGTTACATGTTTTATGGGAAAATTATTACATTTACTTAATAAAAAAAAATGTATAGGTAACAAAGCGTGCATACAAGTAAGAAAACACACATTATGACAAACATGATAAGAAGTAATAAAATAATGTTTTTTTTTTTATTTTGGAGACAAAAACACTAAAGAGTAGAGTTTTTGTACATATAGTTTTTTTATAGTATAGTATTGTATAAGTATTAGTGTCTACTGTTTTATAAATACAAAGCTGAAATTTCACTTTTAATATCCGAGCCCTGACTTTTTCTACACGTGTTACCACTCTTTACATTGTTGAAAGCTATGTTAGGGGTTGCACCTGCTGGCTTTCGTGAGTCTTATGAAACACATTTGGCCATCTATGACTTGAATTGATTTGCCGTGACATCTGGATGCAATACGACCTTTCAAACACATGCTAGTCAATATGCTTGGATAGTCATGCATGGACAAGTACAAAAAATGCTCATACACGCACACTGACTGCTCACATATATGATACAGTCGAGCTGTCACTGTTTTTCTCACAAATTTTAGTATAACTTTTTGTCATCTATATATACAAATATATCGAAATACACATTTCTCAATAAAAACTTTACATTGACCATTAAACTATTTACATTCTGCATCAAGTTCATCTCTTGAAAAAAAAAACACACACCTAATATCTGATCTGGAACTAGTTCTCACAAAGGCAAAAGTACAAACACCCACACAGAAACTCACAGAAACTTGTGCTAGTCATTCCTCTCCGTCCTGTTTTAATTTATGGCAAAGGGGGCAGACCCAGATATTGGTTCAATTTCACCGTCTCCTGCCTCACAAGTCGGCTCCCACTGGTGTCTCATCATCCATCAAGGGGGGATGGAGCTGAAGACACCCAACTGGGGCATTGCATGACACCATGGCTGTGTTTCCTGTCAGACACACCTCTGAGATCTCTTTCTAAAAGCACTTCATTTCTGTGCATCATTGTTTTGCTCTTAAGCTTGCTCTCTTGTGCCTCTGTGTCATTTGAACCTTTGTTGTTTTGAGACTTCCGTTGTGTTAGCGCTATACTCACTTCTCTCCATTGTCGGAGTGGTGTAATCCCGGTAAACATGGCAAACAACACATTGAAGTCAACATATATACTTTCTCGTAGTGTAAAAGTTTGCAGCAGTGATGACTTATGACTATTCAGAGGACTGCTTCAAGTTAAATCTCGGCAGCTGGCATCTCCTTGAAGGGGTATAATGATATCAACAAGACATGCTCCAATCAGAGAACAACCGCCTGCTATGATACTGAATCCATCCACGACATGAGACAGGCCCCACATGCTTTAGCTTTTGCGGTAAAGAAAAGCTCAGCAGAACTATCTGCTTCAGTTCACTGCCAAATTTCCTGTAAAGTTACCAGCAAGTAAAGATTTTGAAGGACCTAATTTAATGAGCTGGTTGAAACATGTTTTAATGAAACTAAACTGCACTGACTTTTTTTTTTTTTTTACTGCGACTGAAACTATTTTAGCTGTCATGATTCATCTTAAACTCATGTAAAATTGCAGATTCATACAAAAAAGGTTTATATCTAAATTGTTCAACTCAACTGAAAGATTAGTCCTTAAAAAACAGGAGACAATGGTCACAAAACAACATGTGTGTGTTCTGAAAATGTGCAAGAAAGAGGGGGACAATTCTCACTTTTCGAGTTCAGGAGAAACAAATCTAATTCCAAGCAAATATACTAGAACTTGTTTGGTTGATCTACATCACAGTGAAACACACTTTGCCTTTATCAGAACACTAAGAAAACTAATAGATGTATCCATCTCAACATATTTCTTCATATCAGTGTCTCGCACATTCCTTTATAATTAAATGCTGCAAAAGTACCAGTCACTAACACTAAATTATTATTTATTTATTCCCGATATAAGGTGTGAGAGTTTATTTTAAAACTCCCAAATATTTGCACCTCCCTACTGAGACTCAACATCCTGTCATACACTTTTTAGGTGTGTATATGAAGGCGTGTGCTAGCTGTATGATGATGATGATGATGATGAACTGTTCGGTTTTCCGTACGGCAGATGTTTCTATCCTGTGCTTGGTCTCAGTTTCTTGCATTCTCAGCTGTTCAAGACTCAAATGCAGTACGTAAACAATCTTTTTTCCTCTCCCGACATAAAAGACCTGCAGATGCTTACACGGGCACAGAAAAACACAAACAACACGCAAGGCTCCGTGTGATTTACCTCCTGTCTTTCTTCAGTAGCAGTCCGGCTTAATGAACACTGTGATAAGGAAGGAAAGTGGATCGAAGATGTTCTGTAGGCGTGCATAACTGTGTTCAAACACCTCCAGCATTTCTGTAACTCACGGATGGGGCATATCACCATTCATTTATTTTAATTGCTCTCCACCTGGTATGGTAATAGGGATTTAAATAGAGAAATTTACATTTTCAATTAAATACTGCACAGCGTGTGCATGGGAATGAGGCCCACATTATTATCAAATCGTATAAAGAGTATTGTTCTCTCGCTTCTCTGCATTTCACTCCCTGCTGCATAATCCAGGAGGTTAGAAAAATAAAAGATGAATTACTCATGTAATGGGAAAACATCTCTTTTCACAGTTTTTTGTTCACATTAAAGTTTCTCTAATGAACCACGTTACACAAATAATATGCTGAGCTGAATAGTTTAACAGGAGATTTATCATTTATTTTAAACAAGCCAGATATGTCTAAGACATTGTTTTCAAACATTCAGGGGAATTTATGCATTTTCATGAAATAAAAACACCCTTAGCTACTTCATGTCCTGGACACAACCTTGACTGTCAAAACCTAATTTAACTGGTTTTGTTGCATTCACATGAACGAAAAGTTAAAATTGTTTTTCATCTTTTTATTTTACTGTTGGGTCTACATGTGAAGTTTTTGGAAATAAGGTCCCCTAACGAGCTCTGACTTGATATCTAAAACTCATAATTCATATTTAGAAATTTTAAAGATAATCCAGAATCGGTAGTGACCAAACACTTCCTCTAGTATGGAAGGATTTATGCATGTGTGTGTCTGTTTATGGCCTCTCCGTTACTACTGATCATTAATAGTTTAAATGCCTTTTGATCAATACCACTCTTCAGTGCACTCCGACACTCTTCCTCACCCCTCAGAAGAAAAACAAAAATGGTTTCACAGGGCTTACTGACGTGTCAAAACAATAGCTTTGTAGAAATACCCGCACAAAATGCACTTGATGGCCTTCAGCAGATGAGCAAAGGTGGTTTCATACCTTCTGATGTGACATTCCTTGTCAGGTGCAGTGTGTGAAAGTTCAAAGAGACAGCTTGTTGAAGGTCTGGAGGTAGGCAATCTATGGAAATACAGGGCTGCGAATGGAATATGAAAGCTGAAACCAACACTTGAAATGGAAATGATTCAGTTGGATACCGAAGCACATTCTTGGAAGGCGATGGTAGTTGTTTCGATGTCTCCGCTATGGCTGTAAATGTGAAGAATTTTCCCAAAAAAAGAAAGATGGATGTGCACATCTGTTCTTTTTGTCCACTCAGTCCGCCAACATACCTTGTAAACACATAGTCTGCACAACATTACTGCTTTAAACAGGCAATGTTTTTGAGTCTTTGAGGCTCATTGAGTTACGAGCCTCAACAGAGCATAATCGTGTCCCGAAAAATGACCGTTTCAAAGCATTAAAGAACTTTTAATTGACAACTGAAAACAGTTCCCAGAAAACTGTATTTCTAAAATGAAACTACGTGTGAGTGGTTATATATGTAGCCTGTGCACCTATGCAAAACTTGCTCCTTGATTCATTTATGTAACAGCCATCTTTCCATGTTCCCTCTTCTGCAAGGTCCAAGTTAGCTTTACGCTTCCCAATGGGAATCTTTTGAGAGATATGCAAAATACAAAAAGAAAGAGCAGAAAAGCAAGAGCAAAAGGACAGATACTGAGACAACGAGGGCATGATAATGACTATATCCATCACTATGACACACATCGGCTCTCTTCATGGATCAGAGCCTGTAAATGCCTAGCTATAGCGGGCTCAACAATAATACACAAACCAGCTTCAACCAGGGAGCTGATTTATTATAGAGCCGACCTGTCCCGCTTGTGAGAACACAACCTTGAATGTGTTTACAGTAAGTGTGCACCCGTGTATGTGTGTGTGTGTGTGATCTTCGAGTAAAAGTGGTGATGAAATGTAATGACATTTTCCCACACAGTGATGATTCTGATGAATGGGATTATAAAAGCTGTGACTTCCGTCAAGCTCCGCTTTACCAGAGATCCCAAAAGTATAATCCTGAGTTTAAAAAAAACAAGTTGTGGTCCAAGGTAAGTAAATATTTTAAAAGTAATTTTCAGAGTGTAGTTCTTTTCTTTCAACAAGAAAATTCAAACTCACTTGAAACCAAAATCTTTTGGTGTGTCAGCTAAAATGCTTAATGTGTTTAGCTACCTTCCAAAATAATCAAACCTGTTCCACCATGTCTAAGGTTTACTTTTTTTTTAGCGTTATCAATTATGTTTGCCTTGACTTTTAGCTACAAATAAATACATAAATGTACCTTACTTTTCTTTGGTAAGTTGCCGCATATTACATAAAATGGTTGTTGTTCACAGAACCGTAATTATTTGTTGTCTCAGCTCCACAAAATAGAACATTTTTACAAGCACCTGGGAAAGACTTTTACAATTATGTTAAAATATGTAGAAGAATGTACAAACGTGAAACTTTTTCTAAGAATTTCTAAGAATCTTTACGAATTTCATTTGAGGTTCAAAGTGTACATTCAACAAGTGGCCCATTAAGTAACATTTCAACACCGTGTTATAGGAAAGAATATGCTATTTGTCATTTTTTAATTGGGGGTAATTGATATTTATGATCCTCTTATTCACTCATCTCTGATGGCCCGCTGTTGATTTGCTTTTTTCATCCTCTTTTTCTTTATTTTTCTCTGTTTGCTTCTGAGGGTTGTGCTACTTTTTCAGCTTCGCCTTACGTGACTAGAGCTCATATAAGGGAGAATAATTTATGGCAACTATGAATAAGAGATGCCGTTGAGTTTCCAATGATTCAGTTCTGATATGGAAACAGTCTGAAATATTTG
Organism: Menidia menidia; assembly: GCA_907169785.1. Taxonomy (NCBI): domain Eukaryota; kingdom Metazoa; phylum Chordata; class Actinopteri; order Atheriniformes; family Atherinopsidae; genus Menidia; species Menidia menidia. Next base: position 4,973,878 of record CAJRST010001113.1, on the reverse strand, counting down.
GACAGCGGAGAATTGAGTGATCAGTGTTAGGCACTCTGTTGTGGGCAAACACATGTCAGTGAAACCAGCTGTCAGGAGGACTCTGGAGACAGGAGGGGATGGGGAGAGAAGACGAAAGGAACCTATGAAAAGCACTGAAAAATGAGTGAAATACAATAAAAATTTTACAGAAAAGGGTTAAGTCATTCTTAATAAAAATCTAAGCCTTTTTCGTGAAAGGCAGTTACTTCAGTCCCAGGTTATAGATGTATTCTACAGTCTAAATGTATATGTGAGAAAATAAAAAAAAAACATAAGAAATTACTTTACATGGACTTTTTAAAAATAAGACAACAGACAATGGCTGAAATGCAATACCTTCAATGATTGGAACCATTTTATTTGAAAATATATAATGATTCTTCAATAATCAAAGTATTTCTGCAATTTCTTTAAACCATCCTAACTTTTGATGGATCCTAGAAATATATAGGCCATAGGCTGAAGCCTGTATCGTTAAGTTTCGCTCCACTTATTGAGGGACTACTAAATGACACCGCCAAAAAAATCCTTAGTGTGTTTTGAGCCCATAACCAAAAGTTCTCCATTCGCTTTGCGCCAGTATTTTTACAGTAATAACTTAAAAGTGTAACTATATCGGTAGCCTGATCACACCGGTAAACTACGTTCGTATCAAGCCGCCTAGCCGTAAGCCAATCAGAGCACGTCCTTCAGGTGCGCTCTACCATTCAGAGGCGAGAACAGAAGAACAACAACAAACATGGCTGCTCCCTTGGAGCAGCATGTTCCCGTTAATCAGACAAGAAAAGGAATAAAAATGAGGATTATATATGCATCACACACATCTCATCGGTGGACAAAGAACGGACACAGCCACTAACAGGTGTTGGTTGGAAGAAGCGGGTCGAATGTGCCCGTAAGTGGCTACAAATAGACGGAATTGACCGCACGTTGGCGGAGGCTGTATGTTTACACGATGACGAGTTCTCCAAAAACAACAATGATGATGATTCCACGTCAACCCTGGCTTGTCCAGACGAAACTATTTCTGGCTTCTTGGGGGTAAACAAACTTGGTTTTCTTCCAACTTGTTATCGGCGTTTCATCGATAAAAACGAATTGCCAGTGCTGAAAAACTAGCAGAAAACGGAAAGCATGTGGTGGTGACAACAATGGTTCTGATCACGAGTCTTCCACAACCACGTCCACGACTAGCTGGCCACCATCTCCAAAACGTTTCAGATCCACAACATAAGTGAAGACGACTAAATCATTGAGGTCTGGCAATGTACTTCCTGCTGTCTGTATAATCTGCAAGAGGGTTGACCCTTTGTGAAAGAAGGACACAAGACAAAGAAGGATAAATTGGTCCAAGCAGAAACTATAAATGCTGGTGAGTAGATAATTTGCAGACTGCATCTTTGTTTGTGGCTTATAACCAAAAGCAAATGTAATAAATTTGTTGGTAAAAAAAAGAGCATGTATTTGATATTATTTGTTGGCAGCTGGTTTGTGATTGAACTTTTTTTAAATTCTCTTTTTGCTAGGGTGTTTGATTAAAGCAGCTGAACTTAAAATGGACGGATCCATCCTCAAGAATGTACGTGGAAAAGATTGTGTCGCAATTGAAGTGCGGTGCTACAAAGAGTACCCAAGATTTCTGGTGGCTACGGCAAGTGATGAAAGGTAAATTTCAGATACTTCAAGTAGAATATTTGTGAAAAACAAATACTTCAGAGTGAACCTTATATTGATGGTAGGGTTACATTCTGGGGTTAAACATTTTTGAAAGTTGATTATTCTAACAAATGAAGACCAGTTTATAGAGAAATATTGTAGTAAATAATGTAGAATAAACATTTGGATGCAGTTTTACATAAAACATTTTAACCATAAATTTGTATGAAATGAGATATTCTATCATTGTTAATTTTAAGATTGAGTAAGCATTTTAACTCATCTGTATTTTGCATTGTTTCACACAGGATGCCAAAAGCCTGGGAGTATGCCACTTTGTACACAGAATTTTGTGACAAAATAATTTGGGCACAGTTGATCAAAAAACAGGAAATCTTCAGGATGAAAAAGCTCTCTTCCCTGTTCCAGAAACTGATACGACAACACCATGGTCATGGAAGTTACAGGTAATTATGATTCATTAATAGATTTTGATATTATTCACATCAGCATATATTTATTATTTCTTGTAAATTTTTCAAAGAGCAGATCTTATGAAGAAAAGATTGAGGCAAGACTTTCCCCAACTAAATTTCTACAAGCCTCCGAGGAAAAACCTGAGTGAAATGGTATTTACAGAAGCTACAGGACTTCTCAACAAGGGATCATCAACTGAAACTGAGTGATCAGTATCGCAAGAGACTTTGTCGAGTGGTGAAGAGACCGTTCAGGAAGGTGGTACATATGCAGCACAACAAGACCGTACCAGAACCATTTATAGTGCTGGTATAAGTCTTAAACAAGCAGTTCAGAGTGCCCCTAACATGAGTGCCAATTGGCCTCCTATATCTAAGGATCTAAATATTTCCTCAGCTAGAAAGATTGTGCCAATTGAACTGTATAATTTACTTGCTTGGTGCATAGGTGTAAGTGATGAGTTGACATTATCTAACATGGTTAATGTATCGGAGGAGGTTGATCTTCGTTAACTGTCAATCTGCCAAGATCTTATTTATTTATCCTCAAAAGGTAGAAATCAAACCCCAAAATCTCTAACACTTGGTTTAACTCTGCGCCACTTGACAGGGTCATTTCAGGTTGTAAATATGGTAAGTAAACTTGGTCACTTTGTCTCTTGGGAATCTGTAGTAGGTTTTGAGACAAGTCTTGCTCAGCTTCAGTTGTCCAGAGGTTTGGATCTCCCACAAGGGTTTGCCAGTAATAACTGTAATACTGTTCTAGTGTGGGACAATATAGATTTTGGAGAGGAAACATTGTCGGGGAACGGTACCACCCATCACACTAATGGAATCATGATTCAGAGAAAGTATTCTGAGACTCTAATTCCTCAGGCTCAAGTGGACGTAAAAAAAGTTGTAAGGTCCTTAAAGCCCCAGGAATCGGTCCTTGAAGTATATCGTCGTAGACCAAGGCAAGGCCCTGGCAGTGTGGCTGATAAGTCGAAGGTTTCTGAAGATATTCATGTGCAAAACCTTAGGTTGTCCGCATCGTTAGACTTTGCTCACATTTTGTCAAAGTTCACTACCTGTGCTTTGGGCATTATTCCTGGTTGGACAGGGTTTAATATAGCCTTGACCAACGGTCAGACTTGTGAAAAATCTGTGATCTATTACCTTCTAGTTATCGAATCAGATGAAAGTGATTTTGATGAGTAATAATTTCTTTGTGTTTTCTATTGTTTTCTATTCTATTGTATATTCTATTCTCAAGTCGTAACAACCTGAAGTGATCCTCAAAAGTTTAGTTTAGTTGCTGGGTCCAACAAAAGTCATTGTTTAAAAACATAACATCTTTGTGCTTAGTTTTCATTGTTCAAATTTTACCTGTGTTTCAGTTATTTCCGAAACTTTTGCTTCCAATATTGTAACTGGTCTACTAAGTGATAAAATTCACACCACTTTTCATAGTTATTTGTTAACCAGACACAAAAGGATATCTTTTTCTTAAAGTTTTTCAATAGAAAATTCAAAGAATTGCAGTTTTCATGTACAATAAAGACATATTTTGGGAGATTGTGAAGTTGTTAAAAAGTGTATGTTTTCATTTAGAATAACTCCTTACTTAAAGCACGCAGAACATTGCCGCTTTAGAAGCTCAGAGTAAGTATGAATGTCTGTAGGAATCCAAAATTTGAGTATGATCGCCTTAATAATAAAAAAGTTACAAGGGTTTGAAAATGGTAGAAATCGTTTTAAAAAAAAATCGTCACTTTTTTGGGTAAACTGCCACCTTTGGCACCCATTTTCTCAAATACTGGCAGGAATCTCACGGAGAACTTTTTTTCCCAGCTCCAGTACATATTCAAGATTGGAAAACTGCAATCGAAAAGTAGTCCCCAGGATAGTGGAGCGAAATCCTATTTCTAGCCACATTTTGAGCTTCAGCCTATGGCCTAATACTGAAATCTTGCGTAACAGGTTTTTCTTTTGATTTGATTTTTTGTTTGTTTTGGCGAGAACATTATTTACAAATGTACCTTCCCATGAATCTTCCTGATTTTTATTTCACCATCCATAGAAGTCTAACATTGGTGAATAGCAGCATTCCCCATAGAGAGACAGCGTGTTAATGATTCTCAGACAACATGTAAAGTTAAAGTCTATTTCTCATGTTTTCAGTTCAATTGAGATTTATGTAGTGCCGAATCAGAACGAATGTCATCTCTAGGCGCTACAGAAAATGAGCTCACACACAAAACTCAAAAACAGCTTTTGTCTGTCACAAGACACTATTGTCTAACTTGCTGACCTGTTGACTCCCAATCAGCACAGCCACAACTTAAGAGCAACAGTCATGATAAATGTCCTAACTGAGCATTTGAGCAAGAATCCTACAGCGCTCCTCACAGCAGGATTCCTGACAAGATTGATTAGAGCTCTACCTGGTTCCTGATGTCAGCTGTGTGGAAAAGCAAAAACTGACCGCAAAATCCCTAAAATCCGTGAGGTGAAGAATGCAGCTGCATTGGAAAACCAGCTGTCCAAAAGTCCAAATGTCCAAATGAGTATTTATGTCTTCTGCTCGGAGAGGAAATTTTAGAAGCATAACTGTGGCAGCTGTATCATTTTGACGTCCTGTACTGATGTCTGTATACATTTTGGAATCCATAGGTATTGGTTTCAGATGGAATTTGAGAATCCACATAGACACATGACAGCCTCAATGGGCCTGAACAGGATGGAGTGTGAGCTGAGATGTCTGACGGAAGAAGGAAAGAACAATATCTGTAGTGGGGTTGGCCATCTGTACCCACATAACTCACTTCTTGAGAAACTAGCTTCTTCTATGATATACTTTTTCTTTCTTTCTTTAAAAAAAAAAAAACCTCAACCATAATCCGGAGAATTTATGCTTTTTGGTTTATATAATCATGACATAATTCTTTGAATGATCATTAATATTTGTCAAGTCGAGTAAAAAACCTTTATTCAGTAATTCTTTACTCTTATGTTATGGTCAGTTTCGATTCTGTCTGCATAATTAAATCTTCACTTGGTATAAAAGATTGCCCATGATATATGGTGAAGCACTGCTAATGTAGCAGGGTGACTAAGCAATTCTGGATACAAAATTAAGAGAAGCTTTAAAAATAACAAACAAACGTGACAAAAAAACAGTTTCAAAAATTCAAAGTGTTATGATGGATAAGATCTCTTATATTGCACTTCTTCATTGATTATTGCTTCAACCTTTATCAGTACAATGGGTTTCGATTAGTGTTGGCCCTTTTGGTAATTTTAGCTCGATTGTGTATTGCAATACATTTACAAATGAATCAGTCTGGATAAATATGGATTTTTTATTATTATATTTTTATATATAAGGTCAGAGTTCTAGATGTTATTCAGTGTCTCTTTTTGTGTGTTTTCTAGGTGTAATCTCTGTCTTTTTTTCTACATGTAAGTTTGCACGGATACTAAGAGAATAGACATAAATCAGAGAGGTGTTTATCAGTTAAAACAAATACATTTAGAGGATGGAAGGTGTGGTTAGGGGGTTAGATTACTGGCTTGTCAGATCCCCTGCCTGACCCGATCTATCATAAATGTTCATTTAATTTTACATGGACCTCTGGTTTTCACCTGTCATTTACCCTCAGATATACTTGATGTTTGGTTAGGTTTAGTGTTCAAAGTAAGTAATATAAAAACTATTATAGCCTCTTATATTCTTTTCCACATTATCTGCTGTCCCACAAAACATATGCTATGCTTGCACAAATCTCCTTTGAATGTTATTATTATTGTACTTTGTTATTTACTGTGTTGAGTATAAAATGTATCTTGACAGGTGAATTTATAGTTTTAAATCAAACACATTGTATTTACATATTTACCTCAAGAATGCCATATGTCCTGTCCTTCATAGGTGAACAAATTAAAACTGCATTGTGATCTTGTTGGCAACATGTGACATGTTTAGTTTATACAGTCTTTTTCGTGACACCATTTCACGTGTTGACATTCTCACAAACACTGGTTAGAAAAGTCTGAAAATGCCTTTGTTTTGGCCTCCATGAACAAACGCCTATGGCCTTGCACTTAGATCCTGAGTACTCTCAGAGAAGTACAGTCACATGTATGGAAATAATATGATGCTGTATTCAGAATCTGGCTTTCCCCATCTCGCAGTCCCTATAGAAATCTAATGGGGTGTCGTAGAGGGGGCTGTCAGCGTTTGGCAGGTCCTCCACGGCTGCTCTGTGAAGTCAGCAGCCCATCATATCCCACTTACAATTGATTCCCCTCTCTTCCTCTGTCTGTTTCTCGCTCACATCTTACTCACACCAATTCTCTTGCTCTGAGAGTCGGCAGAGCCTCCAGAAAGCCTAATGTCCTCTCAGGCTCATTGCTATTCATTCCTTTGGTGGTCTTCTTCTCTCTGCAGACAAAGTTGTCAAATTGGAGCTGAATGTGTGTAAATGCGTGTGTGTGTTTGAGCGCTTTACATTTCTATTCTATTTCATGTTTACACACACACACACATATATATATATATCATTTATTTATTTTTTGTTTTCTTTGTTTACATATTAAAGAGTACTTAAGGTTTCTTTACATGATTAATAAGAAACTGCCTATTTAAGGTTAGCCATATAAAAAAAACAACCTATTGTTACAAAAATAACATAATCCAAAAAATCTAAATATCCTTCTTTTATTACTGGAAGCTTAACCTGTTCCCCTTTGCTAAGACTATAATATATTTTGGACAAACAACCCAAAGTCAGACTAAAACATGTTGATCTTTTTTGGGGGGATGCCACTTTTTGCCACTTTTTTGCTTAGAATGAAACATAATTGAAATACAAAATTGAAATATACGTGCTTTAGAAATATTTTCAATTCAACAATCTCACTATAAATCCAATCTTTTCCTTTTTCTGGTGTACAGGGAAAATATTTATACATGATTCGCACATTTTTCTGTTTTTAGTAACATAATATGTAAGAATTTTTAAACTCAGTCTTAATACTCAATTTGTTTTTTGTTTTTTTCTTACAACATCTTGACAAGATTTAAAGTCCTAACTTATCAAAGAGTTCCATCTTTTATTGCATGTTCTAGATCTGTCCTGTTCACCGAACGCATTAGTAAGAGCACCTCTGTCATCTGGTGAAATCCCTTCCTTTTCCAGTTCCATGCCTCCAGACTGAATAACCATTTAAATGCAGCTCACTTCACATTTATTTGAAATCTCATTAACTGGTTATAAAGACCCAAAGAGATGGGTTGTAAATAGGATATCTTGGCCACATGGATGAAGGGAAATTTATTCATGATTAGTATTTTTTTCCACTTCCATTCCCAGCGCAGAGTTTGTGTCTGTAAAGTGTCAGCAGTCATTTTCGGTATCTCCCTCTAAATACATTCCATTTAAACTGACACAAGAGGCTGTTCAGAGACAGCAAAAAATGGGATGTGTTAAGAAAAGTGAACGTGAATGACACTGCCTCTCACGGACAGCCATTGGAGCAATCATGAGGAGAAAAGTGTCTGTATAGATTTAATTTAATTGGCATATTGAAGGGGATGATATATAAAACTATTCAGGGATACATTGATTTAGCATATAAATTGATCCCTTATTTTGCTTCATTGTGTAAATACTCTACACTCTCGCTTTTTCATGCATAAATTTGAAGATTAAGAAAAGTCACAGAACATGTTTTTTTGGAAATGTGCAGAAGACAGTTTCTATCACTTTATTTCTCTTGTATATTGTTTCACTCTTTAGCACTTCTTTGAGCTGTAAACTGTATCCTGAGGGCATAAAAATATGTGTCCATGTGCTTTCTTTTTTCTGTGCTGCAGCCTTGCTTCCAGATGTAAGCAATCATGTTTTGGTACATTTATTTGAATGCAATCCCATGGCAAAGTCGGCCCCCTGTCCAGCATGTGTGACTTGCAGCTATTTGTTCACAGTAAAATGAATTGAAATATAAATAATGAATTAGTGTTTTGTTTTCTTAAAAGAAATAAAGAAATGCTGCTGCAGGCTTACAAATGTAGTGTCATTTTCTTTGCAATGTTTAATCAATCTGGCCCGCTCTAACCTTATACAAAATGCAATAATTTACTTTCTGTTTTTTTGCAGGGTTGTGTTTGTCTTAGTCAGAGAGTGTCTTTGTCAGATGTGCTTCTATGGCCTTAAAAAATCATTTTAAACCTAACAGAAAACCTAAAAACGTTTGGCTGTTTCTTTAAAAGTATTAAAGAAGAATGTTTGATAGTCTTCCTTTAATTCTCCTAACTGAAAAGGCTTTTCCCGGAGCCTCATTACCCTAACAAAGACAAGCAAATAAATAAGTACTTTTTGGAAAGATCGAGCTTCTCGTAATCCGCTCTAAATCATTGCAAGAGTTGCCCTGTTTCTAACTGTGTGTGTGTGTGTGTGTGTTTACATCATCACCACTGAGCCATGATACACAATATACGATTCGGTTTCACAAAACTAGACACTTGACATAAACATACATTTACCGACACTTGCCAAGAGCTGTCAGATAGATGGTAGAGGGATGTGTGGCTTTAATGAGAATCTGGCCAGGAGTCAGAAGCTTTATGAAGTCTCCGAGGAAAGTCTTGGACTGGGTGAAAGTTCTATAATCCATAACCCAGCGACATGTATGACTCCTGGCTGCTCGGCTTTCTCACTGGAGTAAGAGTGCATATTTCATTGATAGGAGAAAAAAAAAGCACACTCAGGTTCTACAGTTCTAATCTAATTTTATTTAGACAGTGCTTCACAATTTCCCTTTGAGCTGATTCCATTGTGTCGCCTCCAGTCTGATGTGCACTTTTTTTCCGATGCTTTTGGTTCAACTAATTATCTTTATGTATATTTAACACAAAAAAATAAAAGATGAAAACTAAAGAAATTTTTAGAGTTACCATTTGAAGATAAAGCGTTCATGGTAAATCATAATCTGTCCATCCATCCATTTTCTGTCTCAGCTGACATTTGCTGAGAGGCAGGGTACTCCCTGGACAGGTCCCAGTCCATCACAAGGCCACATGAACAACCACACACTCCCACACCCACTGCTGTGGGTCTTCAGAGTCTTCAGTAAACCTAACTTGCATGTTTTGGGAGGGCGGTGAAAGCTGGGATACCCGGGAAGAACCCATGCATACAAAGGGAGAATATGCAAACTCCACACAGAAAGGCCGCTGGGATTCAAAGCGGGCACACCCTTTTCTACAGATGTTTTCTTTGCTCAAACGAAAAATATAAAGCTCATCAAGGGAAATCCTTAACTTCTAAGACGAGTAATGAAAACTCTTTTTCATCACTTAGAAAGGATTAAAGAAGCTAAAAGAGTTTTGTGTAGATTTTTGTCTTTACATTTTAGATTCTAGAGTAATATAGTAAATAGGTAAAATTTCAGCTCTCTGATTCAAACGTCATCCTTGGACAGCAATAAAAGTCTATATAGTAATTCCTGACATATACAAGGGTTTAAAATTTTTAATGAACAGGTTTCATTACAGGCAAGTGCATGGTTACGATTTTCTATAATGCCAGTAGCTCACTTCATATCATCTGGTAGGCTAGACTCAACTTTCCACTTTTGATTATGATTACAGAAATTGTGCTGCATGCACTTACTGCTGCTGCACTGGACCACAAAACTACCCCCCCCACACACACACACACACAGTTATCCAATAGAGTAAATACAATTATGATGCTTAGGGAGAAATCTAATCACTTTTTGCAGAGTTTGATGACAAGGTAAACCAGGGTATGGAGTCCAGATCGTATTACCTGCTCCACAGATTTCACTGGACACAAACAATATCAGCTCAATATGTCTTAATAGCTTGTGTGCTGCTTCGCAAGGTCAAACTTTCTGCTGTGAAAACAAAACGGATAAATTAAATTATTTTACATGAATGTGCTTGCTTTGTTCTATTTTTTTTATCCATGTTTTTTCCTACAGAATACTGAATCTCTGATTTTTTTCCATGCAAATACATGACCATCTAGTTTAAATGCTACATAAAAATACAATTATGTCAAAAACTTCATATGCTTGCATATGAATTTAGAATATTTGTATATTAATACATTGTTTGGGCTGAGATGGCATGTTAAGGTTGGTGTGTCTTACCCCTGCAGTGCTCTCTGAGTAAGGCTAAATGTGTGCGAGTGTGTTAATGCGTGTGTCTCCCTTTTGTGAGACTGAATGTGTTTGCCCCCTTATAGCAAAGAGGATTAACCATCAGGAAAGCTCACAGTTCCCTCTGAGCTCACAGATGGGTAAAACAAGGAAACATCCTTAGAGACATGTTTTATTCACCCACGTCTCAGTTCATTTTCACCTCTCCTCTGTCCTGATGTGTGTGTGTCTGCTGGGCCTATCTGGCCCTCCCACTGTTCACCTTTCATTGCAGAGCACATGAATCAATATTAAACATAAAGCAGAAGAAAAGGATGCTGTTGGGACTGGAGTAATGGCTCATTGACAGAACGGTGAATGCAGGTGTTTACTTTGTTTATGAGCCTTAAGAGGAAAAATGCTCACAAATTGATAGCAAAGCAAGAAGTTTTAAATAGTGTTAAAGGAGGAATGGTCAAGGGAGCTTGTTATGCATTAATATTATTGTTATTACTATTGAATATCAGCTCCCTCTGCTGGCCAATTCCTAATTCTAAGGGGTCTAATGGAATCACATTTTTGCTTTATTCACTAAGACCACATTTTTTCTGAGAATTGACATTTAGTGAAAGATCAAAATAAAAGACCTTCAGTAGATCATCATTAGGAATGATAATAAATGAAAAACAGTAAACTGTATTATTCCGATATGCAACATTTGATTACTGTAATGTTTCTCATTTTACGTGCTGATTTGAAAATTATACATGTTCCATTCACATATACCCACATGTTTTTGTTAAGCATTACTTTCACATGCTCAATATTAGAGGATCAGCTCGTAAATTCTCATTTCCTGTGCTGAATTTATTTTGGGAGGGCAGAAAAGAAGGCAGCGCTATACGGGCTGAATATTCCCTCCATTCACTGAAAATGATTGACAGAAAGATTGTAGGTTATACTCACAGCTGCAGCTGTTGGCTGTTAGCTTGTATCACTGCGACTGAAAACATTACCACATCTTCTCATACCATGCACATGTGCCCATATCACAGCATCATTTGGAGGAAAACTTAATATGCAGATACAGTATGTGTGTGTGTTTAAGCCAAGATCAGATTGATCTGGACATTGACATTACAAAAAACCAATGACATAAGAAATTACTGATACAAGGAAACCCATTTGTTTCTGGAAATAATCCTACTAATAAGCCATTGTCACAGTGGATGACTTTCTATCTGTCTATAATTGTTTAAAACACTTGCCGTGATCTCAGAAATATTTTACAGTGGGCTGCCAAATATACAGACTTTGTTTTGCGTCAATATCCTATGTGATACCGCTACTCCTTCAAAATAGATAAAAAACTCTTTTTAGTGTGGCAGATGTATGTTACACCATTCATTTTTTTTTCTGTATGGGTTCCTCACAGATGGCTCTCACAAGGAAATCTCGCAGTGACCTTCCCAAAATTGTTATTACTGAGCTTCATATATCACTCTGACAGAATATTTAAGATGGAACATTTTTGCTTTGATGGGTAATGCATGGCAGAGCACTTTTGGCATTAGCCGTGTTATAAATGCTAAGTTCGTCTTTAAGCTCACACACATTGGCCCAGATTTGCTCTCGCTTTAACCGGTCGCGAACTCCTTTTTCACATAAAAAAGTTACCGTTCATATTTACTAATGGGAAACTGCGATATGATAACACCTTAAAGTCGTGGAAACAGTGATAATTCTGTTTGGCACCGTTGGATATGGATTTATGGGATAGATTGGTTTCCCTTCTAGAGAGCAAATTTGCAGGCCTACATCATTTGATAAATCACATGGACATGTTCACCACCTTTTGAACGCTGCATCTCAGATTCACTTTGCACCATTATTTATCACAGAGCAAAAGCGTGTTTGTGCCTGACATGAATCCATACGTTTTTGTATTCAGGGGACACAGTTGTTGAGCAATACTGATGGGACAATAGATGGAATGAAAGAGGCGGTTCTCCCTTTAAGTGAATACATTTGAAATACCACAGAGAGATCTTAGCTTAAGAACTACGATGTGAAGTGATAGGAAAAAAATGAAAGGTTTGAACTGCTATTTCTAGGAAATCCATTTAAACGTTTTAGTTTGTTTTTATTTTTTTCCTACCACCTTGTGGCACTAAACCATTCCATTAGTAGTTAGCAGTGAATGCTATCATTCATATGACTTTAATGGGCTGAGGCTGTTCCCAATCATTCTGGCTCCAACTCCTCACTTCAGAAATCTTGAATGCAGATATTTGCTTTGGCTTTGAGCATTGTCCATGTTTGTCCTCGGATGGCAAGAAAGCTGATTCAGAGGGATTTTCCTAATTGGATTAAACATTTTATTCCCAAAGAATACACCTTTGCGCGGTTAAAAATACATCATGAAAGCATCTGTTTGCTTCCCTGGCTTCATCAATGGCATCATTTTGCTCAAAGAAAGGCGAGTTCACAGTTTGCAAGAATAACTTCAAAGATCTTTCAGATCCCCCCAAAAATCTATACTCTATATATTTACCACAGTGCACTGTACCATGACATGCATGTCAGTGCACTGTACCATGAGAGAATGTGCACAATGCAGCAGGCTCATTCATGTTGTCCTACGATGGGTGGATGGATGGACAGACCTTTTAACCATATCATCATCATCATCATCATCTGTGGGTCACAGATGAAGCCTTTTTATTTCATGTATCTTGAAAATAAATTATTTATTTTTGGTGAGTCTTTTTAATTTCATGTCTTGGACATTTGTTGCTTTTCAAAGTGTTCTTAAATCTTTTTGATTGTGTTACACCTGCAAATCAAATTTCAATTATTACTTAAAATGTATCTCAGGCAGCCTTTCCAGAGCAACAACAAATTCCTGTGCATGCGCTCAGTGATGCATGTGTGTTGCATTTCACAAATGTGGAGGGAGTCACACAGCAAACAGAAAGTAAATAAACCTCTATGTGTTATCTCTTTGTATCTCTTTGCAAGAATATTCATGGGTCACTAATGGTAAAACAATCAATCTTTTATAGGATCATGTGGTGTATTTGAAAACACAGAGTTTTTAGACCAAACTGCAACAATGCTGCACAAGAACTGTTGCATTTTGGGAAGAGCAACCATCCAATATGATCTTAACCCTTGCCAAGCAGATTTGATGCCAGATTCTCCATTGTGTCTCAACATTTCCTGTCTGGACTGGTGTGTACTGAATGATACAGTCAGTGTAACAGTATCTAGTGATGACAGACATTCATACTTAATGATATTAAAGTCAGACTTTTACATAATAAATAGCACTGCTCTGTATCTTAAGAAGCCACTGCAAATGTTACAAACGGAAGGTCCATTTTCATTTTAAACGGTTAAACTGGTTGTATGAAAGCACAGTGAAATTCCTTACTCTTTTGATCAATAAAGTCAAGACAGATTAAGATTTTTCACCTCAATACATTATTTTAGCTGACATTTACATTTCATCATGACATCACCCTCTAGTGGTTATGATTATTATGATAGATGCTAAATATGTGAGGTTCTTAAAGAGCCACAAATTCAGCTTAAGTAGAATGAGTCATGGCAGTAGAGGATAACAAAACTGCCTTTGTCCACATTTAATCATTTATTATTCTCACTGACAGTTTATGTACCACGGATTCATTCCAAACTATCTAAATGTATTAAACTTCCCCACAAACACGTCTGAGTATTTGAAATAGAAATTGTATTTCAACAACAACAAAAAATCCAACATTATTATTGAATAGGAAAAGAAACAAACTTTCTTGTGTATGCTTTTGGCCTTAAAACTGTACTTATTTTGTTCTCTTCCTGTTCCCATAACTGTTACTGAAGCTGCCAAAGTCACTGTACAGCTTCTTTGAGATTTATGACTTTCTGGAGCCCTGATATCTCTGTGGTCATATTTTGATGGGTGTGATAAAACCAGGCCATAAAGCAGTGTCAGCTCTCTATAACCACAGCTGGTGTTATTCACCAGAGGACTACTTTGAAGTTCCACAGACAATTAGAAAAAGTCTTTGGGATCCATGTTGTGACTGACAGGCACGCAGCACTCCTTTCAGCCACCATCAGGTTCAGAAATTCTCATGTGCCCCGATAGTTCACATAATTGTGAAATAGGACAGGACCTGTCAGGTATAACAATTAATGCTGTGTATTTGCAATATTGTGAGTGATGCAGGCACACACCCATAGTTCCATGTCCTCCCAAAAGTCTGCATTAATTCTAACATATTGAAAAAGTCTTCTAATTCATTTTTCAATTGACCCTGTTGATTTAATTTTAAAAAGCCATAAAGCACAACACTGTGACAGAATCATTACCCAGATTTTGTCTCTGTATGTACGTATCATGCATGAAAAGGCCCTGTTGTTTTTCAGGTCAACACTTCTGGGAGCAGACACTGGCCTTGTTTAAACCCGATAGGGCAGGTAGTCAAAACACTGTGATGGTCTGTGAAAATCTGATTTGGGTAGGAACATCAACAAATACACGATTGGTTCCAATCATAATACGTGGTGCTGAACTATTGGACTGCAGCTTCACTGATGGGTAAATAAAACAAATGCTTAGAAGAGGTGCCAAACATTGAAAAACTTCTGTTACATAGGAGAGCTCACTGTGTGTGCATGAAAAAAGAAGATTATCCTTTAGAGAATAACGGATTCCTGTTGTTGTGTTTTCTTTTCTGTAAGGTAATCTACTGATGATTTAGTGATATGCATCTAAGACTAAGTAGTTTCAAATTTGACTCTTGAAATTGAAAAATGAGGGACATAAATGATAGTCATTTCTCAAGTATTTGACAGTGTTTAAGCAACAAAAAGTTACTCATATGTGAAAAAATCATAGTCACAGATACTTTTCACAAAACAGCGTGTATTTTAAAGTGACAATTTTTTTTCTGCATACCTTAGAACATTAAGGATGATCCGTTTTTAACCAGTAGTTACTTGAGTGAACACTGGATGGCATTGTTGCTGTTTAGGAACGCTGCAAACTGCAGCAGGGCTTCAGTTCTCTTCCGCAGGTATCAACCACGACACAAGTTGCACTGACATAGGACTTAGAAATATAAATATTTATTTATTACTTAATGAATAATGTCTCAATGTTTTCGTTTCAGTTTGTCATACTATTAATACATCCAATCATGTTCAACAACGAGGAGATTCATGAAACTACTTTTTCAAAGTTGCATAGCAGCAAAAGTGATCAAACACATTTCAACATGCAAAACTCTTTATATCTACTGAATCTGTGGGAGAGGTGAAATGATTATTATAATAAACAAGTGCTGCATGGAAGTGCTGTTTTAGAAAGGTCACTGAACTCACATAAATGTGAAATTTCTGGCCCTTCACAAATGGCAAGTCAGAGAGTTTTCTATGTTATGTTTAAAACATTAATATGCTTTCAAGGAGCTACTCCTTGGTCAATAAAACATCCAAACAGGACTAGTTGATTCTTTTATCATCTCCAGAAAGGGTAACGGTTCTATTTACACACTTCATGGAGTCGTGCTGCTGACATCCTGGAAAAACGGACAAGCTTGATTTTCCAGTTTAGCTTAAGCACACCCTGTACTGTACCTGTATCCCCTGACCCTCAAAGAAGAACATAGCTGTCACTGTTGATTTGAGCTTAATGAACTGCAGGACTTTATCTTTGATCAACAGCGAACATATTGCAAAGTGTTTATATCAACAATGCTTCCAGATAAATGTTGAGTTTACGACGTCAATACAAGAAACTGGAGGCAGATTGTGCTGTCAGCAGCCTTGTGTCTGCTGGCTGTCTTTATGCTTTATACACAACGTTCCCATTACTTCATGCCGGCACTTCTCTGAGGTCATTCCTCATTTTATGCATGCTCCATGACTTAAATAATATTGACACATGTCTCATTCAAACGATGGAAAAATTCCAAATAATTAATGTGTTGATACTGAGATCCAAAATATGTTGGACCATGTTGTTTTAACTCAAAACTTTAACATTCCCCATGATCTTTTCATTTCATAAATGTCTCGATGAAAACACATTATTCTTTTAACATGACTTAAATCTTTGCCTCTGTAAAATTAAATAGATTAAAGAAAAAAATATTGAAAGCGATCAGACCTTGAAATGTAAATGAGGCTAATGACTACTTGTAAAACTATCTCTTTGTCTAATTAGCATAAAGACAAAAAAAAAACAGAAATTGACTTTAAAAAATGGCTTTGTAGCTCTCTGAATACAGATCTCTATCCATTATATTCAGTTTTAATTTAAAATTAATGTTAAAGTGCGTGCACTGTGCAAAAAAAGTCTGTCCTCATTAAATGCAGCTCCTGTGGCAGACAACGCGGGGAAAAAAAAAGATGAGAGGGGTTTTCAGAAAATGCAGGAATTTCGGTCTTGCTGAAGCAGCAGTGTCAGTGGCCTATCCTTGTTTGTGACCTCTGTCAGATGACAGTAAAGGTCTCCAGTAATCAACAGTGTTGGTGAGGAGCTCTCACTGAGCTGTCTTTTTCAATAGCACTCACTTCACAACCTCTTGAAAATAACAAATGTTCCCCATATCAGTTCTTGCCTCCCTCCTAATTGTTTTCTGTGCCCTCTTCACCGTGTCAGTTCAGCATTTACAGTACCTTGTGCGTTACTATCGTGTTATTGACGCTGGTTTCTTTCAACAGGTAAGCAAGAACTTTGGAAACAAAAGGAAAAAAAAAGGGAAGTGATGATCTCAGTTGGAATAAAGGCTCAGGCAAAAAAGCGTAGTATTTTCATAGGCAGCATCTCCAGGGAGGGCAGCAACAGCAGCACAGCTGTCGAATCGGGTTCTTTTTCTTATACCGAGCGGCCATCTTAAACTTCTCATTAGTTACAGCCACGTAATCTTGAGTCCTCTCAACATTACTTTGGATGTGCTCGATGTAGGCCCCTTGTTCCTCCACCAGCATGAAGATATCCACGAAGAGATCCCGCAGCTCCCTCATATTGTTCTCCAACTTAATCAGCTCCTGTTAGTGGGAAACATTTATTTAATATAAAACATAAAATCCTGGACAGTACTCTGATGATGCTGAATGTGTACATATATTGAATCAGGTGGTTTATTTTTGTTTGTTTTTAACAAATTGTTTGTGTTACTTTCACCTTGTGTCGCTGTTCAATCTCAGATAGTTGTGACCGGGTTATTCTTTCATCATTCAGCAGGTTCTCATTGAAGACCTCCCATTTTCCTGTTTCAAACATCTCATTCACCTCCTCCTCTGTAACATCCCGCCCCGACACCTCCACCTGCCGAATAATGAACTGCTTACAGCGCTCCTGCTTGGTCAGCAGACCCTCATTATACCGACGCATCACCTGGAAGTAATTATAGTTTGAAGAGAGAATGAGAAGGGAGAGAGATGGGAAAACACAAATTAAAAATATATTTCACTCCCATTCTCTATAGCATAAACGTGATTTATTTTGGGTTTTCTCCAGCCTGGTGCTATGCATTCACTCTACAACACTTTGTGATGAAGAAAGACATCAACTACAGAGTTTAGACTGAATCTGTGACCACTATCAGTTCCAAGAATAAGTGATCCAACATACATTTAAATTTAAAGATTTGTTCCTCCTGTCACTTATGTATAAATACAGCTTTCTGTTAGAAAAAACAAAACAAAAAAAATTCACTATAAATTTAAAAATCGAAAAACAAAACAGGGCAGTTCCGAGCTTAAAAAGCACAGAAGGTTCTTTCCGACCTGCTGGAATTTGAGGTGCAGCGCTGCGTGCTGTGAGTGCTGTATCCGTGTTGTAACTGCAGCGGGCCCCTGCTGCTCCTCAGTTTTTTGGACCTGTTTTGAAAGCGCATCTAAACGACGGTGGAGACTCTCGGCCTGCAGCTTGATGTCTCGGGTTATGCTGCTCTCTTTCTTCATCACGCTGAATCGACGCATGCTCGCAGCCAGGGTCTTCTGCTGCTGAGTGAACTTGAGCACCTGATGAAAAATTGATAGACTTTTGGAATACTTAACTTGAAACCATAAATGAAAGTGCGTAAACTAATATCTTCTGAAAGTTTAACAATCCAGTATGGAATTGTATCATTATTAATACAATGTGAAAAATAAAAAGAAATGGAAATCAAGTCAGTGCAATTAATTTAATCGTCTTACCTCTGTTTCCAGTTCTGAGATATCATCTCTGATTTTTTGGGCATCAGATAGGAAATTCTCAATGACCGGCTCCTCCTCAAACACTACAGCTTGTGGTGTTACGTTTTCAACCGCCAAACAGTCAACATTATCACTCTCCTCTGGGAAAACATTGGTGTGGTCGGTTTGAGCCTCAGCAGAGCCCCGAGCCCTCCGCTGGAGCTCCTCCAGTCGGTCTCTCATTGTGGAAGTGCCTTCTCCTCAGGACACGCTGTTGTACATACTGATCTTGTCAATATAGATGACACAAAACTGAAAAAAATAAGGACAAATTTAACAAATGTCCCTTCGAACACCGAAAGAAAAAGGTAGGAAATAAGTCAGAGTCCAATAAGGCAACGATGCCAAAGGCATACTTTTGCTATTTTAAAGGAAATTATTCATTTTACCACCAAAATTAAATGAGATTGTCAGCGTTCTGTGCTCAAGTTCTGTAACATGTTTGCTGAACTTCACTTTGAAAGTGTGTTTCACATAAATGAAATGAATAAACAAATAGGCAAAAGAGTATATTGTAAAAAGTATCTGTCCAGCTCACGCCACAAAAAGGACCATGGCTAAAAGTACAATGCTGAGCTCCTCCATCCATTCACTCCTCCCTGTTTATTTCGAAGAGTTTGTGGCTTGTTTAACAAAAGCACCTGATAATGACGACGTCTCTGATGGGGAAACATGAGAATGAGTCAGATCTTCCTTTGGTTGTTATATACATATATCACAGGATACTTCAGAGGAAACCAGTTTGAGCCCATTGAGAAGTTTGAACTAAGCCTTTTTCATTGGAGCACTGGTTGGATTTAAAATCCCACCAAGCCCTGTGCAAAATACTTGAGCCTATAGTGAAGAGTGTGCTCTGCAATGTGACTTTTTCTGAGAATCTGTCAAAAAAAAGTCAGTAATTAATAATTATGTCTGGTTTTAGTTGCCAAAGTAAAGCTCAAAAGAAAAAAATAATGTTACAAGCAGAGTTTATCTGCTTGACGATCAGTGACATCAGTCAAACTGACTTGAGTTAATTTTCCCATGAGAACTGAGTTGTTTATGTTTATGGGCAAACTCAAGAAGATTGCCCCTGATGAGCCCAGAAAAAAAGTAGCCTAGATTGTCACAATATTTAGATAATTAAGTATATCTAAATAAAACTCATACAAATTCCCACATACACATATATGATTTTCCCCCCATTTTATAAGACAACTTCTTTAAAATGCTGCCAAGAACTGAACCTGTGATTAAAATGTTAAATACAGATTTTCTGGAAGTCACTTTTGCATTCAACCAATAACTCTTTTGCATTCAAACACGCATCTAAAACTTGTTAACTGCCTTAACAACGCAGGGATTTGAATGGAGCGATAGGACGAGAATATTTTGTAAAGTTGTGATTGTGTTCGGGGACAAGGCATTTAGACGTTGAGAAACAACAGCATTTTGAATCATACATAGTCTCATTTCTGGATCAATTTCAGACAGAAAATGTTTACGTGTGTGTGTGCTCTAGCAATTGTAAACGTGCTATTACTCAAATAATGTAAAATACATTTTTAGGCTGAACTATCGCTTTCTTGCTCTCTCCGCCTGCTCAACACAGAAAGCTGATTAGAAAATTGCTGAGGGGATTTAGGTGCACATTCTGCACTGTTTAGCCTAAAAACCTGGAAAAAAGTGGAGCATGGTTCAAGGAGTCCAGTCGCTCTGTGTGATAGACTGCTTTGTTCCCTAAAACAAGCAAATATTTCTTCCTGCCGTGTACCCGCTCTTTTGTCTGTGTTCCAGAAGGAAACCTGTTGTTGATAGTTTCTTATTTCATGCAGGTGCAAGAGCAGAAGCGTCTAGATGTTGCAATTTATCATTTGTTTAACAAGTCTTTGCCTTTTAATCGAATCCAATGGAATTTTTATCTTAAAATACATTTAGAAAGAGCAAATCGTCCTACTTCATCATGTAATGATGAGAGGTTTAGTTCAAATGGAACGTTTCTTGAACTTTTTAATATAAATGCTCCACAAAACAGAAAACTAAAACACAAATCAAGTCTAATTAGTTTAGGTTCGGTTTCATTATGCTTGACCTACAATCTAAAACCTGGTCTGCCTTTCGAAAAACACTTAAATTATAACCAGTCATTTGCACTGAAATGAGGATTTTACCTTAAAGTTGTTTTTAGTCCATCAGAGGCTGGACGTCAAGTTCAGAGCCTGTCTGTTGTCGCACCCTTAGCAATCCCTAACTTTACCTCTTGCTGTCCCGCTGTGAGTTAAGGATGTTGATACTCCACAACTGTTTTGCCAGCAGCTGTTTATGCTGGGAGCTGGGAGTTCTGAGGAAGTCTGGTCAAGTCTGTTTCAAGCTCCTCCCTTCTTTAGAAAAAGACCTGAAAAGGCCCAATGCGAACACAGTAATGCTGAGGCCTGTTTGCTAATAGAATGAAATAGGAGGCGATGTTATTAAGCAAATGAAAAGGGAGAGAAAGCACAAGAGCGGAGTGAACACATAAAACCCTGCCCTGGGGCTTATTCCTGAACAGGAAAATGGAGAAAAGCAAATAAAAGTGCATTGTATACATGACTCAGGCCAAACAATGGCGAGTGTGGTTAGGGTGTCAACCTGAGTGTAGAGTTTCTGATCTGTCAACTTTATTTCTGTGTGATGTGTCTTGGTTCCTGAGGAAAGTCCTCTTGCTCTGTGGGCAAATATGCTGAATACATTTAAAAGATTCTTACCGACAGGCTCTCTAAATCCAGGAATCCGCACAGGGAGAGAGCCACTTAATCTGCTCTTTGTGCTCCACCATGTTGTTTTTCTGGTTTTAGAGTCAGGAGTATAGCTCAAGTGTATTGTAAAAAAAAAAAAAAGAAATTGTAACCCAAGTCTTTTACTGATGAGCAACCTTAGGGTGTATGTGAGGTTTTCTGTGTTAAAATATTTCCATTGTCCTTGGAGGTTTTATTTCTACCTAAAATGAGGCTGTTTAGGACAGTTTAAATAAAATAAATGAGTGAATCACCACAGCACAAACAGGAAGGTTATCTCAAGAAGGCTTATGTCATTATAAGCAAATAGTTCAATCAGCTGGCAGTAAACTACCTCAGAAACTGAAAACAGGCTTTAATGATATGACAGCAACTCAAATTACCTATTATTATGGCTCCTTATAACACTGCAGCAGTGTGATAACTGTAACTCCACAGACTTAAAAACAGCACATGATGCGAAAAAATCACTTTTCTGTCAGCATTATAAGGTAGAAGCCAATACGCTGCAGCTAAACCTGTATGATCTTTTATGTTTACTTTATTTTCTTTGAATTGCTAACCAACCGTTTCTGCCAAATATGATCCCACCTTAACATCTCTGATTGTTACTGCCTTGTTCTAAATGTTATTGAACCAAAACACTGAGAAAGCAATACCGACTAAGCATGCCTACGTGTCTGTCAAGGCCGTCTGCTCTGCGCTGGCTGAGGAACAACATGCCCCCACAGAGTGATTCCATTTAGTTTTTCCTTTCACTCATAAAAAGGAGTTCTGTTAGGCTAAACAGCCTAATTCAGTCATACTGTAAATATCTACAAGCAATGCAAAGTTCAGACCAAGTAGATTTGTGGCTAAAATAAATATGTTGTTCAGAGCAAAATTAAATATTGAAATGTGAAAAGATGTACCTTTTTGTCGAGGAATTCATTATCTATGACAAGAAAATAATCTGAATGAAAGTAAATTAAGCAAAAATACGTCTGATTTAAACCAGAGTGAATCTATCTTACATTTCAGGACATGTGCATGGGCCGACTCAGTAATTTAAATCACAGATTTCTTTGCTTAGTGTGCAAGTACCTGAGACATGAAAAGGTCATCATGTCGTGTTCCTTCCTCAATGGGATGAGATTCTTGAAATTATGCTATCATGTGCTGCTAACATTGAAGATATATATTTTAAGCGCTTCCACTTTAATATTGTGAGACACTGTCTCACTAAGTGCTCTTTATGAAGCTGTTATAGCACTTGTTGCAAATCAAATGGTTTACAATGATTTTATATTAGTTTTATATTAGTAAAATTGAAATGAAATGAAATTTATATTACATTTCTAGCTTTTTGTTGCCATTGTCTGAAATTTTCCAACTTGCTGGCATCAAATTTAAGATATGCTAACAATATTTATAAAATTGTGACTCAAATCCTTCCAATTTCAATGTATTTTTTTAATTTTGTCAGACAAAGTTGTGTTTTTTTAGATATTTTCTGGTTTTTACTCATCAATTATGTACATATTTAAATATATACAGTATATACAATAAACAATAAATGGATTCCATATTGGGAAGGATAATGATTTTATTCTCAGAAAATCCTTTTGTTGTTATAAAAAACTGTATAGTTGTTTCATCTCTTAAATTCTACCATTTGTGCGTCCTAAAAACGTGTGTCCTGGTGTTTTCATGTATGTGAAAGATGTAGGGCAGCGGATGAGCGCAATTAACAGGTGGAATTTCAACAAGAGCATTCAACGCTGAAGATGGGAAGTGCAGAGGAAATGAACTGATGTAGGCACTGAACTGGAATATCCCCCTGGTGTCATATATCAAATAAGATCATTTTGAAAGGGAATGTCAGGATATCTTGGTCACTGTATGAAGGGAGGTTTTTGTCACAATAAAGCTGCTGGAGGGCTTTCTGCCTTTTCTGAGCCAAGGGGATGTCAGTAGCAGTGCTTTGATTTCTGAGAAAGAGACAAATGAAGGGATAAAGAAAGTTACTCCTTCGAGTCAGAACCTTGAGCGTGAAAGAGATAAATATGTTGTCTGTTTTAGGGGGACAGGCAAAAGGATATATGTTATAACATAAAAGGGTATTGATGCTGAACTTTTTTAAACTCACAATGAATATAAACATTTAGCAAAAAATTACAGTGTGACATTACATTTTAAAAAAGCATCAAAGTTCTTTAATGAAAGCAAAGATCAAATATTTAGGGGAATTTTATATTGTATGGACATTCCTACAATTAATAAGTTTAATTTAAAAAATCTCAGAACAAACACCTGGAATCACAGGAAACCCTCATCAAAGAGAATGGCAGGACAATATACAGCTTTTAAAAGAAGGCCAGTATTAGCGCGATATATGGGTCATTCACAGGGAGAAAGAATATGGAAGGGAGATAAATGAGGAAGGTGAATGAGATGGTCAAGGAGGGCAAGGATAATGAGGTCAAAACCATCGTCATTAAGCCAATCGGTAAGATTGATACAGGGGTCGGCGGCTTTAACTACTAAAATGAGACAATCAGTGACCTGGAAATTACATGTTCCCCTTGGGATCTGTATCATATTGTGCCTTGAGTCATTCAGGTTTTAATTTACACTTGAGCTTAGACTTTAATTGCTAACTGTGCAAAAAAATATCTTTATTACAGAAAAATTATTGGTGTAAAAATGATTGCTTTTTAAACTCCATGGCATGCAGAAAGTAAAAAAATATTAAATTATGAAAATGACTTACTCTTACTCTTACCTACTCTTTATAACTAAATATTCAACGCCCCTATTCATATTCCCATTCTAACAAATAATAGTGTGAACAACTGTATGTTGGTCCAATTCAAGAGCCTCTCCAACAAGTTGTAAAAATATGAAAAAATAAATAAATAAACCCTTTGTTTTTCTGCAGATTACAAGATCTTTTGAGTGAGTTCACACAGGTGGCTTAAAACTCTATATGGAACGTTAGGACTTATCTGGAGACTTTCTAAGTAGATTTAGATAAGAATGTACACAAGTAAAGTTTGAAGAAATCTTTTAACAATCATTGTCAATCCTTTAACCATAAACTTTACCAATTATTGTTATTCAGCAAATGTGTGGTAAAAGGTAATAATGTGATGCATGTCCATGTGAGGAGAAGAGAAAACACAGTGTCTGTGTTTTAGTGCATGTGCAGTGTTCAATTTTACATTCATTTTTCTCCACGTTTGCCACAAAAGAGACTGCATTGTTAGAAATGAGCAAACATCAGAAACTGCCACATGTCTGTAAATAAACATTTTATCGCTGTGCTCTGATGGAAAGAAACCTTGATTAAACTCCTCTGAGGTGTGTGCAAAGTAATGAAATGTATGTCCTCTGATGATTCTAACTCGTGTACAATGCAATTTAATCTACATTTGTTGCTCACGTGTGCTCGTTGCGACAGCTGAACCTTGCAGATAATATGTACTAAGATGGAAAATAAGCCAATAATTCCACATGGCTTCATACTGCAAAAAGGCTTAAAAGGTTCATTTTATTTATTTTTCTGTACCAAAAGGCTGTGTTCCGTATAGTTATTGCACCACATCTATACCCATGTGTATTGCCATAGGCTAATGTTCTGTCTTGTTTTTAAAAAAAAGCCAGGTCTGGATGTAGTTTTTCCTTCCACATCTCTGTCATCTTCCTTAGCTTTTCCTTGTTTTTGTTTTTTTTCCCTCTCCTGGAGCACCGACACTTTCTCTTTCATCTCATGTCAATATAAACCTCAGAATCCAACCCATATAGGGGCTATCCCTAAAGTGTCCAGAATAATTGTTGAGAATCTTTTCTGCAATTCTATTCCAGCTCATTCCTAGAAAAGTTTTAGCTAGGCAGGAGTTTATCCTAGCTATGACTGAGTGAGAGGTGTGGTACACCCCGGTTAGGTCACCAGTCCATCACAGGGCCACATAAGTGTGGGGTCAACAATTAATCTAACATGCATATTATTGGATGGAGGGGAGTGCCCACACATACTTAGTGAGAACATGCAAATTTAAGCTTTATACTGAGATTTAAATTGTGAACCCTTGTGCCGTGAAGCATCGATTTAGTTGAATTTGGTTCTACCAGAGGTAAACATTTGAGATGCCAAAGGTTAAGAACTTGGAAAATGCCATACATGAAATTTCAAAGGTGAGATAAAATAGGTGAGGAGTCCATCTTTCTGATAAGCTGTTGTTGCCTTTCAGCTTTTCCCATCGGGGGTCGCCACAGCGTGTCAGCCTGGACTCGCATGGTAGGTTTGGCGGGATAAATGCAACACAATCCTCATATTTATCCAGGCTTGGGACCTGCACAATCAGGACACCATTTCAAGCTGCATTGCAGGCAACTGGGGGTCTTTCCCATCTCGCCATGTAATCTGGGATCAAACCACCAACCGCCTACTGGCAGCCAGCTGCTCTTACTCCTGAGCTACAGTCGCCCTCATTTAATTTAACATCTATCAAACAAACTATGATCATCAGAAATGACAGTTCGTTCTTTGTGTCCATTTTACATCTTCAGAGGGCGCTAATTGTCACCGTTGAGATGACACTTCTCCTCAAATCCAAAAGGCGACAATAGGAGCTCGCTTTGACAAATCTGACAGTGAAGGCTAAGCCTCTGATCACATGTTCCCACATCTCTAACACACACGCTCTCAGACCCTAAAAACCACGCAAACATACACACGCACCTCTGTGCGCTTGTCTCCCTCCAGCAGGACACCCCCTAATCGAGATGGAAGAGTGCTGTGGCGGATCGAAATGCCTGCAAATGACAGGGTGGGAATGGATTGGCTCCTGTGCCCTTGTCATGTTGCTCCATCTGCACCAAACAGAGAGGAAGACAGATGGATTCCATGACAGAAGGCTGGGTGGTACAAGCAGACAGGTAGTAGAAGACACAAGTGATGGGATGAAACAATATTAAGTCAATATGAAAAACTGCGAGACAGTAAATCATTCATAACTTCCTCTGTTTGATGGCGTATGTGGACTGACAGTATTTCTTTGACACCAGACACTTTGTATTTTCCCGGTGTTAAAGTGGAATGATTTGTCACGGGTTGTTAAACATGTGCTTTCTTAATAAGACTGTGTCAATTGGTTATCCAGTCGAAAGGATCTTACAGATGTTTGTTCATATACTTCAAGATGATCCAATGGGATGTCCTCTAAACAGGTGGAAAAAGCATTTCAATAACAGAGCATATGTCATTTTTAAAAAAAGTGCCACAAAATCTTCTTTCAAAGGACGAGTGAGGTCGATGGTGCTTGCATGGAGCTCTTTCTACTGTGGGAGATTGATTTACTACCTGGACGGGACAACATTTCTTTCTTTCTATAGGGTTATATTAAGTCCGTAACACAATACCAATTCACTGAATCAATTTTGACCCCTCCCGGTGGGGATTGGGCGGTTACAATAACTATGTATGGTCTGATAACAATTGAACTGACTGCTTGAATGTGTTCTGTTTAAGACAACATGGTTCCTTAAATGGAAGTGATATTGACAGTCAGCTAAAAAAAACAATAGGCTAATAATCTGGCATTTTGGGTTTAGGCAATAATGGTCCTTGTTTGTCGTTAGAAATCAAAACTATGTTGAATAATAAACATTATAGCACAATTAACATTTTTATTGCTACTCTCCCATCACCCCAAACAAATACAATCTCCATATTTCAGTATCAGTTTCTTATTACAAATATGTATGCCTTAATAAGCAAATGACCTATAGGATCATTTTTGGGAAAGGTTTAATGCTACAATGAATGGCACATAGCTATCGAGGCTACAATATCTTTCTGTTTTCCTTCTTCTTTTGTTAATGTTTTGGGACATTCCTGCACTTCTATGGGCTAATGCAAATTGAGAGAGTCAGAGAGAGACAGCAAAAGACTTGAAGAGAAATGAACAGAGGAGCAACAAGAACAGTTGTGACAACAACTGAGTCGAACACACTTAGAGGAAGGAAATTAAGTGAAGGGGGGGTTTATGAGCTGCCTTGTTAGCAGGAACCAAGTTTTGCAAGTGAGACCAGCATTATAACGGCATGTGATGACTCTAATTATCATTGGCTGGCATTATTTGCTTTCCTTTCATTAATTTTATCTAAATAAAATCTTTAAAATTCTCCATGCTTCAAATTTTCCTGAGCCAAGAATCATAATATAATGTAACATTCCAAATGAATATCATGTACTGCTTTTTATACTTTTAATGGATATACTTTTTAGATATGTTTAATTATTTCAAGATTACATGGTGACACGTTTTATGAGTTTGAAATGGGACCAGTAGTACTTCTGGAACCAAAGTTCTGAGGAAAATAAGCAGTATCACTCACCAGTTTCACTATCACTAACAGCACATTTGAAAAACATATCTACGTTTTTTTTAATTAGCTTAAATGTTCTATGAAAAATGATACTTTCCTTAGGACACTACTTGTGTCGGATGAAATACTGTAGGCTGTTGGTCAGGTGTGTTTTCCTGAGGTGATGTGGTGGCAAATATGGAGAGGCAGGTTAATGTTGTTTCCCCTCCCTGGGGGATTAATCACCTGGTTTATAACTACCTGCCAAATGCCACATAATCATCCCAGAGAGATAGGGAGTCTGCCAACAGCAAACCTGGGAGACAGCAGGGGAAACAGAGAGATTTTGTGGGGAAATAGAAATTAGCCACATGCATTTTGGCATGCAATCACTGAATATTTTGTCGCTAAATCGCACACAAACACACACACACACACACACAAAACAAGGAGGAAACAAAAATATTTGACTGTTTTATGTAGATTTCAGCTTGAGGGTACCATGCGTTTAGATTTTAATACGAAACAGTTACAATTTTTTCAACAATTTGTATTTTATGCTCCTTACATTTACCATTGCAACATCTGTCTTTTGCAGCTTGTCACCGAAAGAGACCAGTGGATTAACTCTGATATGTACATAGCAAATAGCGGTCAGGAGGAAAAAGGGAATGCAAAATAGAGGGAAGGCTATAAAAATGTCAAATTGAGATTAAAGTTATCCCATTCGTTCCTGCTTGCCGTGCTTTTCACCCATATGTGCTGATGAGAGTTTGTCTTGGACAGTGTCCTTCACTTCACCTCACGGGGTCTCTGCCAGTACTCCCCTTCTCTCTCCTCCCTTTTACACTCCTTCACCTGCATTGAGATCATAAATTGCTGAAAATAAAGCCTTGTTTCCAGTCCGTTAGACGCGCCAGCCAATGCCAAGGGCCTTCACATCCCCTTTCGCACTTCCAAAGGCACTTAGGTGGAAAAATCTGTCTCCTTCTCAGTATACCCTTGTCTGTAATATGTGCATACATCATTCAAGCAGCAACACACCACCCAGCTTACATCACATCGCCTCGCAAGGCCAAATTGTGGTGTTGATACTTATTGTAACCAGACACTTGATTAGAGACCCATTGATTTATTAATGGCTCATCCAATAAAATTATTTTTATCTGTCATGACTATTTGTTTATACAAAATATGTTTAAAAGAGAGAAGTGAGAGCAAATTATTGAAGATGCATGGGAGTGTTTTTCTTGAAGAAAAATGATCACACATCCTGTGAAACATATTTTTATTTATGGGAAACTGTCACACAATTTCATTTGTATCAATCATTTTTCTAAACCATGTGCATCAACATAGAATTACATTTACTTCAATTCTGTCCCATAGAAAGCTTGTGTGATAAACATTCAATTAAAACCATATATGTTTTTTATTCCATAAATAAGAAAAAAATAAACTTATTGTTATACCACATTTATGCTTCACTTTTTAAGACCACCTTTTTACTGGTATGACTTTCTGTGCATATGGTTCTTTTTTTCGGCTGTATACATTTTCCAGATCACCATCCTGGAATCCGACATCATCACCATTATTGACATACCTTATATTAACAGGTTCAAATATTCTCATGCATGTCCTGGTGTCAGCTAACGGCTACAGTCAGTGCATGCTGTTTTTACTCCTGTGGCTCAACTTAATGGTGTGTCTTTCACAATCTCACAGTGCGTTTCATAGCTGACCCTCTGAGGTCAACTGTGAGACTGTCATTCATTGTAATTTAAGCCTCAATAGAGGGCGCCTGTGCATAGAAATCTATGTAAAATTTAGGGAATAATATCATCTACAAACAATTACATACACAAAAATGCAAATTGTGAGCATTTGTCTTCTCAGCAGCATTCAAATAAAGTGAGAAATGTATGAACTTAGTAGTTATATAAAGGTATATATAAAGCGGACAGCCAGTATAAGAGTTATAGAGATCAAACATGATGACAACAGACTTCTTAAATATTTTTTTTAAGTTACAGACAAACTTTTTTGTATCCTTCTGTAACTACCTGAAACTTATATGTTATTCTCTTCTTGTTTTCTTTAAAACTTTGTTCGTAAGTTATTGTGAGAGAAGTAGCAGCATCTTTAGGATGTATAAAAAAGCTAGTGAGACAGAAATTCCCCAAATCAATCCAGTTAGAGGTCCCCTTTGGAAACAACACCAGCTCCTTGAGTGTTTTCTCCTTTTTTAAATCACTGTGATTTATCACATTAGCTTTGTGCTCAGACACCTCGAAGATTTTTTAAAACATTTGTGCAAAAGCGGTCCAAAAAGCACCAAAATCCTCTCAACTCTGATAGGATCCACTGCAGATGCTTCATGACACTTACATCTTTTAAATCTTGTAAACATCCACATTTTTGTCAAGACAGATGTCTGCGGATTTCAAAACAAAGCAAAAGCTCAACTGCAAATGTTGCATCCCGGTTCTTGTTTAACCCAGGTAAAAAGACTCATCAACTGTTGCCTTAGGGCTGTTTATACCTCGCCTATGTTTGGCAGCAAAATGTCTTCTGCGTCGCAGCAGCTCTCTGGTACCTTGACAGGTTCTTGTCACCTGGGTATGTATGCTTACCCTTTCCGTGAACTCTTGGTCACGTCAATTCGAGAAGACTTTTTCGTGAGAAATCTGTTGATGTTGTTTTCTTCGGTGTCAACAGTAGTGTACGAGTGTGATATCTTTGTAAAGTAATGCTGCAGAAAAATCCAAACCAATGTCCACACTAATGCAAAGTAAAACCAATGAGAGACATTTCTCAGTATATTTGGTTTGTACTGAATAACTTATTATAATTTGTACACATTCATCAGGAAAAAAATGAATTAGGATTTTTTGGAAAATTGAAACCTTTTCATGAGAAGTGTGTGAGATTGCTTTTGTTATCGTATTCCCATTAAAATGTTCTGTCATGTCTGTAGCACAACTTTAACGATTAAGGCTGCTTCAGCTGCCATCCCAAAGGAATTACTCCTTTCCCATCATCGTAAGCTCCGGTGCAGGCATAAAACCCTTGCTCAGGCTCAATTAATGTCATATAGGACACAGGTAATTTAATTCATAAGCCAAGATTACATCAGAGTGGTAATGGGCTAATGATGAAACATGATGTTTGAGTTTCAGTTAATAAGATTGCTTAACAGATAATAATGACCAGGCTATCATCTGTTACTAAGGAACAAAATCAACACCACTAAATACATTTTTTTCCAAGAATCGTGTACTTCCTGATGCACAATGTAGTGTTTTAGGCACAATTGCGATTCAAAACTCCAGATACTGTACATGCAGATTGCAATTTTCCATATTTTTACAGAAATCCAATAAAGCACATTTTCCCTTTCTGATAGCATCTATCATTCTGACATACAACACTTGAAATGTGAGCTGTACGGTCAAATGATACTGTTTTCAATCTCTTAATAGTATTTGATTTCTTGCTTGGCTCGACTTATATCGCAAAAAAGGTGTATGCTAGCTTCTGAAATGTATTACAAAAAACAGGCACATAATACAATTACATTCTCATTGTCATAAGATTTCTTTTATTTTAAATTTTTTGGCATAAATTATTTAAGAGATACAATAAGCGACAAAGTATGCCTCCTCAGTGATTGAAAACCTTGCGGCAGGTACATTTTATGTGTTAGAAATCATATTGTGGGCAGGAATAAGAGTTAAAAAAGGTAAAGAATTCTACTCAAGAACTCTATTCTATCTGAACAAAATATCCTACTATCTTTGACAAAACTTGCACAAAAAAAGTACATGAACTGCTTTGGGAAGTCAAAGACTGATTTAAGTAGTTTAACCAGCTGGCTTGACATGATTATTGCATTAAAACATCGAAATGCATTGTTTTAAGGACTGGTGAATAGCAGCATAGCAACATGTTGACATCTTGTTCTAATGTCCTGCTTATTTTTAAGTTTATCTATCTCTCTTCCCATTGCAGTCTTTAATTTCTTCATTCCTCAGTGCAGACAGGTATAGTTGTTTAACGCCGAGAAACTAGAGCCTTGATAAGCGTGGGTTTCCACCTTTGAGGTGTAGGCAGAGAGGTACTGACACACAGATTAATAGCACTATCTCTTTGCTTTTCTCCGTCTCGCTCTCCCTGTGTTTTGGCTGGATGCATATCAGCGGCTTCCTTTCTGTTCATCAAACACATGAATAATAATTATACACTGTGCTAATTCATTGTTTCATTCTTCCTCTATTCTCTGGAATTCATGCATACTTAAGCTGCTATTATTCCGACATGGGTCATTTCGTGGTTACAATGGGCCCCGCATAGCAGGTCTCTACTTTGCATTGGTGTCCTTGGGTGTTTCATTGCCTGCATGGACCAGATAGACATTTTACTATACAATATGAGCTCACAGGTTATAAAAATAGGGAATTTTCATCATCCCCAAAATGAATGGTATTGAGGAGGAACACAAACCACTCTCATTGTCATGATAGTATTGGGACTGCAACAAATTATGATCACAAAGCGTACTTCTAATGTAATCTTGAGGTAAACGCACAGAACAACCATTGTCAATAAACCCTCCACCCCCACGATCCCTGGGTTGTGAAAACGATAACCTTCAAACAGCATCAGTATCACACACAGAATCAATATGCTCTGTTCTAATGTGTTAACATATAAATCCTGTAGATGAATGGAGAATTTCAGTGTAAATTATGCAAGCAAGGTTGAATGTAATCGTGGCAGTTTTAACGTATTGGATATCTGAATTTTGAGATGTTACATACATAACCATCAATATTTCCAGTATGAAAAGCTGCGATGCGTGTAGAAAGATAAACAGTTTAATGTTGTGAAGTACTCAAAGTTTTTGAGTGACGCACTCAACAACTCTTTTAATGAGAGATAATGAATAGACCAGACAAAATACACAGGAGACATGACAAGTTTAGAATTAGCAAAAAACTCCACTGTAACTGAATGATGTTATCTATTTTGTATTTAACTTTTGATTGATTATGATTGAAGCCATTCTCATATAAAGGAAGAATATGGGGAATTAAATCTGTCAATTTTTGGAACCTTCTGTAGATATTGGATTAAATTGGTATTGAAAAAATGGATGGATGGACAAATTATAAACATATCAACAAATGAGGGGATGTGCAATTTGATCAGACATCTGAACATTGATCTTGAATCTCCAAAATACATAATCTTAGACGTCATTGATTTATTTTACGAGAAAGGATGTGTTTCTCCAGACTTCCATACAGGTGAATCTAAATGTGTCAATCCCTTCAGTATTAATGTATAGTTTAGCAACATGCCCATTTTACTGTTGAATAAAAATTTGAAAGCAATAACTTTCTTTGGTAGAGCAAACAACTGGATTTGTAATCGCTCATTAATTCCCTCCAAAGTAAAAGATAAGGATTCCAGGCTTTGTGGTACACATAGCACCTCTGCAAAAGATCCTAATTTTAGACGATGCATTTACATCATGTGAAGCTCAGCTCATTTTCCGTGTCCTCCACTTGAACCCAGTGTTTATCTCTGCAGCAAAGCCTCCTCCATCCTTATTCTGTACATTTCAAAGGAGGCATGAGCCTCTGATTTGCATAATCCAGAATGTACTGCATTTGTGTGTGGAGACGTGTACTGGAATGAGCACTGAGTTATTCTATGCGATCCCAAATCTAATTATCCCCAACTGGCCTAGGGAACAAGACCAACTCAATGTGCAAGAGAAAGAATCTGGTCAAATTTAAAAATGGAGCAGACAAAAAAAAAGTGCCAGACAGAGTACTAGTGATGAAAATCTCCATGGCTGAACTGTATATCTCTTACATTGCCCTTACGTTGTGTTTTCCAACTTTATCCTCCTCCAACATTTGATAAACGAAACTTGAAGAATTTCTAACGTTAAAAAAAAAGTTGTGAGACATCAGATCTGCTTTTGTCCAGATGATTAAGAGAGCACTAAAAACTTTATAAAAAAACTTTATAAGGCGACGAAAAAGCATGTGTCTGTATCTCAACACTCATGCAGGGCCAGCGCAAACTGGCAGGAGCAGACAAACAGGCTCTGCTGAGAAGTGGAGCTTGGCAGAGATATGATCCACACAAGAGCCTCTTTAGATCTGAATCTTGCCTTCGCTTAGGTATGCACATCCACATCATCTCCCTCCTCAACTCTCCTCTCTCCATCTTCTCACTGAATTCCTTCTTCCAAGCCTCCCGCTCATTAAAACTCTTAATTGACTCATTCACACCTGCTCATGCACTGGCTCATTTGGGACAGGCCTCCACCACCCGAACAGATTTTCTCATCAACTATGAGCTCACTCTGATGCACACTGTCCTTCGTTCACCTACAGGGCAAAACACTAATCTGAGTCTGCACGGGTGAATGTGGGTGAACGCAAGTGTGTCAAAGGCTGCCAGTTTGTGAGAGCCGACATAGAAAAAAATTGGAGTTTTGGCTCAGCTGTTGCAATGTCCGTGGTCTCTTCTCCATAGTAGTGATTTTTTTAAAAAGTTTAAACTTCATGATATTCATATGTACGTATATATTTATATATATATTAAAAAAATATATATATATATATATGTGTGTGTGTGTTTGTGTATATACATATTAACATGTTAATCTGTTAAACCTGTTAGCCACTATATAAGATTTAATTTTTTTTGTGACTTTAGAATTGGATAATATATATGTCTGTATCAACAGAGCAGCAAAAAGGTAAAAATGGGGAAAAACATAGACATATCCCTTAAAGAGTGCCCTCAATTTCAGACTGAAAGAAACCATCAAAGCTTAAACTTTTCAGCCGTCCCTCTGCTCTCAACCTTTGTCTTCCTTTGGCCCGTCGGTACCATCACCAACAAATTCTTCATCATAATCACATTTCTTAAATGTAGATGGTAACCTTTTGGAAGAGACAGGAAATGAGATTTCCCAAAATACACCAGAAGGTGGTCTGTGAATGTAAGTGGGCGGTTGTTAAGTGTCCAAACTCCCATCCATCACACGAGACACATCCTACTCTGTCAAGGTCTTTGTCACCACAACAAAATCCTGTCCCTGCTCCATATATCTCCCGACAGAGAGTAAATTTTGTTTTTGTGTTTTTCCTCATAACCTTTTTAATAAGTGTTTTCATCTATTTCTTAAGGAACATGAGTGTATTACCTTCAGCCAGTACTACTTTTGATTTAGCGACATTGGGCTCAGACTATTAAGCATGATTTTGTCATGAACTGGATAAAAAGTACATTTAAATGCCTAAAAGATGCCTGTATTCATAACATGTTAACAAAGTCGGGCCATTTGTAAAATATTTTCAAGTGCTTGGCTGACATACATTTAGGTGTCAGGAATCATTGGTAAAATTAAAGTAGCTAGTTGTGACTAAATGGGTTAGCATTGGAGTTAAGGTAATATGTTCCTAGATCAAGGACGATGAACTTTGGTCTTGGCACCCTAATTCCAAAATGTCTCTGAGATATCTCATGGCTGTTAGAGCAAGTTCCAACACTGCAACATTAAGTTGCTCCCCTGCTCAAATATTGTGTTTCCAACAGTCCAAAGATCAATAGGTCACGCGTCATCTGGATACAACTGCTCCCATTTCCAACATTTTGTCATTCTGTAGTCTGATTCATGAATATTTAGTTTCAGTGGCCTATTTCTCAAAATGTCCCAGTCTTATGATGCAGACCTTGTCAATCTGAGTTACGTTCGAACTAGAAACACCTTAGTCTTGTGTCTTTCACCTATGTAGACTTTGGGACAAGTGACAAGACGCTTGCTCTGGGCAGAATTCAAACCACAGATTCTGTTCTGTGAGCAGCATCAATATCAATCTGACTTCCTGCCGCGTACACATGTTTTCAGCGGCAGATTAAAAAGATTCAAACAGACCTTCCCTGGGCCTAAACTGTTAATATGTGAAAAGATAAGTTAAAAAATGTAGATCCGTAATTACAGGCCAACAGGAATGAGTCTCAATAACATATTTATAACATATTTAACGTAGAAGTCCCTGTCAGGCATCAAACAACCAAAAAGTTGAGTGTGCATGGAGCTCAGTACATTAGCGTGACCCAGGAGGGAATTGTGTGTGTGTGTGTGTGTTGAGGGGGGCAAGCACAAAGCTTACAAAGCTCTGATCTAAGATAAAAACAATGATTCTGTGGATACAGGGAGAATCCCCTCCAAATTAACTTGAAAGTAAATGCCACAGGCAGGTGAAAACTAGTGAGAGAGAGAGAGAGAGGGAAAGGAGGAGGAACCATTATGGAGTACAGGCCTTGCACCTCCATGACAGATTGAAGAAGTTCTGATAATGCCTAGAAACAGCTGCTTTTCAGACAGTGTGGAGGCGCTAATTGTTGTTGCACAAGAAAAAGGCACTGAGCAGAAATACAACAGAGGCCAAGGTCTACCACACCAGATGGGACTCCAGGTGCAAAAAGGCCTCAGACGATCTAGCATAATAGTGCGGAATAAGAGAGACCGTATGGGACACGTGGAGCTGACTTTGGGCTAAAATGTCAAAAAGTTAAAATTACAATTCTAGTCTGAGAGACACATGTCAAAAGTGTTTTTACATATTTAGTGGGTATAATGAGGTATTGTTTACAAACTTTTTTTATTATCTCTTTTTCCTTAGGCTTACAAAAAGCCAACACAGATAAAAGCTTTTAAAAAAGTGTTCTCGCAGCTTTCTTCATGCTCAGTGCGTCTCTTTGCCTCCTCTGCACCCCGTACTTCACACCACTCCAAGATTAGTTCTCCCTGAGTGAAGCTCGCTCTAGGAAATTGGCCTCATTAACAGCCAACGAAGCCACGCTGAGGGCAATCTGGCTCTCTCTGCGATTAGTCCACAGAAGGCCCTTAATCTGCCGTGCGCATGATGAACACTGGTGGAGAAATTGAAACCGTCCATGGCAGGACAGCCCTGTGTTATTATAACATAAAGAACAGTTATTAAAGTGTCTGCAGCATGGGGGAGTCAATCCTAATAAGCTCAACAGCGCTGCCTCTGCCCTCTCTCTGTACCTTTTCTAATTTCCTTTCCATCCTATCAAACTCTTTCTTTCTCATACACTCTTTTCAGACTTCTTTTTTCTGCTCATTCTTGCATATTTGCAATAAAATTGCTGTGATTAGCTGCATTTGTTCCTTTTGCGATTTATTAATTGTCAGTGAAAACCAACTAGTTCAATAAGACATATGTTGAATAGGGAATTGGGATAAAACATTAAGAAAAAGACACAGTAAACCACTGAAATTGTATTTAATCAGTGTCTCACTAAATCTATATATAATATAATATGTACATACAATTATAGATACAGATTTGATTATTTTGTAATAATTTTTAATCC
Source organism: Menidia menidia (assembly GCA_907169785.1). Lineage (NCBI taxonomy): Eukaryota > Metazoa > Chordata > Actinopteri > Atheriniformes > Atherinopsidae > Menidia > Menidia menidia. The sequence continues at coordinate 4,936,776 of CAJRST010001113.1, read as the reverse complement.
TACTGAAAATATAACTATTTCCTAAGAACTTTAATAGACAAGGAATGTGAAGAGAACATTTTTTTCAATTCAATAATTTATTGATCAATTATCATTTAGTATTGTAGGATTTTAAGCTTTTATAGGGCATGTAAAGGGATGTTGACGATACTGATACTTTTCCCCCTCCATTATAATTGAAGATGTTAATGAATAACCTTTGATCCATGTCACACTCTTAAGTAACTATTTATGAAGATGTAACAAATTGAAATTCATGTGCTATTACATAAGTTAAGGGGAAAAGTTTGCAGCTGGAGTGCCTAGTCTATTAATCAGCCTGAGGTTAGAGTGTGGGTCAGTGAGATTGAGATAGTATACCTCTTACAAAATTGCCACAAAAAGAAAAAATATGGATTCACCTGTGTCTGCACAATTAAACCATTATGGTTTGTAACAGATGTGAATATAGGATGGTTTGTTTTCATGTGTGTGTGGACTAATTCAAACACTTTCCCCTTACGTGACCAATGGTAAAATCAGACAATAAAACTAACCATTGTTCAAATAATGACATTCAAAATAAACATTTTGAAAATGCAAACATGTTCACATAGATAACTTTCAGATGCTTTGCACTGTTCTGTGATATCTGGATGATAAACGCTGCTGACAATTTTGTTTTTTTTCACTCTCCCACTCTGTGGGGTCTGATCATTTTACAGTTGTATGCAACTGTTGCTTCACTACTCTGTGTGGTGATTTACCCCAAGAGTTTTCACTCTAAGATACTGGTGCTGTCATATATCATTTACTACCTCTGACTTGACAGTTGTGCTGGCTCTGCACTTATGTCGCGGAGAATATAGCAGTCAAATGTTACTGTAAACACTGACACATCCGATAATTGTGTTTTTATAAAGTAAATAAAGATGATGATAAAGAATGGCAAATTTTTCTGCCTTAGAAATAGTCTTTGTGTAAAAAAAAAAAAAAAGTTTAAAAAAATGTTGCAGATAGTTTGACACAGAACATGTTAATGCTCAGTAGTGTAAAAATTGGTCAGATTAATATAATGACAAATTGCATGGAACTACAGAGTGGTCACCCAGACAAGATGACTGCATTTTTCCTATAAACTTTAGTAACAGATATGTATACATTTTAAAAAATCTATTACGCAATCCCAGAAATGCTACAATGCTACACCAATGGTCAGGGCTGACCATACTACATTAAACAACAGAGGACTGACACAGAAACCTTGACTATTTCCATGCATAAGGTTAAAAGATGATGAACTATTACAATTACTAGAAATGCCAGAAGTATGCTTAATGGGAAAAGAATTAAGCCTCCCATCCAAAGAGGACCTCTGGAACTGTAGGTGTGTAACCACAGTTCCACAGCTGGCTGGCTACCGCCCCGACTCAGCTCAGCGTCTGGCAGAATTTCTCTTTTGGGCTCAATGGGGCATTCAGTGCAGTTGTGTTGTGGATAAAAATGCTGAATATACATAATGCTTTCCATGGCACAATTTCTGAAGTGTCTGCAGGTATAACATATAGGTCTTCATAGTTATAATTTGTTGCTTTTTTGTTAACACATACCTGCTCCGAAACTTCTCTCTGTCAAAGCTGTCTAAACAACACAACTTTCTGATGTAAGGGAGTGTGTAAAATGTGGAAAAAAATACCTGAAGCAGGAATCGATCAAATTCCAAATGTCAAATCTCCAAGTTTCTGTTTTGTTTTTTGTAAATTGCTATCCATTGCATGTACAGTATTTCTGCTCATCATTCGAATCCTCTAATACTATACCACATGGGAATTTGAATTTTTAACTATTTAAGAGATTATGATTGTCAGTTGGAAAAAAGTTGAAATAAGATGGGACTACTTTTTGTAGTAAGTAGGAAGAATGTAGATTGACATCAACATTGTTTGATTATTGGATCATGGTAAGCACATAATTGTTTTACCACCCCATTTAATGCTCACACCAAAAAAGGGATTAGGTTGAGGAACATCATCCTTCTCATGTTTAGACATATAAACACTTTCTCCTGTCCAATTTAATGCTAATAGTTTAGCGGCATTGATAGCAATGAACTGAGATAAATGAAAACACAGAAAAATGCAATGGGAATTTTCTCTATGTGCATGAAGGACATATGGTTCTCAGATTGCTCTTAAACTCTAGGTTTGGTCAGCAGAATGCTGCTTACTGTTATCTGTTAATGGCACGTTCAAAGCACCAGCATGCTCTTGCTTGAAGATTGCTTAATTTGTCAACATGCCAGGACCATGCAAACAGTTCACAATTACAACATGATTTATGGAGCAAAATAAAAAAAAGCAAAGAACACTTTTTGCGAAGACTCCACATCAGCGTTGAAACTATGGAAAGGCATTAAGCTTCAGAAGATTTGTTTAAGGGCGAGTCACTTGGCATAACAAAAGATGACGTTGATATGAAGTTGATCACAGAGAGTCTTATATTCTCTTGATCTGAGTTCCTCACTATGGTCACACTCACTGATCATAGATGAGTTATTGACCTCCCTCAAAACAGAGTCAGCAGTGGAACGGCAGCAATTCATCACATGCGTCATGGCTAGGGATAAAAGGCTTCTCATAGGATGTAAATGAATGAAATATAGGAAACCTTGTCTTCTGTTTCTCAGCCTACTTGAATTTCCTCTCCAACAGCAATATAAAGTCCAGTTTATTTTCCATGGATGATACCCTATCTGAAAAAAGTATATCAATGATTTTGCTGAAAAACTCATCCCAGTTTTCTCTCTAATGATTTTTTATGGGCCAGATAGACAACAACTTAGGACTTTGCGAACAGATTGTGTGTTGGAAGTGAAAACTGACAGACTGTACTGACAGACTTATTTCCAGAATATTTTCCAAACTTGTCTGCACTGAAGTAAATATCACACGTCTGCAATGTTAAAAAAAAAAAATAGCATGTTCATGTTGTTTTACATTTCTTATAAATGGCATCAGCAACATCTCCTGTGTTCTGTGTACCGAAGCTGTGTTTGGAGATACAAGATGTTTTATGTCTATAAACACAAATACTAAAAAATATAAACCAAAAGAAACACCAAAAACTATAACCTTACTTGCTAGAGTTAGACACTATGAATCAAAATCATGGCATAACATTCCCTGACCATGGCCACATTTTGACATCTTGGCAAAAAACCCTGGCAGGACACTCCCTCCATGTTAATTCTATAATATAACAATGTCAGTAGCTTAGTTCAGAGCTGGACTGAAATATTAAATAGCTGAAGTCTGTTTTATTCAAACTTTGAACAAAATGATCATCCAAGATCCCTTCAGGGATAGTGAGATTATACATTCAGAAGTAAAATACCTTCTTATTTCCTCAGAACATATGGGCTGTGCACAGCTGTGCCTTTACGCACTCTGAGAATTTAAGTCCGTCATTACATGTGTTATCCTCTGTATCTGCTTTTATTACGATATATGTATTTACTCCTACCTTTGTTTCTGCCCATGTTGAAATAGTTCACCTGCAAGCGTCCACATAGGACTAATGACAAGGTGAACTCTGTTCAATTAAGAAGCACGAGCCAAAAGTGTGCATTCCTCAAAGCTAGAACAGGGACAGGTCCCGATCAATAACTGCCGCTACAGCCATGGCGTATTAGCAAACACCACCACACCAAATAACTGAGGGCTGACCTTTTCCTTTAATGCTTTCTTTGCTCAACCTCGGGCCGTAGCCACTGTGTGATAGCTGCAAGGAGAAAAGGTGAGCATTGTTTTAGTGGTTTGTAAATGTAATGCAGATTGATCACTGTCTTCACAGTCTTGCAGCTGTTATCGCTGTTTGCCAAGGCTGCTCAGAATAAAAAGGACAGGGCTGAGGTTCGGTTGTGAAGTGATTCATGGACCTGACAGTCTTTATTTATATTGAGTCATTGTATGTTTTTGTACAGGAGATGGCCTTTTTACACTTCAGGTAATTTCATCTTTCATGCATAAGTGCATATCATAAATTATTTAGGGTTTTCAGTAGATAGGAGGGATCTGTGTCCAGCTGATATTTGCTTATTTCTGATTCAGTTACGTGCTGCAATAAAAGTTGTAGTTTTTTTAATCACAAAAAAGAAACAAAAAGTATCAAAACTCTTGATTTTTTTTCTTTAAACACCATAGAAAACATCCAAAATAAACAGATTCAACAACATTTTGAGACAAATACGATATATTATATGTATCCAACTAACACAGTTTTGAATCCAGTAACTCTACCATCTATTGCTGCTTTGTGAGGCAGTACTTTGCATAAAGCAGCAGATGGACATCTACATTAGGAACCCCTGACTGGGCTACTTCATCAGACTGTCGATCAAACTCTTGTTTTCTCTCTGATCTCCACTCCTCCACATGCATAAGGAAGGATGGTAAAGACTCTGGTCCCCCTGCAGTGAGAACTTCTGCTGTGAGTCAAGCTGATATTCAATAATGATATCACTTCCACGGATTACGTCTTTTTGGGGTGATGGCTTGACAATAGTTCAGTACAACTCACATTTATCTTGATGATAAATTGCTGAGAGTTTGGATGGCAGCTGGCGAACAGACTTCAATGTGTGTGCCTTTTATTGTATGTGTGAGTAAGGCGGCAAGGAGCATTGTGTACTCAGCCTAGCAACATCTGCTCCGCGCCAACTCTGAAGACTTGTCAATAAACATCCCTCTGTAGATTCATCTTCTTTTTCCTCTTGCAACATCCAATTCCAGCTATTTCCCAAGTGATAAAAACATCTAGCTATGAATGCTGTGTGAAATAATCCACCAAGTAACAATACATGCTGTAAATTAGGTTGCAAATGAAGCCGTTGAGTCCATCCAGGGACAGGGAATATTGTGTGATATATCAAATCCTACTGTTCTAATGCTACCTCTAACAGATGAGGGAGTGAAGTTAGAAGCAGATTGTATTATGTTGAGAGCCATCATTCAGAGGTTACATACAGACCTAAACAGCCCATTGATTCCACATTTACATCTCCGCACTACACACACAAAACATGAAATCTTAACTGTGCTGACTGGTGGTTTGTTGGTATTTTTGTCACTGCACACAATTCCACATCCATCCGCAATAACCCTTCCAATCCTCTTCGAAGTTAAACTGATTTGCATTCAGTCAACTTGAAGCAGGAACGCATGAGCCAAGGCTCAATCGGGATTAGACAGCACCCCTGAGACAATGGCAGGTAAACAGGCACTTCACATGAGTTTACATAGTCAATTAGAGATCTTAGCTATAGGCATGGGCTGCATGTTTGCTGATTCTGCATTTTACCCAGAGGAAGTTATTTTCTATTCTGTGCCTTGAAAAGGGAAACAGGCCAAGAACGAGAGGTTCAAAAGGAAACTGAAACACGACTGCCCTCTCAGAGTTGAAGAGGGTAAGTTAAGAGGTTTCTCACAAAAAGATGGCAAATCTTTCTCATCACATCTTTAGCAACATGTTCATTACTTTCCCTCGGTGCTGCAGCTTTACATTTGTTGTTAACCTTTGCTCATTTGAGGCCGCTGCACCGGTGAACTTACTAGTATTGCAGAGATGTGTTTAGCCTGCAGGTGATTCTTCGAGTCTGAATTGGAGCTCCTCACTGATGATAAATGTTTATTACCTCGACAAAGTGAGCAATCTTCTATGGTTGCTGTGGATCTTTTCACTAACAAGTTTCTGGATGTAAATATTGTCCTGTTTCACCAGCTCTGTGAGCTGCCCTTGCACACATGCACACATGTGACTTGACATCCTTGTGTTCTTTTTACTGCTGTTTCAGAATTGGTTTAATGAGAACATTAGGAAACTTCTTATTTTTTGATGCACCTATGAACAATCTATGCAGAGGGAACCGTCTTAAATTACCATATATTGTCACCGGCAATTCATTAACTGGTAATATCATATGTAAAGATGGAATAATGTATTTTAAAATGTTGCCCTTTGGGTCATCATCAAACTCAACATTGGCTCAGGTAAGACTGAAGTTGTAGACACAAAAAACAGAAGGACAGACAAACGTATGCGCGCAGAGACTGAAGATTCATCTGTTCCAGTGAGATTACTCAAATCTCAGTTCATCCATATATCTGCTTTTCTTTTGCAGCCGAATATGATACCGACCAGTGATCCAATTTCAACTTTACAATAAAGAACAACAGGAGAGATGCTGAATAGCCTAGCAAACATATTTTGAGTTGATGTAAGTTGCACACACATTCAAGTCTGGATTAAAATAATTGAACCAGCATAACATGTTGTTGACGGGTCTGGTAAAGCCTAAAATCAGATGCAAGTGAACTCAAATGAATGGCATTATACAGTGGGTATACAGCTACAGCAAATACTTAGATTCACATCCAGATCCTATTTATGTTTACCCAAAAGTTATTGTAATTTTATGGATTTAAACCTTCTGCTCAGATAAACTGTCATAGTATGAAAAATGTTGATGCTACATCAATCAGAAGTGATGTCCTGAAAATAAACAGCCCTAAGCACAGCTGTGATATTTGTGTGTGTTCGTCTGTGTGCGTGTCCCAGGAAGTAACAGCCAGTGAAGTGGGAGTGTGGCAGCTCAGCTGTACTGTCGGCAGATGGAGAGAGGAGAACCATAGATAACACAGCTGGTCCAGTGCTTTACCACTCATTTTGAATGTCAACATTTCCTTAATTTCCCATCACAAGTTTTTCTGTCTAAATTGGAATGCCCCGCAAGTATTTTTATTTCCTTTCTGTTCGCCAATTTGAGTATCGCATTAACAAGAATAATCAGCAGAGCTGTACAGAACTCATACCCAGGTGGTAAGCGTATTCACACGTGTGATGAGGCAATTTTAAATGTGAAGTTTGCAAGGCGACAAACCCGGATGAAATACGTGATTAAGTGTGTCATTTTGTGTTGAACTCTTTGTGATCATCTACTAATGATATTGCACTCACCACAGGCATATTATATCGAGATACCCCAAACTTTTTAACACCAAAAATGTTTGTTTAAACCCATCTACTTCCCCTCACATCAAACTGCTTTGACCCCTCAGAACTGGAGTTCTGAACAGGAAGTATATCCACTTACAAGAAGACATACTCTTAAGTTATGGAAACATGAAGGGTTGGCATTACACTGTTTCCTGCTGGTTTAACTGGATCACAATTTCCTCTAATAATGATTTTTCAAAGATAATTGGGCTGGTTCATTACTTTTGAATGGACCAAGATGTCTGCACACACAGAAGAGCGGAGAAGCAGCTGCCAGCTGTGTTGTTAACAGATAAAATCAATCAGTCTTGTCTATTTCTTATCATCGATTTGTTGCTGGGATTGCTGCAGCTCCCTTTTTTTTTCAAAAGCAAGAATTCAGGGGTGTGTTGGTAGTTTATTTTTTTAACAATGTGATGTAAATGTTATCTTTCTGTTATCATGTCTTGCAGTTTACCAGTCATACATAAGGGCCTATCAAATCATTTACAGAGTTTTGTCATTGCAGTTAGAAGAATTAAAAGGACATTCAGATTTAGCACATTTGGAACAACAAAATCTAATTTAAAAATTGTTTATAAGATTATTATCAGCAGTACAGGTTGATGTATTTATACAAAAAGTAGCTTTACCCATTACATGCACAATTTTAGTTATCACCTAATTCCAACTAGTTACACTATCACACTGCAAGACATTTGATTGTTCTATTCAAGTTACTATCTTTTCTATCTGGGACTACAAACCGTAGCCAGATATTTCGTCTTTTTGGCTTCTCTGTAAGCATCTTCTCTCTTTTGTGACTAGCAGGTACAATGATTTACAGACCACCTCAGCTCTGACAAGGACGGACAGACGCAGTCAAAATGTTGCATCTAACGAGCTTCTGTTTCCCTCCACAGGCAGGACACGACGCCCTGCATATTCAGGGCAGCTGTTCTCATCACTTCTTTTCATTCATGTCTCTGCAGCTCTGAACAAATCACATATTTTATCAGCAAGCAGGCCAATAGTTCAATGATAACTTCTTCTTTTCATTTATTCAGTGTCACTTGCAGTCAACTGGCCAAAATCAAAACTTCCCTTCACTTAACTGACGCTAAGTAAAACATAAAAATGGAGTGAAAGAAAATCACATTTAATTCTGGAATAACAGCTCCGCTCGCAAACCTTGAAATGGGAAAGGTTACAGTGGAGTTCTGCGAGTCACCCCTTCTACCAAAACAAGATCCACAGCAGGATAACTGTACAGGTAGATAACCAAAGTAGAATTTGGCTCCCATTTGGTGCCAACTGTTGATCCCTGCAGACTCAGAACACTTTTCCTGGGTTTCGATAAGGCTGTCACTCTTGTCACTTCATCATCATTCAACAAAGCAGAAGCCAAAAAAGACTCTTACTCATGACACAAGCTTCTACAGATAGCAGGGTAGCGCCATACTGCTTCTTCTCTTGTTCCTTCATCTGAAATGAGGCATCGAAACCAGTGTGTGAGGATTAAATACAGCACATTAAGAAGAGTCAAGCATACTTTCATAGAATACTGTGATGTCACAAAGGGGCATTACAATCATTAATATATTGATTACAATGTTTTGACCAAAAAGGCACGTTTCAGTTACAAAATTCTACTGGTTTGCATGTGCTGAAATGCTTCTTTAAAACTTTCTTTTGCAAGAAACTTGACTGGGGACATATTTTTATTACTCATTTTTTTAAACTCTACACAATGATGTGGCAGTGACTGGCATCAAAGGAAGAAGCTAATGGTTTTGAACATGTAGCTTCTTTGAATCCGTGCATCTTTCTTAGTGCTACTAAGTGTCAAATTCCTTCAACTTGACACGACAAATGAAGAAAGAATATCTCAAGGGTATGCATTGCTGCTGCCATTTTAGAATCCACATGTGAATGATGGCTTTTTTAACGCAGGGATCCCAATGCAGCATCAGATAAAGCTCAGTTGGGTTTTCTTTTCTTTTGAAAATGTCATATTTCTGTTCTAAATTTGTATTCTATGGCCACCCTCTGTTTGAGGTGACTGATAGGATGTACCTGCATGTGAATAGGTTGGAGTAGGTGTCTTGTATGAATAAAAAATGCAGGTGTGAGCAATATCGTCGCTTGTAAATACACCCACAGCCTCATAATGCAAGAGCTTAACCCAACATAACATTTGATATATTACTGCTCCAAAGCTTTTACCAGGCACAGCAAATGCACTTCGGGTTTATGAAGGTGTAGTATCTTTAGCTGAAACCATCTCATGGACAACATGCTTATGCCGTGGGTCTGCGGAATACTTAAATACAAACTTGTTCACTGACGAGTTCTAGTTAAATTACAAAAAAATGAAGATGCAATTCCACAGCTGAAAAAAGTTTTTTTTCTTTTGTTTTTTTTTACTGCTGATCATAACAAATTGATAATTCCACTGCATTTTACTTGAAGTAACTTTTAATCCTGTCGATCCATATTGTCATTTGGTAAAGCATGTACTGCCACTGATTTAGGGAAAACCTCTCGATGATCACAAAGAAAGGTGGAAACAACTAAGAAGGGTGTCTTTGAAGCTAACAGAAATCACTTTCATACAAGAAGATGGAATGGCACCAAAAATAAGTGATTTTCCAATGTTTGAATTGTCAATGTACAAATTGTGTTCAGTGCCTTGTGCTTTTGAAAAAAAAACTGCATATATTAGTGTTTGCTCGTATGCGGTAGTTATGAATAAGTTGTGAGTTTTATTCACGTGACATCAATTCTTGCAGTTTATTGATCATAGGGAGACCACCATTCTTTCGTAGTTCCGCATGGGGAAGTGTATTGACTCCAGTAGGCTGCTGTGTGTTGCAGCATTAAGGGGGGAAGATGAGAGTGTCTATCCTGATATGATGGATGACCATGGGCTTCAGATGCACTAATTGGCTCTTGATGAGGCTGGTGTTCCTCCGTGAAAGTGTACCAGGCTAGATTAGCACATTAGCAGGATTAATCAATAAGGGTATTAAGGTGTGCTGTTTCTCACTGATTCCTTTTTTCTATTTTCTGTTTTAAATCTATTTACATACACCAGTGTGATCCATTACAAGTAAGAGTAATTTCAAAATTAATTCAATTATTACCATTCACGCAAGAAGAGTGCATATCACTTTAATTACTGTAGAAAAAATACACAATGGTGGGACAGAGAAAGTGATATATGAAACAACTAAGAAAACCAATTCCACTGCAATACTATCAGACATATACAGCTGTTCCATTGGTTCACCCTCCTGCATTACTAATCTATTGGCTGCTCTCCACACCACACTTGTGTTAGCGATGATTTCAGAACAAACTAGATCTATAAGCAACTAGTAAACTTCATTGTAAAGAAAATAAACCTATCTTTTCAAGTTTTGTTTGTCAATGTCATTCAATCATAAGTGCTGCAACTCAGTTGTTGGCTCAGGGGTAAGAGCAGTCGCCTGCCAATGGATGTTGGACAACATTTAATTTTTTATTATCCTTGTATTATGGCATTTCAGACTTGCAGTACAATATATGGAAAAAATTAGGCAACAAAGGAGAATTACAGATAATTTCACCAGGTGATTTCAGATGGCCATTACGGTCATAATTCGGCTAAGAAAAATAATAATAATTTAACATTTTTAAAAAATTATAAGAATTATAAATCATTTTTAGAGAAGCAAAAGGACTTAAATGGTTTGATTTTTAATTTGGAGCATGTCAATAGCTGTCAAAAGATTTAGTTAACCAATGATAAGAATGTGCACATAGGTTGAAACATTGAACACATTGAAACATGCACACTATAAGAGTAGCAGTAGCACCAAACTGTTCACTGTTTGCATGACACTGCCTTTCCCAGGAACAGCATTGAGTTTGGTTACATCACTCAGAAGTATCTCAATAGAATTATTAATAATTTATCAGGTAATAATAATAATATATTTTAATATGATGGGATTACAATATCTGATAGCAATCTTCGTTAAAGAACAATGGAAAAACACCGTCCTCATGGGATGGGTGAGGACTTTCATGTGTCCTTACACTCCACCATGGCTTCCACCGAACAAAGCGTGTGAGATGAGAAGGGGTGCAATATTTTAATTCAAACTCTGGTTGAACCCTGCATTTGAATACTTTTGAAATCCTCTGCAGGCCTGTCATGCAATTTTAAACACATCTATACAATCCAGCCTGTAGTTATTGCCTTTCATGTCTATCACCACCTCATATTTTTCCACACGATAAAGCCTATTATTAGAAAAAAAAACATTTAGCTTTTTTTGCCTGTTATCAAAAACATGTTACATGTTTACATTTTAATGCAATGTGTTTTTTTGGTGTACTACCTCCACACCAATACTAATTTGATCATGTCTTTCACCAACACAGAAACTCCTGCTACATTGGAAACCAGAGCGCTTACTTTTCAAGACATTTTAGAATCATTTGGTCACTTACCATGCTTTAAAATTATGTTAGTACAACCTCTGATGAACAACACATCATTTTTACCCACAAAATAGCAAAAGCATTGGGTAAAAAACAAGTCTATCCGTACTGCTTTTAGAGGAAATAATAAGGTATCGGCCAAGTGCTGCAAATTAAAAATGCTCATCTATGTGATCACCGGCAAATCTGTCTGTAAATGGATAGGTTTTGTTGGCCAGTCTGTAACTGTCAGGTCTGTGATAACAAAGAGCTCAACAATATCACCAATGATCATAGGGGAGCAATTGTTTCTACAGAGGGTTGTAAGGCCATTGCCATAGAGTTTGTCGTCCACAACACAACTGTAAAACACAACAATACAGGACTACTGACAGTCTTTACGGAAGTGGATATCTCAGCAAGTTCACTGTGAGGTCAGACTGTACAAAGCTCAGAAAAACAGCAAATGAAAATAAAAGGAAAAGCGCTATGGCTCAGACCCTGCTGGCTTCACATGAAATGTTAAAGTTTTCAAAACAGTACAGATAGAAGAGGCTTATTTGGATGTTTGTTAGGAAAGAGTCTCATCTCTCTAAAGAATAACAGTACATTATAGCATAGGCACCAACCCCAATTACATTTTTAAGAATTCAAAAGGATTATGACAAAACTATAGCAATGTGAGAGATGGATAAGGTCGTACAGCAGGGGTGTCCAAATTTGGTCATTGAGGGTCGCTGCCCTGCAGGCTTTAGGTGTTTCCCTGCTTCAACACGCCAGCATCAAGTACCGGTGTCAATGCCAAAGGGTTTCTGCCATCTGGTCCGGCAGAGTCTTGGCGTGCGGTCATGTCAAGCCCAATGTGTGTAGGGTTATAAGGTCATTTCCAAAGAATTTTGAATTTTAGATATTTACAGACTACTCCTGTGATGGACTTACAACCTGTTGAGGGTGTAACTTTTCCCTAACGGCTGCTAGAATAGGTTCCAGCCCCCCTTGCGACCTTAAATATGATGAAGCTGTTATGACAAATGGATGGATGGGCTAAAAAAAAAAATGAAGCAGAATTATTCAAGACATCTAATCTTGCCAGGAGTGAATGTAGCTACAACTCACCCTGAGGTCAGACTGTGATATGCTGAGAGCAGCTGCAAAAAACCCAAGAGCCATATTACAGACATTCCAGTCCCAAGATAGAAAATTAAAGTTTGTGACAGTGCTATTAGGAAAAGACAGAGAAAGACCAAACAGACTGAAATGCTTTCGCAGGATTTTAGGAGATCTCTGCTTATGTGAATGCTGGGACACTTCAGAGACAAGTAGCAGCCTTATGAAGAAGAGTGGATCAGAATCCCATCACACGGGTGTGAAAGTGGAAACATCTTCCTGTAGTTTAAAGTTGATTCTACCAACTATTCAGTCATAGTATTTTACCTGAATTTCGACACTATGCTTCTCCATTCGGGTTTATGTTTGTTCATATATTTGTTACTTAAAACATCTTGAGGGCACGTTGTCTTTGTTGTCCTCAGTTTTTCCGTCTCTTCCCCGTCTGCTGAATCTCCTAGATGATGAGCAGGTGGCAATTAGTCATATGTAAACATGGTATGCATTCATTTGCATCACATCATCCCTGGTATCACCTATATCAAGAATATTTCGCACCCACTGGTCCTATCCTTTAGTTTTCCAGCTGTATCCTGCATTTTCACATTCTTTTTTAGGCACACTGTTGAAACAGAGAGTTTTGCCAATCTTGTTTTTAATCTGACTGTTGTTGATTTGTATGTTATGTGATCCGTTGTATTGTTTTAACCCTTGAAAAGCACGGTTAAGATGGTGTTCATTCACAATATCCTCAGATCAAGGCGAGGGCTCACAGACTTTAGGCCTGTCCAGGAGTTGCTCTCTTGACGGGTCCAATGATGTCAGAGAGCTCTGCTCCCAAGTTTATGTATTTTAAATCCAGCGAAGAGGTCTTAAACTGTACACGAGACATACATGGCTGAGCACAGCAACGTGTTCATGGCATATGACGTAAAAGGCTCCTTAATTTGCTACCAAAGCAAGAATAAAGAAATGATTTTTAGCTTACCTTAGTCAGCAATAAATGTAACTTGCTCCTTACATACTGTTGGCTATTCTGCATTATTTACTACTGCTGAACTCAAGGGAAGCCACGACTAACAATGCAAAGGCAAAATTCTATTAAAGGACAATTAATTATTAAAGTGGTGCAGATGAAGGAAAAGGCGCTACCACTGTGTAAAATCCTTGGACAAAAATATAAAAAATGTACATAGTTCAAGTGTCAATTTAAAATTTCCCTCAAACAGTTGTTGTTTCTTCACCAAACATCGAACATGCAGTAAAGGAACAGTGAGTAAGGACCTGAGTAGCTTTATTGTTAAGTTCTTCTGGCATCTTACCAAGATTCAACTTCTACACATTATTAAGGTTAAAATCTGAATAAATGAACAAAGAGAAAAATAAAGAGTTGTAGGTGGGGTAGAAATTTAAGATGGACGATCATTGGCAAATTTCCATCTGTTGAAAATCATGTAAATCTCTCTCTTTACGTTTGGGGTACTGTTTTGAAATAATAAACCTGTTCTTATTTATAATAGTTTGGTATTAAAATCTTTGTAGCCTTTCTTTTCTTTTAAAATTGTTTTCTATGAGCGTCTCTAAACTTGTTTGCCGGTGTGTGACTACTTGACCATTTAAGAAGCTGTAGTCATGCATGTAATAAGCACAGGGAGCCACACAGCTTTATAGCCCCATTATCCCAACTCAGATAATATGAACAAACTATTAGTCTCACCAGCTCTGGCATTAATGCCCAAATGAGCAATAATCAACTCAGACACTAAACCAGATGCATGAATAGCCTATGGATGTAAAAAAAATTAATAGAAGATTACTGTGTGTGTCAGTAATCGTGTGTGTGTCTATGTGGGTTTGTCTCCACATTGTTGGATATTGCCCTAGTCATTTTAACGGGTTCCTTTCTG